>VXBQ01011389.1:164974-177863 GCA_013400175.1 Phainopepla nitens | reverse complement strand
GGACAGCTCGGGGGACACCGGGGGACAGCTCGGGGGACACCTGGGGATACCTGGGGACAGCTCGGGGACACCGGGGGACAGCTAGGGACGGCTCGGGGGACACCTGGGGACGGCTCGGGGGACACCGGGGGACACCTGGGGACGGCTCGGGCGGGTGCGCGGCTCGTTGGTGTGCCACGGGCCGCGCCGCTGTCCCGCGCAGCACCGCAGGGCTGGGCCGCTTTCAGGCCCTCTGGGGTGAGGAGTTAACTTCCACGCGAGTGACGCGGTCCCGCCTCAGTTGGACGCATGCTCAGGCGAGGCTCTGTTTGACCCAAAGTGTGGGTTTTGGCAGGATAATAATCATTGTTCAGCTGAAGAATACCCGCGTCCTGAGTATTTTGCCAAATGCGTACATCAGCGCCTTGATTTGCTTCATCCTTAAAGCGAGTTCGTTCAGAGGTGCCCTTGGCTAAGGGGTGCTCCTGCCTGCTCCACTCATGGTCTCCTTTTTTACGGATTAGGATTGAAAGTATACAAAGATCTTCCACCAAAGAAAGCCCTGACTTAGAGTAATCTTGACATACTCCAAATTTTGCAACAGCCTCAGTGCATTACAGCCCCGGCTGCGAGGGGTGATCGAACCATTTAACGGACAGCTCAAGGAAAGAGGAAAAAAATAAAATTTATTTAGTTGTGCAGCTGCCGAACTTTGAACACTGGCAGTGATTAATTAAAAATAACAGCCAGCTCAGGATGGACACCCCTGCGCAGGGTTGCTCACCTTTGGAAGCTAAATCCCATGTTGGTGGAGCAGCATTAAAAGAGAACAGCCAAAAAAAAAAAAAAAGAAAAAAAAAAAAAAAAAAAAAAAAAAAAAAAAAAAAAAAAAAAAAAAAAAAAAAAAAAAAAAAAAAAACAAAAAAACACAGAAAAGACTTAAAGGTCTAGGTAGACCTAAAAGAACACACAGAATTGTCATCATCAGCTTTTATTAGGTTAAGCATTGGGAGAGGAACACTGTACATGAGCATTGACGGAAGGAAATAGAGATGTAAATACAGCTGTAATTAAGACATTAATTAACACATGGTTTCTCCCACCCTTGTGCAGAGATGTTATGGTGGGTGCAGGGAGACAGGGAGTGGGGGTTATGGCCAGTTCATTATTCACTGTTTCTCCCTACCAAAGCTTGGAGTTACCCACTTGGTTATCAAGTTTTTTGGGGATAAAGGAAATATTCTTCATCAGGAGCAGCGCACAGAATTACCTCTGAGGCAGCACCCGCACTGTGTGCAGTCTGAGCCTCATTAGATCCTTACAGTAACTTCTGAGAGCAGAAGAGCATTAAAGATTTACGGTAAAATGGCCTTTTTTTGCCACAGAATTCCAGTCTCCACGTGAGCAGCGCTTCCTCGCAGCGGGGAACGAGCGGTGCCTTGTTAGCAGCAGCACGGATGCCCAGCCTAGGAAAGAGATGGTTTCCTGTGTTGAAATTAGAGCTTTCCTGCTTTCATTCTGATGTCTAGAGATTCCCAGAGGGGGAGGAGGGAATTTCTGGGAAATGCTTTGTTTCAAAGAAATCACCCAAAACAACCCAAAACTGGTGTTGTTTACATGTCCCACCTTGTAAGCGAAGTGCTGCTCACACTGTTGGCTGCAATAGATCCACCATAGAAAATAGGTTCATTTGTAAGTAAAAATACCATTGTAGCAAGTGTGAAAGCAATAGAAAACCCCAGAAGCCAAGTTAGGTGTCCTTTTCTGACTCTACTGTGGCTGTTTTTCAGTTTTTTCATAATCTGTACAAATGAAAAGCAGCTTTAAGTCAGAAGCAGGGACTGGTCTGGAAGTCTGACCTGTGCACAGCAACCACCCAGCTAGTGGAAAAGGAAAGACACACTTTGAGGGTGGTGTCAGAAGGAAAAATAGGATGTTTTAAAACCCCAGTCTGTTTAAAACATCTTCTATTCAGCAAAAGAAAATATTCTATCGGAAGATGGAAGGGAAAAAGATTTTTACTTGAATGATTGTATTAGGAAAATAGTCATTCGAGGAGACAATGCAGTCAGCAGTACAAACAAATGGCAGTGTAGTTATTGCAGCTCTAAGTGCTATTGTGTGCTGAGGAATAGAAATCCATACCTCCTATGGCAGACACGAGCCTTTGTGCTCAGTTGCTGGGGTCAGGGGGGTCCTGTAATTATAGTTTTCATACGTACGATAATAGCTGCATGAAAAAGGAAAAAAAAAAAGCAAACAATAAATTGCCTTGCAAAAGAACACTCGGTTTGGTTTCCTTTAAGAAGGAGAGGCTTGAAACGAAATGACATAAGCACACCATGGATTCCAGGTTGTATCATTTGCAAGCCTGAGCAGAAGGTGCAAAATTACAAGGCCTGGACACACTGAGGCAAATATTTTAAGTGTATCAGGAGTACAAAGCTTGGGACTTGGCACCAAGGGGCAGGAACAAACAGCCTGAGCTGCCTTACCCTTCCTTCTGCTTGGAAATCATTTTCCAGACAACGCCTGCCCCCAGGAGCAGCAGAACTGCCGCAGCTGCCACTCCTGAGGGAGAAGAACGCGGGTTATTCTCGCTGTGTGTTGTAAAGTACACAAAATTCACAACAGGGTGTATCTGGCCAGGAAGCAGAGCGGGGCTGTGCCACTGAGGCCACTGAGCTGGGGACAAAAATGTTTGTGAGCTGCTTACCTAGGCCTACGGACCCGGAGCTGGGGGATGCTGGAAGGAAGGGAAAAAAAGGAAAATTGGCAAACTGTTCTACCAAAATACAGCGTTTCTCAACCGTCCTTAATCGATACCAATAATACCAAGAAACCTTTGAGAATCATTGGATGCTTTGGGTTGAAGGGCTCTTAAAGCTCATCCAGTTCCACCCCCTGCCATGGGCAGGACACCTTCCTCATCCCAGGCTGCTCCAACCCTGTCCAACCCGGCCTTGGGCACTTCCAGGGACCCAGGGGCAGCCACAGCTTCCCCATGCCAGTGTCCCACTGCTGAGACCTGCAGCGCCAGATTTCTTCAAACCACACCCTTGTATACTTCCTTTTAAAAAAATACAGACAGATATTTGCATATTTAAAATGCATTTGCATGCTTCTGTTTGCTTCCTGTACATTCCACTCACTCAGTTTACAGGCTGGCACGGGAGGGTCCCAGCTGAAATCTTCTTGGCACTGGGTGTGACTGATGCCTTCCAGCATGTAACCATCGTCACACTCAAGAGTGATGTTAGTCCCGGAGCGATAAGTATTTCCTTTAATGGCCTTTTTAACACCTTGGACATCCGGGAATTCACATCTGATTTCTGCAATTGGAAGCAGTAAAAAGAGGACGTTTAGAGGGAACACAAAATATGAGGAACACAGCTGTGGGTTATTTAGGACATTGTTCTTGAGTTCCTTCTGAGTGTAGCCAGGAATTAATTCTCATTCCGCAGGATAATTCCTTCCTTTGTGGCTGCAGAACTGGGAACCCCAGTCCCACATGGGATTCCAAACAACAAAGGGAGCTCAGACTCACCTTGGCACTGCGGGAGGGGCTGGCTCCAGGTTCCCGACCCCGTGCAGTTGATGAAAGCATTCCCAACCAGTGAGTAACCAGGGTTGCAGCTGTAGGATACGGCAGCTCCGGAGGGAAAAGTGCCAGAGGTGTTGCCTTGGAGCCTCCCGTTGGTGATGTTGGGAGGCTGCAGACACCTCACAGCTGGAAAGGCAGCGAGAGACAAACAGCAGGATGTGAAGGGTGGCCAGGGAGAGACTGAGGCTGTCCCTCTGCAGCCTCGACTGCTCCCTTTGAATTTCTTCCCCTGGACCCAACAGCCCGGAGCCCTGTAACTCCTGCAGGCTTCGGAAAGGCCAAAAGCTTGAGCTTGTTCTTATCATACATTCTGTACTCAGATTTAGACCTACAAACCTTCCCCTAAGGCAAGACTTGCTAAATGTCCTTTGTTCTTCGCTCTCTGCAGCCAAAACACACCTTGGCAGATGGGAGGGGGATGGCTCCAGGCTCCAGATGCTGTGCAATAAATGGATGCTGTCCCCAGGAGAGAGAAGCCAGGCTCACAGATGTAGTTTACAGATGTTCCCGGAGTAAAAACTGCTTTTGCTGGGCCATGAAAAGACCCATGGGTGATATTTGCAGGCTTGGAGCAGTGCAGCACTGAAAACAGAGACGTGCAGATCAAAACCGAGCTCAGGGAGGTGAGAGGGAAAACTTCTGAGCAGCTGGGGAAGGCTGAACTCTCCCTCCCACAGCACTGACTCCAACAGCCCTGCCCAACCCTCTGCAAAATTCCCTCAAAAAGGCAGGACAGGTTGGGAGGAGGAGTTAGTGATTAGTAAATGAAATCTTGCCTCTTCAGGTAAGAGGCCTACCTGGCTTTGTTGTGGTATCAGGGTGGTGATAACGTTCCGCCACTCTATCTAAATGCAGGATTAAGAGTTTAAAAACATGGTTGAGCAAATAAAATGCACAAATTTACCTTCATTTCCCATCACCCTGGTGTTACATTTCCAGGAAAAAAAGGGACCCTCTCTGATAGTGTCCTGCAGCTACCAAATTCCTCACTTGCAGGGGATGAAGAGAATGTGGATTGCAACCAGCAGTGTGAGAAAGTGCAAGTCACACCAATACTTACAGCATTACCCAGCCCAGGCTCATCTCCTGGGTGTGAAGGGAGGCATAAATGAAAGGAAAAATTTCTGGGTTCTCCTTAAAGTACTTGGAGCAAACAGGAAAAACAAAACCAACTTTGGCTTCGATGAGCGGGCAGGAGAAATAGGAGGAATGTGCAATCCCGACAAGCCCAAGAGCTGATCCTTACCCTCCTCGCAGACAGGCACGGCTGGGTGCCACCTGCTGTCACCTCGGCACTGGGACGTGGGCTGGCCTCGCAGGGTGAAGCCTCGGCGGCACTTAAAGGTGACAGAGTCCCTGTAGGTGTAGCGGGGCTTGGGGACAGCCACCCTGCCGTTCTGGATCTGTGGGACTGGGCACAGCACCCCTGCAACAGAAACAGGGTGAGTGCTGCAAGGAGCACATCCCAAAGTGCTCTCCCTGTGCTCAGAGGAGTTTCACAGGTTCAGACTCAGGAAAGAAAAATTCAGAGAACTGAGGGGTTTTAGTTCTTTTAGGTACCTCAAGGTACAACAGCATTATATATATAAACGTAGTTTTGTGCCCATAAACAGAGTAGTGTGAATATATTCCAAAAAATACATGAAATGGGGTAGAAATCTGTCAGTACTGTCATCCTCATGGATGCTTTTCTATCCCAACCTCGTGCCTTCCAAAGCAATTCCATCTGAAGAAAAGACTAATTGCAATGATAAACCCCTGCAAAACATCCTTGTGCTTTGGATAACAGTACAGGATTTGGAAAATTCCATTTCAATCGTACTCAAAATACCACTCTTCTACTACAAAACACATTTTTTACTTGATTTCTTATTTATGGTTGTGAAACAAAAGGGACAAGTCCCTGCAGGCATCTCACAACTCTTCAGTCTGCATTGCTGTGACAGATCAAAAGCTTACATATTTAAGATTTTTAGAAGAAACCAAACATGCAAGCATAAAAAAAACCCATCCCAGAGGAATATTTTGCTTTAATAGTCTTATTCTTTCAATTCTATTTATTTAAAGGAACTGCTTTTTAATTTTAAGGACTTAATATGGCAGTTCTGGCCCTGATCTAGTGGTGACCTACTTACTCTGGCAGATGGGAGGCAGACCAGTCCAGGCAACATCTCGTCCCAAAATCTCACATCTCCTGTGGGACTGTCCAACCAGTCTGTACCTGGAGGTACAGAGAGAGAAATACCAGCTCACACCAAGCCCTTCAGCTTGGATTTTGCCCTCCCCAGAGGTTTCCTCCTGCAGCCTCCTGATTCCAGCTGATTGCCAAGGCCTCCCTGCTGGTTTGACACGTGGGAATGAAGGACACTCAGTTCCTTCTTCCCAGATCCCAGAGGAGCAACACTGGTCCCAAAAACTCTGGGTTAGACTGGTCAGGTGATAAATCAGGACCCAACTGATTTCCAGAGGGCTGGAGCCTCCTTGTAGCACAGGCTTGCTCCCACTCTCAGCTCCTGCTCGAGGCCATCTGAGAAGGGAAGCTGAAACTGGTTTGCAAATTAATCTGTTGAGCACAGGAGGGAAAAATGAGACAACTCTCCCTTTCTGGAGCAGGCAGCTATGGCAAAATTGGAACCAAAATTCTGGTCTGCTGCGGGAGAACAGCTGTGCAGAGGAGTGGGCTCTGATCCTTCACCCAGCACCAAACTCAGACACGGAGCCAGCAAAGGCAGCGTGGGACTCACCCTTCGTCGCACGCGTGGCTCACGGTTGACCCAAAAAGGAGATCTGTCAGAACAACAACTCTGCCATTCCTGGGGGGTTCTGGCTGTTTACACTGCTTCCCTGGGAAAGAACAAGGCTGAGTTTAAACTCCTCTCTAGAGGCTGTGTACCACACTATGAGAAGGTATCTCAAGGCTCTGTCCAAGTTCTGACACCAATAAAGATGCGATTCCGAAAAGGCCCAAAGCGGCCCAGACCATGTGACTAGTAAAGCCATGTACGAATCTTCCCTTCAAAAATCACTCTTAGAAACCCACAAAATAGACAATTTCCAACAACCAACACCAAATGGATGTAGCTATTCACTTTTGCAGAACTCTAGGGCTTCAGACCACGTGTGGTTCTGGAGACAAGTCAGAGTTTGGGGCACTCTGGGGCGTCTCGAGTGTCCCGGCCGGCAGCTGTAGCGCACAGTGTCCCCAACAGCAAATTCCAGCTGATTTCTGTATTCCCTGGCTAGCTCAGCAAAGGTGAGGTTTGGAGGTGCACCACAGCCACCTAGCATGGGAGAAAACATCGGGAGAAACAGGGATGTCAACTACAAAACTGCTTTAAAATGTATTTTGAGTATGTACCGCTTAAAATCATTGTGCAAAATGGGTAGAAGAAGGGGAGGGTAAAGGATTCAGAATTTTGGGAAGGGTGAGGATGGGTCCTACAGGCAGTCCATAACTCCAGCCTTGGAAGCACAGCGTACCTGCACACTGAGGGAGAGGGAGGCTCCAGTTGCCAGAGGCAGTGCAGTAGATGGACGCCTCTCCCAGGAGGCTGTAGCCAGGGTCACAGCTGTAGTTCACAACCATCCCAACAGGGAAAACCTCCAGGTCCTGGCTGTCGTGGTTTCCTTTGTCAATATTTGGAGGTGAAGGGCATTGCAGCACTAGAGAGAGAGGACAAAACGGCTGAGAAAAGGGCAGGGCCATGACACTGGGACAGGCTGGGGAAGTTGGTGTCATTCAGCCTGAAGAGAAGGTTCCAGGAAGACCTTAGAGCCTCTTCTGGTGCCTAAAGGGTCTCCAGGAGAGCTGGAGAGGGACTTGGGACAAGGGATGGAGTGACAGGAATGGCTTCCCTGTGCCAGAGGGCAGGGTTAGATGGGATTTTGGGAAGGAATTCCTCCTGTGAGGGTGGGGAGGTCCTGGCACAGGGTGCCCCATCCCTGGCAGTGCCCAAGGCCAGGCTGGACAAGCTGGGATAGTGGAAGGTTCCCTGCTCATGGCAGGGGTTGGGATGAGCTGATTTTAAGCTCAGTGTCATAGGAAAAGAATCACTGTTTTCAGGAGTCTGTGCAAACCCTCCAAAGGAGGGAGCAATAAAGGAGAAATTACAAGGCTTCAGCACACAACAATTTAAACAAACTAGAAACAGCTGCAAAACTTACTTTTGCAAAACTCCTGGGCTTCAGACCACGTTAGATTTTCCAGACATGTGATAGTTGGTGAAATCTGTGGCTGTTCCACGTATCCAGGTCGACAAGTGTAATTCACAGTCATCCCAACAGGAAACTCAGTCTGATTTTCATATTCCTCGCTTAGCTCAGCAAACGGCAACGGTGCTGGTGTGCCACAGCCAGCTGCCAAGAAACAAAATGGGCATGAGGAAAATGTCCTTGGCTGTGAAATGCAGCCAAAGAGAAACAGGTGCGTTGATAGGCACTGTTAAACCCCGAGTTATTAATGCATCTTCTGTGTAGTCTGTTATTTGTCTGCACCAAATAACACTCAGCATGTAAGGACACTGGCACCTAATTCATATTGTCTTTTAAAAAAACAATGACCAAAAAACAGTTTGGCCAGTGTGGTGCCTTCACACAACTCTGGGCTGTAGAGTGCAGAAATGTTTAATTTCAGCATTAGTACACCCAAGCCTGTCTCCTTTTGGGAAACCTGAGCAATGCCACCAGCTTACTCCCGGTGCCACCAAAGTGAGCACAGCTCCTGCTGTGGTTCCCCCGACAGCATGCAACCCTGCAGGTTGGCAGGTTTGCCTGATCCAGGGTGAGCCTGGCACTGATGGGTGCTGAGCCTGGCACTGATGGGTGCTGAGCCTGGCACTGAACTGAGCCTGGCACTGATGGGTGCTGAGCCTGGCACTGATGGGTGCTGAGCCTGGCACAGGATGGATACAGAGCCTGGCACTGATGCGTGCTGAGCCTGGCACTGATGCGTGCTGAGCCTGGCACTGATGGGTGCTGAGCCTGGCACTGATGGATACTGAGCCTGGCACTGATGCGTGCTGAGCCTGGCACTGATGGGTGCTGAGGCAGCCCCACCTGCACAGCGTGGGTAGGGACGGCTCCAGTTGCCCCAGGCCGTGCACAGGAGCGAGGGCTCCCCGAGCAGGGAGAAGCCGGGCTGGCAGCTGTAGCTCACGGAGGCGCCGCTGCTGAAGTTCATGCCCGGCTCGGCGCTGGGCGTGCCGTGGGCGATGACCGGGGGCGGAGGGCAGAGCAGCACTGCCGGGAGGAGCACAGAGCGGAGCTTTAGGCCTTTGAGCCGGAGCTGGAGCACTGGTGCCGCAGCACAGCCCCTCAGAGCTGGCTCACCTGGCTGGCAGCTGGGGACAGCGGGCACCCAGCGGCTGTCGGGCTGGCACGTGGCCCCACGGCTGCCCCTCAGCACGAAGCCCGGGTGGCACTGGAAGGTGACATTGTCCCCGGGGTGGTAGGCAGCCCTCCGGCCCTCGGCCACCTCTCCGTCCCTGATGCTGGGGCTGCTGCAGGTGATCACTGCGAGGGAAAAGCAGCAGAGCTGGGGCTGGGGGAGCGGCTGCCAGAGCTGAGGCGTTCTGCTCTGGTTTTGGGAGGCCGTGTGAGCACAGGGCTCTCCCTTCCCGCTCTGGGTGACAGCGTCTCCTGCTCACCTTCACAGCGGGGGTAGGGGATGCTCCAGACTCCCGATGGCAAGCAGGAAACCGTGGTTTTCCCGGTGAGCACGTAGCCCGGCTCGCAGGAGTACCTCACTGACGTGCCAGGGAGGAACTCCGTCACGCCCTCGCTGTGGTGCTGGCCATTTCTGATAACCGGAGGGGAAGGGCACGGTGGCACTGCAAGCAGGGGAAAAAGTCCCAGCTAGCCAAGAGCTGGTACCACAAACCCCCGTAGGGTAAGGCAGCCTTTTAACTTTGCTCTTTCCCATTGACTTCTGCCCAACAGCGATGAGGGCTGTCACTGAATGATATCGATATTTCCATCCTACCCTCTCTTACCTTCCAGCCTTTGTGTTTTCTGAGCTTATTGACATAAAAATTATAGTTTCTCACTCTTTAGGCAACTACAGTGGTTAGTTTCCCTCTGATTTAAAGAGCCCTGCATTTAAAAAGGGTTTGAATCACAGAAACATTTAGGTTGGAAAAGCCCACCGCTACCCCATGTCCCCAAGTGCCACATCTACGCATCTTTTAAATCCCTCCAGGGATGGTGGCAGATGATGCCCACACCTCCCCAGGCAGCCTGTTCAGGGGTGATTATGAGGATGGCAGGACATACATGTGCCTGTTTTTCCTTTCCAGCCCTCGAGAGCAGCCCCTTCCCCTGCACACAGAGGTTCAGAAATACCACACTGCCCCTCATCTGCACTTACACTTCTCACAGGTGGGGACAGGAGGGTGCCACTTGCCCCCAAACTGGCACTGAGACTCTTGAGAGCCCTTCAAGGCGTAACCCAAGTTGCACTCGAAGAACACGATGTCCTCCAGCCTGTAGGTGGTGTCCAGCCCTGTCGCTTTTCCATTCTGGATCTCCGGCCTGGTGCAGCCAATTGCTGGAAGGGAAGAGCACGAGGCTGTGTAGAGCTGGGGATGTGAAACCCATCCTGGCCGTGGAGGGACACTGGGAAGGGACAGCACCTGCTGCTGGGCCTTGCCATCACTGTCACGGGCATTTCAACATTTCTGGCTGTTGTTCTTACACAAAATATCATTATTCAGCTGTCCTGAGCGTTTGTACGCAGAGGGAACAGAAAGGGAAATGCCCAGAGGCACGTGGGGCTCCTGGGACCTCTGGGCTCTGCCTCTCCCTGGGGATTTGGTTGCAGTGATTAAGCCAAGAGCCAGGAAGAAGGAAAGAGCCCGGGGACGGGCAGGGGCAGTCACAGAACACACCTTGGCAGCGGGGCTGGGGCCGGCTCCAGGTTCCCTTGGCCGTGCAGCGGATGGAGGCGTTCCCCACCAGGGCGTAGCCCTCGGCGCAGGAGTAGAGCACGGCCGAGCCGGGGCTGTGCCCGGCCTCGCGGCTGGCATTGTGCTGCCCGTTGGCAATGCTCGGCGCCGCAGGACACCTCACCTCTGCCAGGGACAAGGAAAGGTAGCTGAGAAATAGGGGCAGGGCAGAAAACCACCCAAAATCCAACTTTCTGAAAGCCAAGGAGGGAGACAACACAAGTGCGATCAGTCAGGACAAGGTGATAGGTAACTTTTCCAGGAGCTTTCCTCAGCTCTTTTCTCATCCAACATCCTGTTTTTTAGAGCTTTGTCAGAAGTAATACATCAAATTAGGTTGTAAGGAAAACTGAAGCAATAATTGTACTTCCCCATCAGCAACAAAAAGAAAAAGCTGTTACACTAAAGCCCCTCAAACAACCATTTTATGCGTAGAAAAATGATTAAAAAACCTGTAAATTCTCTGAGTTGTTTTGAACACTGACATTAACTGCTGTGAATAAATAAAATCGGTGGTGTGAGCTGCCTCCCCATGGGGCACAGCCGTGGTTGTCCCCTGTGCCAGGGACAGGCAGAGCTGGCTGTGGGCACACCCCGAGCCGTACCTTGGCACCGTGGCACTGCCCCGCTCCACGTGCCCCGCTCCCCGTCCACCGAGCTGCAGGACAGGGAGGCGTCTCCAGCCAGGGCCAGCCCCGAGGCACAGCTGTAGGTGACCACGTCCCCAAAGGAGAAGGTGTCCCTAGAGCCCCCGCTGTGCATCCCATGGGGGATGGCCGGAGGGGGAGTGCAGGTGATACCTGGGCACGACAAGGGCACGCTCAGCACTGCCCAGGGCCTGCCCAGCCAGGGCACACACACACATAAATAAAAGACCTTTGAAACCATTTTCAGAAGCGTATCCAAAACAAAATGAAAAGAAAAAGGAAGTACTTTACACATTCAGTGACTTGAGAAACCTTTTGCAACAAAACCTATGGCTTGAAAGAAGTTCCATTTATCTTATAAACCATCCCCAAGGGCCTGTTGTGGTGCTACTTACGCTGGCAGACAGGAGAATCCCCACTCCAAGAGACATGCGTGCCAGAGACCTCACAAATTCTCTGGGAGCCTCCAACCAACTTGTACCTGGACCACACAGAAGGATTCATTAATTTAACAGTGAGATGTCTTGCCGTGAGATTTCTTTACAACCCTTGCAAGTGGCAGCCAAGAGTTCTGACTTGGGAACTGGGCTGTGTAAAGCTGAAAATCCACTTCACTCTCACCAGGGCAAGACTCACCCCTTGTCACAAGTGTAATTAATTTTGGACCCGAAGAGGAGATCTGTCAGGACAACAGCTCTGCCGTTGGCTGGGTTCCCTGGGCTGGGACACTGCTGCCCTGGAAGGGAGTGCCAGCCTCTGTCAGCCCTCAGCTGTGCTCACATCCCGGCCAGAGAAACCCACAAAGCTGGGAGAACGTGCAAAACCAGCCCAGCCTCACACTTGAGGTTTCCAGCACTTGTAGGACGTACTTTTACAGAACTGCAGCGCTGCGGACCACGTCTGGTTCCTGAGGCAGGTGACGGCTGGTGACACCCCCGGGAGCTGGCTGTAGCCAGGCTGGCACACGTATTCCACCCTGCTGCCCTCGGGAAACACCGTCTGGTTCCTGTAGGGCTCCTTCAGCTCGGCAAAGCCCAGCCTGGCAGGGGCTCCGCAGCCAGCTGCCAGGAGAGAGAGCCAGCCCGGGTGTGAAAGCCAGGAAGGGTGGGGTTGGGAGGGCAGGGGAAGGTTAACGCCCTGGTGGGACACTTGCCCTGCTGGCAGGTGGGCACAGGCGGCTCCCAGGTGTTGTTTGGTTGGCACTGCACCTCTCTGTGGCCACGAATGGCATAGCCTGGGTCACACTCAAAGGTCACGGTGTCCCTGTGTGCGTAGGCAGACCTGGGAGCCACGATCCTCCCATTCTGGATCTGTGGGACAGGACAACTCGCCACTGGAAAAAGAAAGAGGTACAGGTGCTCGAAACAGGCCCCCAGGCAGAGCTGTGCAGCTGCGAAGCCACCGAGGGTTGCAATTTTAACACTCAAGCCTGAAAATCACTCTCCTAGAGATGGGGTTGTGGCTGCATCCTGCAATATCAAACACCTCCAAGGGGAAAGGGGATCTGGGGGCGGTGGGGTGACCCTGCAGCCTGCCCTGCTCTGCCTGGCCTCAGCTGCACCTCAGCCCTTGAAAGTGCTGCGGCAAGAATTCCAGCTGGCTGGAGTTTCCTGGCACAGAGCCGCAGTGCTGGGAGCATTGCTGGGGACATCGCTGGGGGCATCGCTGGGGGCATCGCTGGGGGCATCGCTGGGAGGAGCATTGCTGGGAGGAGCATT
>VXBQ01011389.1:115605-139101 GCA_013400175.1 Phainopepla nitens | reverse complement strand
CCCAGATCCCAAATCCCACATCCCAGATCTCTGACCCCAAACCCTGATCCCAAACCCTGACCCCACACCCTGAGCCCACACCCTGATTCCAAACCCTGACCCCAAACCCTGACCCCACACCCTGACCCCACACCCTGACCCCACACCCTGACCCCACACCCTGACCCCACACCCTGAGCCCACAGTCACCCCTGCACTCCGGGGCAGGGCCGCTCCACGCCAGGCTCTCCCCGTCCCCGGAGGTGCAGTAGAGGGACTCGTCCCCGAGGAGGGACAGCCCCTCTGCACAGCTGTACTTGACCTCAGAGCCGTAGGGGAACTGCTTCGCCCCCAGGCCGGAGTGCTGCCCGTGTGCGATTCTGGGAGGGGGGTCACACACTGTGTGAGAGGAAAGGCAAAAGTCAGCTTTTCCTCATGCCAGCGGGGAGGCAGAACGCAGGGAGACAGCAGGAGAGGCTGCTTCTGCATGTTCATGCCAGATGTTGCTCTCCTTGCCTCTGGCCAGCTTTGGCCCTGGCTGTACCAGTGTTCCCAGTCTGACCAGCATGGCTCCAGCACCAGTCCCCTCTCCCCCAGCCCCTTCCCCTTTCTTATCCCCTCATCTTCTCCATGAGAAACAATCCTGCTCCCAAGCAAGGTCAGGGAACGGTGAATATCATAAATCCCTTGAAGAACCCTGTGAGAAAAGGCTGCAAGTCCCATTAACCAACACATTTAACCAATCACACTTTTGGCAGGAGATGGAAATACTGAAGCCCTTGCATGCTGTGGCTGGGGCATCTTCCCCTCACAGCTCACGGGATTTTCTCCCTGCTGTCCCTCCCCGGGGATGGAAATACTGAAGCCCTTGCATGCTGTGGCTGGGGCATCTTCCCCTCACAGCTCACGGGATTTTCTCCCTGCTGTCCCTCCCCGGGGATGGAAATACTGAAGCCCTTGCATGCTGTGGCTGGGGCATCTTCCCCTCACAGCTCACGGGATTTTCTCCCTGCTGTCCCTCTCCAGAGATGGAAATGCTAAAGCCCTTGCATGCTGTGGCTGGGGCATCTTCTCCTCACAGCTCACGGGATTTTCTCCCTGCTGTCCCTCTCCAGGGATGGAATTCCCAGCCCTGCCGCTGCTGCTCGCACTCACCCCTGTCGCAGTAGGGCACGGGCGGTCTCCACATCCCGTCCGACGAGCACTGGGCCCTCTCGCTGCCCCGCAGCACGTAGCCGTGGTCACACTGGAACTCCACCTGCTGCCCGAAGCTGTACTCGGCCCTGCGGGGGCCGGCCTCTCTCCCGTGGGGGATGACCGGGGCAGGACACTGCACCTCTGAGGAACAGCAGCAGCAGGGAGCAGAGATTTGCACAGGGGGATTCCCGGCAGCGGTGCTTTACAGACCCAGCCGAGCCGCCAGGCAGCACTGGCAGACGCCTCTGAGCGGGGCTGGCAGGCTCAGGGATGGGAATTACAGGATAACAACCGTTCCTCTGGGAAGGCACAAGGATGTGAGAGCCCTGTGACCGGCTAGAAATCGTGCTGAGGGGACGGCACGGCGCTGGCTGCATCCCTGGATCCTTGCTGGAGCCGCTGAACAACCAGGGGGAGCCGCAGCTTTCCCTTTCCAGCCACGCCACCCTCTGAGCAGCGGAATTATGGCCAGGGAGAGCCAAAGCTGCCGAAGGAAGCCCTCCCTGCTGGCCAGGCAGCACCAGAACGGTGTCACCCGGTCGGTGTTTGCTGGCAAAGCGAAGGGAGCGCTGTACTCACTCTGACAGAGCCTGGGCACCGAGGACCACGTGAAGTTCTGAAGACAAGTGATCGTTGGGGACACCCCGGTGATCAGGGAGAACCCCAGTCTGCAGGAGTAGCTCAGCGTGGTCCCAACGACGAACTCGCGCCGGTGCTGGGGTTCGGCGAACTCCACAGGGGGAGGGTGGTGACACTGCCCTGGGGACAGAGCAGGGACGGCACAGACCCTCAGCACTGCCCTGGGGACAGCAGAGGCCCTCGGCACCGCCCGGGGGACAGAGCAGGGACAGCAGAGACCCTCGGCACTGCCCTGGGGACAGAGCAGGGACAGCAGAGACCCTCAGCATCGGGAGCTTTTCCTTAGTGGCAAACCCCAAAAATAAGTGAGGGACAGCAACGCCCCTGAGCGTGGCTGTGGGGTGAAAGGAAAGGGAAAAGCAGTGGGGGAAATTCACCAAAGGATGTGATCTGAGTGAGAATCTTCCTTGTCCAGCACTTTGGCACCTCGTGGGTGTCCCCTGCGGGAAGGGACAGCCCTGCCACGCTCCCCAGGGCGATGCGAGAGGGAATCCTGCCAGCCAGCCAGCAGCGCCCCTGGTGATGCCCAGCCTCCAACCCCCCTCCAGGGGCTTTTGGGGAAATGGGAGCAGCCGACTGCAGCTGGCCAAGGCCGGGAGGGGGATGTGAGCTCACCTGGGACGCAGGAGGGCACCCGGGGGTACCACCTGCCGCTGGACAGGCACCGCGCCGTGGTGCCACCGCCCTGCGGCACGAACCCGGGCTCGCACTCCAGCGTGGCCGTGCTGCCCTGGGTGAAGTTCTCGGCAGAGCTCAGCTGCCCGTTTGCAATGTGAGGGACGGGACACTGAGCCTCTGTGGGTCACCAAAAAAAAAGGGGGATTTTCAGACTTTCAGGGTTGTTCTTGCATAATGCCACCACAGTGACCAAGTGTCACGGCAGCTCTGTGTGAGGGGTGAGAGGAGACAAAGCTGTGTAAGGAATGCAGGGGTTGAGGCAGAGGGTTTGGGGGTTAATACACATCCTGAGCAGCCACCAGTAGGACCCTGAACCTGTAGGGTTTCATTCCTGCACAATCAAACACCTTTTCTGCCCTTCCCCTGGAGCACTGGCTCAGGCAGGGCACAGGGGCCCCAGCTCAGCTCCAGGGTGCAGCAGCCCCCTCCAGCCTGAAAAAAAACCCAGGCTTTACAACAACTGCATAACCTCTGTCACGCCTGCACGTCACTGCTGTCCCAGCAAAACACTCCTTTCCACATTTCCCATGAGAAATATTTGGGGGTTTATCACAAATAACAGAGAAAACAAAATTCCTGCAGCTCTAACTGGGATTTCTTCATGCCTGGCAGTGCTGGCAGGTCACCAAGACAGAGTTAAAAACATGTCAGAACATCCAGCATCCCACACCTGCACTGTGCCACCTATGCTGCCTTTGGTGCCATCTCCATGGGAAATATCTTGGAAAATACCTTGTTTGTATCTCCTCCAGGCCCCAGATTAATTATTGGAACCTCATTAGTAATGTTTGGCTTTGGGAAATGAGCTGAGAAGCATCAGGAAGTAAAAGCAATAAATATTAAGACTAAAAGCAGTGTGCACAGGCAGTGCTGGTGCTGGGAGGTGCTGGGAGGGGCTGTGCACCCCGGAGAAGTTTCTGGAAAGGTTTGGGTTTAACTGAACCCCCAACTTCCAGACAGAAACTGCTTATTCGCCTTCCCAGAGACATTCGATACTCAGCAGATTTGCACTTCTCCCGTTCTGGGGTCAGCTGGGGGAGGCTTGGCCATGCCCCAGCTGCCTTGGGCAGGTCTGGAGGCTGCCCCAGGGCTGAGGCATCACGGAACCAGTCAGAGAATCAGGGAAGGGACATTAAATTGGAACGGAAGGGACATTAAACCCCATCCAGTGGGCAGGGACACCTTCCCCTGTCCCAGGCTGCTCCAAGCCCCGTCCAGCCTGGCCTTGGGCACTTCCAGGGATCCAGGGGCAGCCCCGGCTGCTCTGGGCACTCTGAGCCAGGACCTGGCTATCCTCACAGGGATGGTTACCCAGTGTAACCTGCCCTTATTCCCCTTAAACCCACTCCCCTCGCCCTGTCACTCCATTCCTGGTGAAAAGCCCCTCTCCAGCCCTCCTGGAGCCCCTTCAGGCCCTGCAGGGCTCCGTCAGCTCTTCCCAAAGCCCCCGTGAGAGGAAAGCAGAGCCCCAGACCCCGAGAGGGAGGGGAGGGCACTCACCCCGAGTCCCCGGGGGCTGCAGCAGCAGAAGCATCCCTGCCAGGAGGAGCCCGGGCATGGCGAGGGGTGGCAGCTGCGGGAGGAGAGCTCCTGTCCCCGAGCCGCCGGCGAAGGGGAAGCAGCAGTGGGAAGTTGGGGACAGCCACGCCACTGACACCACCCCCAGCCCCGCTGGGAAGCCCAGCAGCCGTGGGCAAGCCGGGGAGGCTGCTCGGGGCACAGGGGGACGCATGGAGGTGTTCCACCGCTGAAACCCCTCTGCACGGCCTGGGCTCTGTCTGAGGCACGCTTACAGCCAGGGCAGGTGGGGTGGGGGGTCAGGCTGTGGGAAAACACCCCCCCAGCCCTGCACTCCTGGAACAGCTCCTGAGGGAGCTGCTTATTTACATGCACTAGAAATAAACCTATTTAGGTTTTGGGGNATTATACGAATGGAATTTATATTATATTAATTTTTCCAGGTTTTTTTTTAATATACACTTTATATATTATGTGTACTTCCCACATATTATATAAATACTTCCCTTTACTAGAGACAGGACATTACTCCCATTTACTAGAGATAGGATTACTAAAACCCAGAGAGAGCTGTCGTTACAACTGCAGGTTTATTATAATTTCTGATCCCATCACAAGACACGTGGCCCGCACAGCGCTTCCACTTCATTGGATGTTGCAGAAAAAAAAAATTTCAAAACCAGCCATTTCTTTCTGTACAGTGTTATTGGTGCTTGGGGCACACACAGGGGTGTGGCACTGCCAGGGACCCATCCTGCTCGGGAAGGAAACCTGGCATTTCAGCTTTGCTAGGACAGAGGCTTTGAGGTTTGCTTGGACATGAGAAAAGTAATTAGGCAGGGAAGGGCAGCAGTGAGGCAGTGTTCCCACTAATGAGTGCAGTGTGGGTGAGCTGGGCAGCACTGGGAGAGGCTGGAGAGGTGCAGCAGCTGGAGGTGAGTGCCTCTGACCACGTTCACGCCTCTTTGTACCACCAAAATTCACTTTCCTCTCAGCTCCTTCCTAACCCTGCACTGCCAGCGCAGCAAACACATCTAAACGTGAAGCTTTAAAAGGCGTCAAGTGACCTACAAACTGAACCTGCTGAGCCCTAAAAACTGACTCCTCGTGTGACCTAATCTGTGGCCAATGTTTAAGTCTTGCCCTGGCTACTTTAGCATTAGCACGAATTAAAAAGTCATGCAAAATCCTCAGCCAGCATCATGATCCAACACCCAGAGGATGGTTCTCACCATCCCAGGTGGGTGGTGAGTTTCAGCTCCTTTTCAAGTTTCAGGACCTCCATGTAGAGTTTCTGGACTTCCAGCAGGGTTTTCAGATCTGACAGAGCAATTCCACACTGGAAAGCTGCTTTGCTTCGAAGAATCCTCTCACATATAGCACTCTTCTTCTTCAAAAGAACCAAAACAAAGGCAGAGTGAGACTCCACTGCAGGGTGACAAAGCAGCCACCCTCGTGAAGCTGCACCAAAGCTACCCAGGCTATAAATAGGTAAAGAAACAGGAAAAATGGGGCAGCTGGTGGTACTTACACACGTGAGTGGGGGTTTCCAGGTGCCATCAGCTGAGCAGGTGGCTTTGGAAGCTGTCCCTAAGGGGCCATCATGTTTGCAGTGGAAGGACACCGTCTCATTCACCCCATACTCCAGCTTGTTGGGGCGAACCACAATTTCCTCCTGGCTCAGGGACTTTTGGCACCGAACTGAAGGGGAAAATGCACACCAAAAATCAAATAATGAGAGGAGATGGAGTGGAAAACACCCTGCAAACTCCCCCTGTGGCCCAGCAGAGCGGCCCCCGGGCTGGGCAGGGCAGGGCTGGCACTCACCTGGCTGGCAGGTGGGCAGGGGAGGGCCCCAGGTGCCATCAGCCAGGCACTGGCTCTGGGCAGCACCCTGCAGCCTGAAGCCTTCGTCACAGGAGAAGTTCAGGAGCAGCCCGTAGGGAAAGGTGAAGGTCCGTGGGGTCATCCTTCCCCTCTCCACCACAGGCTTCGGGCACCGAACCGCTGGGGGACAGAGCAGAGCTGGCAACGGGCTCTGGGGACAGCAGGATGGGGCAGAGCTGCTCCTCCTGCTGCTCTCTGCAGCAGCTCCCGACCCAAATGCAACCATTGACCCTCAGCCTCCTGCAGCAGCCCTCAAAGTCACGCTGAGCCCCTGGTGACACACGGGAGCTGCACTGGTTCATCCACCCCGGGTGTGGAGCTCCTGGAGCAGGGCTCTACCTGAGCCCACACTCACCCCTGCACTCCGGGGCACGTCCACTCCACGCCAGGCTCTCCCCATCGTCCGAGGTGCAGTAGAGGGACTCGTCCCCCACGAGGGACAGCCCCCCTGCACAGCTGTAGGTCACCTTGGTGCCGTAAGGGAACTCTCTGCCACCTTTGCCAGAGTGCTGCCCGTGGGGGATTTGTGGAGGGGGCCCACAGACTGTGGAATAAAGGGAATTGATAAAGAGAGACACGTGCAGTTATCATCTTCAGGTGAGAATCAAAAGCATTTCTGTGAAATCAGCACAAAGGTCACTTCATGGTTGGTGTAAGGCAAATTCACAAGAAACTGCTGCCTGGATTCTGGCCTCTTACAGCAGCTCAGGGCTCCAGAAATACCAGGATATTTCCAGTGGTGGCCTCCCCACTCCTGGAAGTGTTCAGGGAACACGTGCACGTGGCACTGGGGCCACGGTGGGATTCAGTCAAAGCCTGCACCTGATGATGTTGGAGGTGTTTTCCAACCCCAATGATTCTAATCCCAGCCCCAGGGAGGGGACACCCGTCTCAGCTCGTGTGCTCAGGAGCAGGTGCTGCAGGCAGATCACCCACTGGTGGCAGGAGAGCTCCTGTCCCTGTGTGTCACACGTACCTTTGTCACAAAAGGGCAGCGTGGGCTCCCAGCTCAGATCAGCCCCACAGGTGATGGACTCGGAGCCCCAGAGGCCAAAGCCCTCCTCACACGCCAGCCTCACCCGGGTCCCCACTGTGTAGTCCCTCCTGCTTCTATCAACCTCTTTTCCGTGAGGGATGTCTGGCTTTGGGCAATGTGGTTCTAGAAATAATGGAAAATCAAGGATGTGGAGAAGAGCTACCAACAAATCTGAGCCCTGGGCAGAAAAGTGACCATCCCCCAGGTGCAGGGCTCAGGCTGCCTCTGGAACCCTAAAGGGTCAGTGCAGGGAATTGTCCATGCTCTAATGCTGGCTGCCCTGGGAGGTGGAGCAGGATTTTCCCTCCTGGCAAGGTTTTCCTGAGCTTTTGTGGATATTGCTGTGGTGCTGGGTCAGGAGTTGGAGCAGTGTCAGTTATTTACACCCATTTTCTCCTAACAGGGGAAATTGAGAACATCCTCTGCTCCCCAGCCTGGTGTCAGCAAAGCAGCCCCAAACACAAACCACATCCCCTTCCAGCTGGGTAAATGTCTCCCAGAGCTTCTCAGCAACCTCCCAAGCCTCTAGAAGCTTCCAACACACCAGCCTTGCACCCCTCCAGACACCAGCTCAGCCCAGCCAAAACCCTGCCCTTTTCCCATGGGGCCCGTCTGCATCTTTTGCTGCCTTTATGTTCCACATTGACCCAGGAGAAGTAGATCTGGGGCCACCTGCAGTGGGGGAAAATTCTCCATGGCTTCTATCATGATGATCCCTCCACTCTGTCCCACCTGGAATGCACTCGGGCACTGCTGGATGCCATCCACCATCGCTGCCACAGCTGAGGGTGATGCTGCTGCCACGGCTTTGGAAAGCGAATCCTTCATTGCACACCACTTCCAGCCTGTCTCCGTACCCATAAACCTTCTGCACTTGCCATATGTACAAGGGCTTTCCATTTGGGATGTGTGGATCTGGGCAAGGAATTCCTGGGAAATGCCAAACATTAGCAAGGGTGAAACCACAGCAAAGCCAAGTGGGGTGACAGGAGATTTTTTGTGAAGACAAGGATGGATGTCTTGTAGGACACACACACGTGATGACATTAAATTCACCCCAAAAGCATCCCTGGCCTTTCCTGGGGGGGTGGAATGTTTGGGGTGCACCCTCAAGACCACAATGGATGTTTTCCAGAGGTTCAAGGGACCAGAAAGCAGAGCTGGCAAATAAAGCAAAGCAAACTCTGCAGCTGGGGAATAAATCAAAGGAATTCCAGAGTCAGCAAAGACCAGGCTGGACCCTGGAGCATTCCCCTGACCCCCAGCAGTCCCCACCCCACGTGCAGCTCCTTCTCACATGCTGGCAGTCACAGGTAAGCCCCAGGCACTCACTTTCACATGGAGGTGGGGTTTCACTCCACACAAAATCCTGCAGGCAGCTGATGTTCCAGCTGGTGTCCCCCATGCTGAACTGGTGGCCCAGCTGGCACTCGTAGGTGACCACAGTGCCCACAGGGAACAGATTCCCAGCCAGCCTGGCTTTCACAGCATTCCTCACATCTGGGGGGTCATCACAGCTGCCTGGGGGTGAGACAGCAGTTTAGGGACAGTGCCGCAGCACAGGGCCTGGGATGGAGGGAATTTGGGTAAAAATCCTGGGCTCACATTGCTCATCCTGAGATGCACTGAATCACCCAGGTTCAGGAATGGTAAAGAGGGTATGCAAAGGAGACAAATGAAGACATACAAATATATTTTTTTCCCCTGGAGAGAGACTTTTTATAAGGGTATGGGGTGACAGGACAAGGGGGAAGTGGTTTAAGGTGAAGGAGGTTGGGTTTAGATCAGACATTGGGAAGAAATTCTTCCCTGTGAGGGTGATGCCCAGAGAAGCTGTGGCTGCCCCAACCCTGGAAGTATCCAAGGAGAGGTTGGACAGGGCTTGGAGCAGCTGGGACAGTGAAAGGTGTCCCTGCCCACGGCAGGAGGTGGGTGGGATGGGCTTTAAGGCCTCTCCCAACCCAAACCATTCCAGGACTCTGTGATTTTGGAGTGCATGGCAACTCTCACTGCTATAACAATAGACAATTTCCAGTCAAGCTGATACTCTCTGAGCAGGGGGGGTCCCGGGGGCTGCTGTCCCTGCAGACTCACTGCGCTGGCAGAGGGGCAGGGGGGGCTCCCAGAGGTCGTTGTCCCTGCAGGTGGAGACGCCGCTGCCCCTGAGACTGTAGCGCAGGTCACAGTCGAACATGACGGTGTCCCCAAAGGTGTAGTCGGGCTGGTACCCACCCAGCAGCTTCCCATTCTCCACTCTTGGCCTCTTACAGCTCACCGCTGTGCCAGGGGAAGCACACAGGGAACCAGCAGTTAGGCTCCGGAGGGGAGATGGGGGTTTTGAAAAAGCCCTTTGCCACCAGAAGGGCTGAAAAGGGCCAGGACAGCCAGCGGGGTGGCGTGGGGCTTTTGCACGCCTTGGCCTGTGTTACAGCAGGGGTTTTTAAGGCAAAGCATGAAGAGAACACAGGGGAGCAGGTTTGGGAATTCTTAGCAGCTGTTCTATTTCACAGCAGGTGAGGGCACAGTAAAATCCCAGTCCCACGTCCCTGCTGACACGGTGACTGTGAGGGGACACCCAAATTCCTGTCACAGTGGCCAAACAGAGGGTCCCATCTGCAGGAGGTGATTCCAGTCCAGCAGGATGAAGGAGAGAGGAGGTTCCAAGGGAGGCAGCAGCAGAGCAGGAGCAGGCAGCAGTGCAGGGGCTGCTGCTGGGAGGTGGGAGCAGCTCACCCTTGCATTCCGGAGCTGGGCTGCTCCACACACCGTTCAGGTTATCCCTGGTTGTGCAGAAAATGGAGGCCTCTCCCACCAGGGAGAACTGTCTCTGCCCCCACCTGGGGCTGTGGCAGCGGTAGGTGACAGATTCCCCGTACACAAAATACTCCTTGTCCATCCCACTGTGCTGCCCATTCGCTATTTCTGGAGGAGGTGGACAGGGAATTGCTGTGGAAGGAGGGGAAGGTCATCATAAGAAGGAAGAAGAGGGAAAAAAAATAATTTAATTAGTTTTAAACAAAAGATCTGGCCAGAAAAAGGTGGAAACAGGAGGTGGCAGAAGGGTCAGAAATCAAAGGCAGGTCTTGAGGAGCTGCAGCAGCCCCAGGCTCTGACTGGGCACTGATGAGTTTGGGATGCCCCAGGCTCAAAGGCAGCTGCATCTCTCACAGAGAAACTGAATGAACATTTCTGCAGGAAGGGAAACACAGACTAAAAATATCTTTCCAGGCTCTACCATGCACTAAGATTCCAAAATCCTCAGCAGAGCAACACAACAGCTTCTTTATCCAGCCCCAGCTACATCCCAGATAATTAAACAATATAATGAAGGAGCTCTGCTTACCCTGACAGATGGGAACATCTCTGCTCCATGTAAGAACATCTTTTTTAAGCACACATTGAATCTCAGAGTGTCCAATCAGTCTGTACCTGTGTGAGAGAGGGAATTACTCCACAAACTCAATCCTGATGTGTTACCCACATCACCACCAGGAAGGTTTGGGCTCCTTTGTCAGAATTCCAGCAGATCAGAAATTGGTCATCAGTGTCATTTCCTCAAGGACACACTGGCTTTTGACAAAAGCATTTTTTTCAATTTAAAAAATGGCATGTGTCTAAAGAAAGGCATATACTTTATCAACTACTTACAGCTCTGAGCTCAGTATTCACATCTTTCCTTCAAAAAGACACTGAAACATTGGGAATGGTTTGGAAAGAGGCAGGAGGGTGAACCTGAGTTTGGGAAGAACTGCCTCAAAGAGGAGATTATGACACTCACAGTCAGTCTTAAAGCTCCCAAAGGAAAGCTTAAAAGGCATTTCAGTCAGGGTCTGCAATTACCTACATGGGGGAGGCTCTGAGAGCACAGGGGGGAGAAGCTTTGGGAAACTGGCTGGAAGGGGAGAGGCCCCGTGGCCCAGGTGCTCCTGGCTTACCCAGTGTCGCAGGTGAAGGTCACTGTGGAGCCAAAAGTGAACGTTGCAGGCAGGACCAGTCTGCCATGGGCCAGCTCCCCGGGGTAGGTGCACGTCTTGGCTGGGGACAACAGGGCTCAGTCAGCTCCCGGCTCAGCTTCTTGGCAGGAAAGCCAAGGAGTCCCCCAGTTGTGAGCCAGGGGATGGATCAGAGACCTCCAGACCTCCCCTCCAGCCCGAGGCTATCCTGTGATTCACGGTGCTGGCCGGACCTGCCTCCTGAGCTGCTGTCCCTGGGGGTGGCAGGGACCTGTGCCAGCGCCTCTTCCCGGCCAGAGGATTCTCCCTCTGCAGCTCACATGCTTTTCTAGACACAAGAGCTCAAAATGCCGGGGCAGAAGGACATCCTTTGAGTCAGCAGTGAAGCACAGCCAGCACCAGAGCTGAGTCCATCTGCTGCCATCACTGACAGCACCCAGAGGGACAAACCCTGAGCTGTCCTTCAGGTCACTCATTGCCACCATCCCCAGGGCTCACTTTGGACACTGCTCCAACAGAAGGAGCTGACAGCATCACCAAAGAAAAGCAAAAGCCACAGAATCACAGAATGGTTTGGGTTGGGAAGGACCCTAAAGATCCCCTTGTCCCAACCCAAGGGCAGGGACACCTCCCACGGGGGCAGGGACACCCAAAACACACTCACGTATGCAGATGTCATCCGGTCCGTGCCACTCCCCGTCCACTCCACAGACGAGGGCGTTCTCAGTGTGAGGATTTCTCCTGTAGCCTGGCCGACAGACAAACTCCATCCTGTGGCCAGGGGGGAACGGCTCCGTGCCCTTCGGCCGCTCCCTGGGCTCTGCCGACGGCAGCCGCGGCGGAGCAACGCACAGACCTGGGGACACAGACCCCATCAAAGCCTGCTGGGGCAAAAAGCAGGGGGATTTCTGGCCTGATTCACCCTGGAGCTCCAGGAGAGGAGCCCTCAGTGCCCCAAAGACTCCTCAAAGCCAGAAGCAAAGAGAAGTGCAGCTGGCAGGGATCTGGAGGAGCTTCACCTCTCCAGTCCCGCTCCTCACACCTCACCCAGCAGATTCAAAGGCTGGACACTAAGTCCAGATGAAGCATTTCTTCTCCCCATTTAGTATAAATTATTGCACTTTTTCAGCTAAAATAGTTTTGTATCTGGGAAAAAAAGGCAAAGGAAGATGGGTTCTGATCAAAAAGATTTACTGAGCCCTTGTAAGGCAAAGGCAATGAGGAAAACAGAAGGATCCAAGTCTTGTCAATCCCAGATTTTCCTTCAGGGTAACTTAGTTCATCCTGATGGACTCGTTCACTTACTGTGGACAGTCACAATGAGAGCAGCAGTGAGGAGTGACCCAAGGATAGCTGCACAATTCCTTGGCCTCCCCAGCTCCAAGGCTGACATGTTTATTCCTGCCTGGAGATCCCACAGATGTTACCACATTCCCCTCCTGGGCCAGTATCTGTGAAGACAGCAGAGGGGTATTTAGGGGTATTTATACTCAGCTCTATGCACAGGTCTGATTTCTCCACCCCTGAGCAGTTCCTGCAGTCACAGGAGAGGAGCAGAAGGAGCAGGAGCTGAATTTCTTTCCTGGAAACTTACGAGTAAAACACTTTATTTGTAGTAATGAATCTCTTGGAAGCAAATTCCTAGTCAGAGGAAATCCTGCTGGAGTCACCAATAGAGTTCCCCAACAATGAATTACCCTCAAGGAGAGAGAGGAGTATCTAAGCAAAAACTTCCATCTGTTCTGTGCAAATATTACCTGAGTCAAGCTGTAAAGCTCACAAACCAATCAAACCAAACTGCTTTACAGAATGAAATTCAAGTGCGATTTGCACTCCCCTGGCACCCCTAGGGATCTGTAGGAGCCCTCTCTGTGTTACCCAGGGTCATTCATGAGCCTGAACCCTCCCAAAGTTCCATAACCTCCCAGTCAGTGCCTGCTTTCCTCCTGGAAATGAGGCTCCCTTCACTGCTCCATGCCCTAAACCCAACATTTCCCGTGCCTGTTCCACTCCTCTGCCTCTCTTTCAATCCTTGCCACACCTCCTGCCTTAATCTGATTCAATTTCCTGACCTTGGTGCCTGCTGGAGCTGCGCAGAGGCTCCAGCCCAGCTCCAGGAGCAGCACTTGGAGCTGCCTGGCTGGGAATTGTCTTACCTGGAGGTGTGGAGGCAGGAGATGGAGAGATGTTCAGCACTTGCAGGATGGAACAGGGACTGCTCTCCTCCGGCCCCCCAGGCTCCAGCCCCAGGCAAAGGAGGAGTTTTAAAACGCCCACATTCTCAGATCTGGCCCCACCAAGAGAAGTTTCAATTCTGCAGAAACCAGAGCTGGCCCGTTGACCCATAAATCATTAACTCCTCCCTAAAAAGAAGAAAGGAGTTTATTCCACCCCCAGAGCAAAACACTACAAAACTGAATGCAACCCAAGCAGATGTTGAAATTGTTTGGTTTTTATGTGTGGAGGTCTTATGTGTGCCAAGTCTTTGAAATAATCCCTGCTAAGCTGCTCCACTGGGACCTTGATCACTGAGGGGTGTCCTCGGGAGAGCTGCTTCACCCCAGGGCATGGCCACCCTGAGCTCATCCCCTCTGACCTCAGACAGCCATGGCCAGCATTCCAAAAGGGGTTTTCTCCAGCCAGGCCCACCCAATCCCATGAAAACACCACGAGCTGGAGCTCAGCAGCACGGGAGGTTCCCGGGAGCATCGCTGGAAGCTGAACACGCAGAGAATTCCAGAATGGTTTGGTTGGAAAGGAACTCAAAGCTCAGTTCCACAGAAACACAGATTCTGAACTCCAGCAGCTCAGTAGAAACACCCTTAAAAGTGAGGAGAGAAGGGGAACGGCAGTAGGGTTTAAGAGGCCCCATTTTCAACTCAAATTCCCAAACCAGAGGACACTTGCCCACCTCTGCAGCCCCTCTTCCTCCAAACACATCCCAGAGACTCCCTGAGCTCCCCACCTCCTCAGAAAACCAGCACACAGTGCAGAGTTAGACCAGACAAACAATGGAAAAGAACAGAGGAAACGATCTGTGTTTTTCTAAGTCTCTTTATTGCAAATAAACACTGACAGATATTTATGCTCAAGTGCACAGAGCACACAACACACAGCACGGAGCTGACAGACACTGCAGCGTTTTAAACCTAAAAAAAAAAAACCACTTAGAAGGCAGCAGAGCAGGAAAGTTTGCAAGCAGCTGGGTAAGAGCCCTCTCACCAAACACTCCAGACAGAGCTGCAGCTGCAAGCAGTGCCCAGGAGCAGGGGGACAGCAGGGGGACAGCAGGGGGACAGCAGGGGTGGCACAGGTCTCACAGAGGACCTCAGAGGGACACGGGGTGAGGCCTGGGGACACCCTCAGGGCAGGTGGCTCTGGCCAGGCTGGTGCTGGTGCCTCTCCTCCCTCAGCTTGGCCCCTTGGCAGCCAGGCCAGGCCCTGTCACCCATCCCAGCTGCCGGGAAGGGGACACCTGGCAGGGGTGACAGCTCTGAGGTCACAGCCAGTGTACACAGATCAGCCAGGCTGCCTTGAACTCTTCTCCCCCATTTTTCAGTTCTTCCCAGAGAAGGAGCAGTTTTAGCCCAAGTGCTCCTTTTTCCCTGCAGTGGCACACAGGGACAAGCAGGACCCACTGAAGGTGACAGCAGCCACCATCACCTTTGTGGCCTGAAAGAGAGGCACAGAAAGCCAGGGGGCCACAGAAACCCCCACTCGTGGGGAAAAGCTCAGGAAGGTGCCAGGCCTACCTCCACCTGCCCAAATCCACCTCCACCTGCCCAAATCCACCTCCACCTGCCCTGATCCCTCTGGCAGCACGAGCTGCTGCGGAGCTGCTCCACCAAAAACATCTCAAAAACCCCATTGTGCAATGCTTGTTTATTCTGAGGTGTTTGCAGGCCCGCTGCCACGGAAATCAGGTGGTTTCAAGGAAATCCCTGGCACAGGGAGCTGCCAGGCCTGCACCCCCGAGGGCTCAGCAGGACCCTCAGGGCAATGATCTGCTCAAATCTGCTGCTGCTCTGCTCCAGACGTGTTTGCTTTAAACCTTTTCAAGGCTAAAATGCAGGAGGAAAAAGCTTTAACTAAAGCACTGAGGCACAAACGCTGCAGAGAAGGATGAAATTCCATCCCATACCCCCAAAAGGACCCCCAGCCACTGCTCCAAACTGCAAAACCCCTGATTTTCAGCAGTGATTCAAAAAAGTCACAACCACCAACACATCAACAGCGACATTCACAAATCCCAGCAGGTAAAAATATAGATTTTTGTCTCCCTACAATCATTTGCTGCTCAGTGATATGAACATAATGAACTCTTCAGCAAGTTATCCCAGCATTTTTGTGCGTAAACATCCTACAGTACATTTTCCACTCCTTTTTCCTCAGAGCAGGAGGGGTTTGGTCAGAGCTGGCCTGACAAGGACGGGTTTGTGCGTTCAGACCATTTTGGAGGGTGACAGTGAGGACTGCCATGGACAGGCTCTAAATCTCTTCCTTCAACATTTAATTGTTTGGTTTTTTTTTTCTTTTTCTGGTTTATTTCTAAGCACAAAATCATTTAAAACCCAAGACCAGAGCTGGGGGTAAAACCCTGAGGAGAAAAACTAATAAAATCTCAATTTCTCACCACCAAATTTCACCCCCCTGTGGCACAGTTGCTTTAGATGAACATTGACACATTTTTCTGCTCCTCAGAAATCCTGAGGGGTCCAGATTAGTGCCTTGGTCCTCTCTATCTCAGTTTTATCAAATTACAGCTCGGGGCGTGTTTAAAACAACCAAGTTTGAGCTCAAAATTCCCAGGTAAACCTCAAGCTCTGGGGTTGCTGAGCTCCTCCATAGCCAGGGCACAACTCCCCTGCTGTGGGTATATCCAGCATTTATTTACACATTTAAAATAAGAAACTTCTGAGGCCCAGAATTGCTCAGATAAATCCTGGGAACAGCAGGTCCAGAAGAGCCTCCTGCTCCGTACCCAAACGTTCCTTTCTTCACCCATCCTGAGGGCCCTGCCCTTATTGCAAGAACAGCTAGAGTGGGGTGAAATGGAGTTTGGCAAAACACAAGTCAAGACTTGTGGGAGAGAACTGAAAATTTGGGGTTTGGTGGGGATTTAGGGAAAGGGTTTAAGTTAAGACACGGCCACACAGAGCTGCACCAGCTGTGCTCTAAACTCTACAACAGCTTAAAACTATGAAAGGCAGCATTGGGAACATTCACAGCTTATTCATAGGCAAGTTAAAAGCTTGTTGTGGGCCTAAAATTCGGTGTATTATAAAGAAAACTGGTAAAAACCTTGTGCTTCCTGCAAACTCTGCCCAGGAGCCCTGCTGGTCCCAGCCATGCTCCCATTTGCTGGGGTAAATGGATAAAACATCACCAAAATGCAGGAAAAATGAGTGAGAGGACGAAGTTCAGGTTGGGATGAGAAGCTAAAATAGGGCCTGAGGTGGGATTTAAAGCACTGGGAGCTGTGCTGCTTCCAGAGAGGGGCAGGAGGGTTTGCTCCCATCTGTCCCTCACAGGAGGCAGCCCAGGACGGACGTGCTCACCTGGGTGTCACATGCAAGCAAAAGCCTTCCCAGGGCTAAGGAACTGGCTCAGATTGGGGGATTCACACCAGCACTCATGGAGGGAAAGTCAAACCCTACCTGGAGCTCCCTGGATGGCTGAACAACAGAAAAAATTGAGTTTGAACTTGGAAAGAACTTGGAAATTACTTGGAAATGGTAACGGAAAAATAAAACCTTGGGGATTTGGCCTGGAAATGCCTCTTCCAAAGAAAAGCTGCCTCAGCAAGTAAAAACATGATTATTTTGTCCTCCCACTGTGGTTAATTTTGGCACCTGGCCAGGAGGAAAGACGTGGGACACTATTTCAACACCCAGGGATGCGTTGGCTTACGAGCGTTAAAAGCAGCTTGAAAAAATCTCCAGAATAAATCTCCTCCAGCCCCATGGACAGACACTGCAGCATTTGGAAAGAAAAGACACAGACAGGCTCTAAAATCACAGTTCAAGGCAAGTACTGGCCAGGCTGGCTCGTGGCTCAGGGTGCTCCAGGGATGCTCCAGTCTCAGCTGCCTGGCTCCTCCTGGCCCTGGCATTCCCAGCTGGATCCAAGGTGAAAGCAGGAACCCCTACATTGCCAAAGTGGCCATTTTCTGCAGGGAAAACACAAACAGAAGAGATCACAGCAAGGAAGGCAGGACAGGGTGAAGCAGGAGCCAGCTCAGCTCAGCACAGTGAGAGGTGAATCCAGCTCCATGGAATTGCTGCCCATGGCAGGAACCACCTGAGGATTTACCTCATCTCTTCCATTCAAACTGTTTCACTCTTTACATCACCCTTCAACCTCCTGCCAAGCCCCCCTGAAGGGTTTTCCCATCCCAGCCTGAGCCCACACAAGCTCAGAGAGGAGGAGAAGCTCAGGAGTAACAAGGCAGGTGGGTTACTCAGGGTTGCTCACTTTGATTTACCTTCTCCACGGGGAATCACACTTCCAGAACCACCCAAGAACCATCACAGTGACCATCCTGCATATCAACCACAGTCAACACTCAGAGCTTTGATAAAACTCCTTCCTCTGCCTCCCTCAGGGCCCAGCAGACACCAGGAACACACTCAGACAGTGAAAGCCAACGACAGATCCACGATCCAGCGACTCCTGCAAAATCCCTGAGAGCAGCAACGTCACCACACCCTGTCCTGGGCACAGGGGAGACACAGCTGGGAGCCTGCCCTGCTCAGCACCAGTGTGGGGCCATCCCCTGTCCTGATCCAGGGATGGAGCAAGCTGGGCTTCAAACACAGTCTGCAGCAGCCAGCACAAGCAGCAGTAAGCCCAGTTGCAGCCCCTGGATCAGCAGGCTGAGCCCCCACTGGGGTCCCCCATAATCTCAGGTTTTATCCAGCACAAGATTCCTTCTGCTCCACGGGTTTGAGTGGTTTCCATGCAACACGAATCAAGAGAAATGCAACTTACTAACCCCAAAGAGAGCACACCCAAGCTGCTTGCAGTGGTGCTCAGAGGCAAGCATTTCCCTCTGGAGGCTGCAAAGGAAACAGAGAAGCACAGCAGGGCTCGTAGTGCATCTTAAAGGAGACTGAAACAGGAAAAGCAGCAAAGCAAATATGGGAAGAGTGAAGCGGCCCCAAAATTTTGTGTCAGCTCAGGGCAGGTTTGTGTTGCAGCAGGAGGTGACAGGAGGCAGGGATGTCACTTGGTTGCAGTAAGAAACTGGGACAAAGAGGCTATTTGAAACTCTTCCAATCAGGTTTTAGCCCAGAAGCAAAATCCTACCCAGAATGAACCCCCAGCCTGTGGCACTGATGGAAACCTGCCTGCGTGGAGCCTGGTTCTGAAAGACTGGCACCAGAATGCCAGCTGGATGGGGGGATTTTTATGTTTTGGGGTTGGTTTTGAAGGGTTTTTTGGTTGGGTTTTTTTTATCCTTGACCCAATCCAGGCTGGATGATTTCCATGCACAAACAGAGACCCAGCCCAAGCTCCTGGGAACGGCCTGGATTGCAGAGGGTGATGGTGGGGAGGGGGAGCAGAGGGAAGGGAGCACCTGGGCAGTGACTTCCAGCTGTGGCTGCTCAGCCCCTTCTCGAGCTTCCAGGGATGGGAAAGGCCCTCGAGCTTCCAGGGATGGGAGAGGCCCCAGCAGGTGCAGGGGTTTGCTGCCCAGGCTGTGGTGCCGCGGGCGCTTTACGGTGTCGGCGCTGGCCCGCGGGGTAAAGCTGTTCCTCCTCATCCTCACAGGGCTCTGCCTGCTGGGGAGGTCGTGCTGATCCCACACAGAGGGAATCACCAGGAATGAAAAGGGGGAACCAGAGTTTAAAGCCACGCCACACACCCCCAGCAACCCACCCTGAATCTCCCGGCGACCCCGCATCGGGCTGGGCCTTCCCCAGCTCTGCACCAGCCTGGGAAACAACTTCATCCATCCTGGAGACAACTGGAAAGTGATTTTTCAGCAGTTTTACTTCCTTTGGGGACTTTTGTTTTGCTTAGGTGGCTCTGTTTGGGTTTGCTTTGGGTTTTTTAATTTTTTTTTTTTTTTGGTCTCTGCGCGATCAATTTACGGGGAAAAGAAATAAGCAAATAGAAAACTCTCCCTTCTTCCTGCTTCTTCTGCCCCAAAGCAGCTGTGTTACCCAAGCAAAGCAAAGAACAGAAACAGCCTCCAAGTGGGCAGCAATGATTTCCATGCAGGGATCACAGAGAAGTTGGAGAAGTGGTAAATCCCAGAGTGGTGTGGGTTGGAAGAACCTTTAAACATCACCTCATCCAACCCCTGGCTGTGAGCAGGGGCATGCTGGAAACCACGAGAATCCACACAAATTGTGCCAAATATCCTCAGTTTGGCTTTGGCAGCTCCACAGACCCTCCAGCTGCAGGTTCCCAGTTTCCCCAGTCCCTCGGCACAAAAGAATAACCATATCCCAGCCCAAGAGATCTTCATAAAATACAGCAGAAAGCCTAAATGTACCAAAACCACCTCAAATCAGATGCATTCAGACTTCCTGTGAGCCAGCAGAGCAGAGCTCTGTAACTGTGCTCTCTAACTGAGGGAATCAATTCGAGGCAATCACTGAGGCTTTCCCTCACAGTCCCTCTGGAAAACAGGGTTTGCAAAATCAAGGACCTCAAAGATCAGCAACTCCTCCAGACTTAGGACGTGGATAGTCAACACTAATTTAAATAATGGCAGAGAGAGGATTTCAGAAAGAGAAAACTCACCAAGACAGGGAGAAAAATCCACTTTAACCCTTTTGCCAAGTCTTTCTGAAATTACCAATGAGCATCAGCAACAAACACTGCATTGAAAACTGAGAACGAGACCTGGAGTTTAAAATCTGTGCCCTGAATTTGCCCATCCTGCTCCCTACAACAGCTCTGAAAAATATCCCCCGAGGCCTGGGAAGCACTAATGCACCCTACAGTTAATTCTGCTTTTGGGAGTTGTTTCTGAAGAGAATCCTTCTGCTCACTGAAAGCCATCAGGCAGCTCTAGCAAGTGTTTAAGAGGGTTTGTGACTTATTTTGGAAAAGGTGGAGCCAGAGGGGTGCAGCAAAACTTACTGAGTTCAGGGAGGGTTTGTCCCGGTGGGTGTTCACTGCCTCCACATTCAGGGTGATTGTCTCCACTTTGCAGCCTTCACCCAAGAAAAAGAGAAGTTTGTATCAGTAATTTATTAAAAAAAAAAAAAACAGCAGGGAGAGTGAGCAGGAATAAATCTCTTATTTATAAAGAATAACACAGCTCATAAATCCACACTTCACCCCACAAACAGAATTTTACACTTCACTTGGGGCTTTAAGTGTGAGAGCACAGCCCTGCTTTATTTGGGCTGCACAGAAAAGCCAATTTTAACAGACTGCACCCCAGGCTTGGAGGCACAGCCTCCCTCACCCACAGGGAAAATCCAGTTGTATAAAAGAGAGGCCAGGGAAGAAGACCCTGCACCTCCACATCTGCTCCCTCAACCCTCCAGAACCCTTTGCAATGTTAACTTTCTGCATGTTAACCAGGAAAGAACCTGTTTATTATCACCAGAAGCTTCTACAGCATGGCCAGCTGCTGCCACACATGGACACAAACCTGCCCATAACATCCCCACACACAAACTATGACAAGAATTCAAATTAAAAATGAAAATAAAGCAGTTATTTACCATAGGCAACAGGTGTGAGCTTGAGAATGGTGTGGAGGGGGCAGCGCAGGTAGGGCAGCTCATCTAGGACAGAGAAAGGTGCTGTGGGGTCACCTGGGATGCCACAGCCCCCCTGTCCCCTCCCCAGCCCCACAGCCCATCACACAGGGGTTGCACTAAACCCCTTCCACGGTCCCTTCAACCCAAATTCTATTCTAGGATATTCAAATTCAATTCTAGGATCGAATGGAAATTGTCCTGGCAATAAGGATGTGCACCCAGACATTCACTCATGACACCAGTGAGACACAGAAAATTAAAATACAATAACTGGAAATGAGAGGAGGCCAACCTGGCTGGGCCAGCTGGCTCAGGGCTCTCCAGCACTTGGCAGTGCTGGGTTAAGGGCTGGAGTCAACCCTCTAAAAGGGCTTTTCCAACCCAAACAATTCCATCACTCCATTGCAGTGCACAGGGCCAGCCAGGGGAAACCTCTCCAGTGGCACACGGCTGCGAAAGCACCTCAGCAACAGCTGCCATGGGCCCACAGGAGATTTACTCAGAGCTGTATTTAAGAGTTTATGAAGTTGGTTAGAAGTTTATTAACGTCATTAAAAGTTTTATGAAGCTCTGGTGCCACTCACTGGAGCTTGCAGCTGACTGGAACCTTCCAGGTGTGTGTGCTGTGCAAGAAATCAGCATTTCTCTGGGATGGAGCACTCCTGCCAACCCTTCCAGGTCACTCAGGCTCTTTAATTCATCAGAAAACTTTTTCTTTACATTAAAAACCAGTCCCCTACACATCCTGTAAGCATTGCTGCTGCAAGCAGCTCCAGAAACAACACCTGGGCAGAAAATCAGCAGCACATCCCCAGGGAGCTCCTTGCACTCTGCAGTGCAGGGGTTAAAGCACTGCTGAAACCTTTCCTTTCCTCCTTTTTTAAACAGCTCTTCCCTTGTTAAACAAAAAAAAAAAAATCCACTCAGTCATTACAAACCACCCTCCCAAAAACCCTGTGAGGGGAAGCAGGGAGAGCAGCCAGCCCCAGCATCATCCCTTTATTTTTGTACCTGCACTCTTGTCAAGAAAATAAGCCAGGAGGCACCTCATAACTGCCTGGTGGGAGATAACCAGGACGTTGCCCTGCCTTTCCAGCTCCATAATTACTGGCTCCAGGCGCTGCACCAGGTCCTGGTAGGACTGGAAAACCAAACAGGAACTGGTCAAGGGGTTGTGTAAACACTGGGTGAAAGCAGAGGTGGCAATTAGCAGCGTGACATTCAGGGAAATATCAGCTAAAGCAGCAAAATGAGGAGGTTATGGGTGATGTGGTAAAAATAGCAAAAAAAAAAAAACAACCCAACAAAAAAAGCCAAGAGCAGAAGGTGAAATTCTGTGTCAGAACCCTCAGACCGTGGGAGGGCTCGGATTACTGGTAACTCAATGAGTGCAGTCAGGAAAAAAAAACAAATAAAACAGTAAATGATGCATTTAAACAGGTTGTGAAGCAAACCCAGAAATGACTGCAGGCCACACCCATGATAATTTGGTTTCCCAGATGGTTTCTCAGTGACAGTTCAGGGCTGGGATGCAGAACCCCCTCGGTGTGTGAGGGCAGCATCCAGCAAGTGGCCAAATAAAGGGATTGAAAAGCATCATCTGCACACCCCAGCGAGGGAAATCAAGAAACATTTTCCCCAAAAGAGAACTGGGGGTCCTAATGTTTTCAGTTTGCATGCAAATATTGGCAGAACAACTTAAAACTGAGTCAGTTTTAAGTCCAACCCCACAGGTAAGTTTTGTTTCACTGCACTGTGCGTTGTTGTTTCTTTAGGGTCCTCACCTCTCCTCCAGGATAACGATAAAGATATTTCTCCTGATCCCTCATGGCAAACTCATCTGGATACTTGGCTTCAATTTCTGCATAGGTCATTTCTTCACAGACCCCCTGAGGGAAGGAAAAGCTGCTTACCACAAACCTCATTTCATCAGAGGGCCAACGACAGGCAGGGAGGGAAGGAAAAGCACAGGCTGAGATCAGGGATCCCTTTATGGCACGGAAATTTTAGGTGTTGCATCTGACCCAGCCCTGCCCCCAGTGTGGGCTCCAGGGTGGTTTGAAGAGGCTGGGCTTTGGTTTCATCTCAAAACCAGAAAGGATGCCATCCCTGGTGTTTGCCAGGGATGAAAAATGAGCCCTCGCTTCCCCAGCAACCACCCTGCAATTTCCTGAGAGAATCAGAGTGGGAGCAGCAACCTTTGCCCAGGCAGGAGGGTGTGACAGATGTCTGGGATGTTCAGTGTTATTTTCCTCCTCCACACCAGCTGGAATGTCCCCAGCAAGACCTGGCAGCTCTGAACACTCTCAGCCCTGCACCAAACCACCCCAAACCTCTTCCTGGATGGCTGAGCTCCGAGCTACAACAACATGGCTGTAAATCAGACAGAAACCAGCAGGGTTTATGGTGATTAATTTGGCTATTCCCCACCTCGAAAAGCTGAGGTTTTGAAGCAGCCTCTCACTCACAGCATCGATCTCGTTGAGGATCTTCCACTGCTCATACAGCACCCCCAGGGACTCGGCTGTCTGGATTGTCCTCTTCAGCTGGCTCGTCCACACCTTCAGGTCCACGATCTCCTGCTCCTCGATGAACTTCTTCAGAGCCTGCGAGAACTGGGGGGAAGCTGGGGAGGTTAGCAGGGTGACGCCTCCCTGGGCTCCCTCCAAACACAGGCCACACAGGATGAAGGGAATAAAAAGCAGTTCTCATTACTGAGGGGCCTTCAGGGGCGTTTAGGGCAGACAAAACTCCCCAGGGGCTACACCCAAAATGGACCATGGGTCACAGACCACGGGGCTGAGGGCACAGACACGGCCCCGGGGCTCTCAGGGCACAGCCCCAGGGCTCTCAGGACACAGACACAGCCCCAGGGCTCTCA
>VXBQ01011389.1:67332-111402 GCA_013400175.1 Phainopepla nitens | reverse complement strand
CGGCGAGCTCGGCATCCACTCGGGTGAGCGCCCCGCGGGGAACGGGGCGGGGGCGGCGCCCCGCGGGCTCTGCCGGCCGCAGTTACGTTAATGAAAGAGGCCGCGGCGCGCACGCCCCTCGTCAGCCGGCGGTCGGGCCGGTTCCTGTCCCGGGGGAGGTGCCAGCGCCCGGCCCGGCCGCGCTGCCTGCTCCTGAAGTGCCGTCGGGGCTTTGGCTGCGTCCCGGGGGTCCGCGGGGAGAAGCGCCGGGGCTGGAGGGGACGGGGACCGGGCCGCGCCAGGTGAGTGCCCGCGGGCCGTTGTGGTGCCACGGCTGTTGGCGGGGCTGTTTCCCAGCGGGATCCCGAGCTGCCGGGGACGCGCGGAGGCGTGCGAGGCCGGCCCGGGGAATGGGTGATGCTAAAGAGCCCAAAGCATTCCATGATTCCACGATTCCCTTCTGTGATCCTCAGCGGTGACAGCACAGCCGTGTCGTTGTGTTGACGTGCCCCCTTTACGTCCCTCTCACGGGTCCCCCCCTCCTGTCTGGCAGGCGACACTCTGATCGTGGAAGAGGACACTTCCAACCCCGAGCCTGCCCCGCCCGCGGTGGCCAAGAAAGCCATGTCCCACGCCGTGAGGGAAGCCGTGCCCGTGCTGGCCAGGAGGGTGGTGCCGGCAGACAATTCCTGCCTGTTCACCAGCGTGAACTACGTGGTGGAGGGCGGCGCGTACGACCCGGGCTGCGCGCCGGAGATGCGCAACCTCATCGCGCAGATCGTGGCCAGCGACCCCGAGTCCTACTGCGAGGCCGTGCTGGGCAAAACCAACCGCGAGTACTGTGACTGGATCCGCAGGGAGGACACCTGGGGAGGAGCCATCGAGGTGTCCATCCTGTCCAAGTTCTACCAGTGCGAGATCTGCGTGGTGGACACGCAGACCGTGCGCATCGACCGCTTCGGCGAGGACGCGGGCTACAGCAAGCGCGTGCTGCTGATCTACGACGGCATCCACTACGACCCTCTGGAGCGCCGCGTGCCCGCCTCGGACCTTCCCCCCCAGACCATCTTCCCCAGCAGCGACGACGTGGTGCTGGCGCAGGCGCTGGAGCTGGCGGACGAGGCGCGCAGGAAGAGGCAGTTCACGGACGTGAACCGCTTCGCCCTGCGCTGCATGGTGTGCCAGAAGGGACTGACGGGGCAGCTGGAGGCCAGGGAGCACGCCAGGGAGACCGGACACACCAACTTCGGGGAGGTGTGAGCTCGGCGTGAGGAGGCTGCCGTCGACTACCTCACCGCTCCGGGATCGGGTTCTGGAGTGCCAGATAAGCTGTTTGTAATCATAAAAATTCCGTTCGCAGAGCTTGAAAAGAGAATTAACTTCGTGGTGGCCGGCGCGCAGGTTTGGGAATAGGGGGCTGGGGATAGGGATGCTGAGGGATGGCACTTGGGCAGGCGGTGGACGGTGGCAGCCACGCCTCGATTTCATCATGTGTGTGTGTGTGTGAGCGTGATCCGAGCAGCCGGACACAAGCAGTGTCCAAGGGTGGTGTAAAATCCACCTGGGAGGTGCTGAATGTGCATTTGCAGGGTAACTCAGCTGCTCCAGGGCTTTGGGAAGCACACGGTCAGCATCGCTCGCACCGGGGACGAGGCTCTGCACACCTGAGCAGCTCTCGGAGGGGAAGCTGCTCGTGTGGTGCATGATCTGTAGTGGGAATGTCAAGTACAACATCAACATACAGTTTGTAGTAAAAGGATCTCCGAGCTGCCCCGTACCATCAGGAATAGAATGTGTAGTTTGTGTGCAGAGAATTTTAGGGAAAGCAATGGCCTCTAAGCTTTAAGGTAGCCTTTAAATTAATGAGTAGCTGGATAAGTGTTGAGTAAAACCTATTAATCCTCCGTAGATAGTTTTTAGTTGCTTGAAAAATAACCCTCAACCCCCCTGGTGTTTACACTGCATCAGAGCATAAGCATGTTTCCTGGAATACTTGGGATTCTTCTTCATAATAGCATTGGAAATTCCTCCAAGAGGGAAGTGAGTAGTTAGGGAAGCGACTTAATTTGCATCTGTTGAATACACTGAATATTTTACTTGAGTAGAGCCAATCACGGCCATGGTGTTACTAAGCTGTTCCAGTTTCCAAATACTGTAAATGAGCACTTTAAGGTTGAGTTCTCACTCTTTGCTGGTAAGAAGTTTTTGCCCTCTGAAGGCCAGAGCCAGAAGGGAGCCTTGAAATTCCATCTGCTTTCTGCCTTAATGTGTTTGATTTGTCACCACTGCCTGTGACTTTAATTGTGATTATGAAGGGTGCAGCTCGATATTCAGAACAAAATAAGCTGGGGAAAGTGCCCCCCACTCCTTGGACTCTTGAGAATCAGGGAAGGTGAAATTGGTTTAATTGGAATATCTTACCTCACAGTGGGGCTGTGAAGCTTTGCAGCAAGTGCTTTCGAGGGCTTTTAAAAGGTGCTGTAAAGGTGCATATTACTGAAGGGGATTTATGTTTTGTTTTGTTTTTTTTTTCTTTGAAATGCCTGCAACACATCCTTGTTTCTTGAATTTTACAATATCCTTTGCCTGCCATTCTTCTGTTACTGTTTTGAGTGGCCTTCCTTGCACTTTTAGACTGGGGATCAAGAACGTGCATCTTCGGCCTGAGGTAGAAATAAACCCACTTTCCACGTGGAACCTAAAACCCAGTTTGCAAGGCCTCTGTTCCCTCAGGCACCTGACCAAACTGGTGCAGCAACACCACCTTTTCTACAAAAATCATATTTCAAGTTCTCAGCAGAGGCTCCCAGGTAGATCTTGAAATACAGGAGGGTTTTACTGAAGAAAGAACATAATTACGTAAGTGCTTTGCTGAATTAAGGCATGAATAATTAAAGAGCCTAGAATCACCGAGAGCACTATGGACCAGGTTTGTTTTTAATTCAGTATTAAAACACACATTAGCACTGTTGGGAGTTCCCTATAGAAAGCCACTTAGCTTCCAGTGTTAAACCCCACTCTGCCTTTAGCCTGTCATTAGGAAAAGAAGATAAAAAAACCCCAAAACCCAACATTAAACCCAGCCCTGTAGAAGCTGATGCTTATAAACCTCCAGAAATACCTGCCATTCAAAGGAACTTGAAGATGACACTGTGTTTAACTACTTGAGCTGAAACACTGGCTAGGAACAAGACCAAGAGACTGGCAAGCCCCAGGGGTGCTCTCAGCTTCCCCAGGGAAGCAGGGACACGCCTGGACCAGGAGCTGATCCTCCCCCTTTGCCATCTGTCACACAGACACAATACCTACCTCAGAGAGGTGCACCAGGTGTCTTTGAAACACGAGTGGAAGATCCATATTTATTGTCTGCCTTGACTTTGGGGAGCAACCCTTAGATTTTAGCTGTGTGTCCTGGATGGATTTCTCAAAGTGTGTAAAACATTTGTTTTTTCCTGGTATTTCTCAGTTGCAGTGTTTGAAAAATGAGCTTTATTTAATCCAGAGTGTTGAGCTTTGCTAGATCATGTTTGCATTGGGAATCTGCTACCAGAGAATCAGTTCCATTGGAGGGAGATGTGTCACTATCACTGCTTGGATGTTTTCTTTTGTTGCCTAGAAAATAAAATGTCTTTCGTTACAAAAAAAAAGTTACCTGTAATTTGTGGTTGTAAATGTTGATATTGTTAGAGGCTGACAAAGAACAAGTCCTTGGTACTGACTGCAAGAAAATTTTTTCCTTACTCTCCTGAAGTTTCCCAAACAAAAAGTATCTCCATTATTGAAAACGTAAAGTCAGGACAGATTTAAAGTACAACTCCTTTTCTTATTAAAAATTATTTTTAGAGGATTTTTTAGTACTTTTTAACTAGGATTTTCCTGCCCTTAATGACACAGTCAGGGAATTATCCCAGGAATGGCATCCTTCTAGTGGTGGGTTGAACTCTGAAGGTCCAGAGGTGGTGTAGAAGGGTCTGGTCTTCCTCTGGGAATGCAGTGGAAAAGGCTGCTCCTCTGGGAATGCAGTGGAAAAGGCTGCTCCTCTGGGAATGCAGTGGAAAAGGCTGCCTGTGGAGTTCCAAATCCCAGACTATATCCAGGTGGGAATGCTTGGCTCCTCCCCCTGGGCAGAGCATCTCACAATGAGCTGATGTCCTTTTTTCAGTCCTGCGCTGAGACTCGATGGCCCATTACCAGGAGATGTCTCCCTGGAGGGAAGATGGGTCCTGGAAGAGATAAAGAACAATGCCCCACCTGGTTTTAACAGCTGGCCCATTAACAGAAGATATCCTCCCAGAGTTATGAGGGATGGGTCCTGGAAGAGATAAAGAACACTGGTTTTAAGAGCTGGTGATAGAATTCACACTTCTGGTTACATCTTGCACTGCAACCTAAGACAGTTGAATATTACTTTCCTACATTTTAAGATACATTGTTGTTTTCTGTTAAGAGATAAGAGGACTCTGGCTAGACCAGCTGTGAAGAAGCTCTGACAAACACCTGCTTGTGGATAAAGAAGGTACAGGGTGTTCACCCTTGATTTTGTCAAAGATTCTGTTGCTCATTATAATATCTGCTGGTTTATCTTCCCTAGATAACAGTTGTGACAGGGGACAGTCTCCTGTACCCATCCTGCTCTCCTGGAGAATATCCCAGTCTGGAAGTGGGATCTGTTCTAGGGCAACCAACCCCCAGTGAGACTGAAACCTCTCTGAGCCCGCAGTGTTGTGTTTGCCCTTCTCCTCTCGGGAGGGGATGGGGCTGAAGGAGAGAGAAGAAGTTCTCTGCTGCCTGCCTGGAGCACGGAGAGCCTCGAGCTGAGGGAGTTTCTGAGAAATCAGACTGACACACGAGTGCTGAATCATCTGTGTTTGGCTGATTTCACTGCAGAACCCACCCATGGGCCAGCCCTGGGAGCCTCTCCCTGCCAAAGAAACTCTCCAGAAGGAGGAACTAAAAAGTTGTCAGCTTGCTGTTTGGAAAATTGCAGCTGCCATACAATTAAATGTCTGCCCGCATTTTATATCCAACTTTGCATCCAGCTCTAAAACTGCCATCAGGTTTGCTCCAAATAAAATTCCTTCAAATTGGGTGAAATCACTCCTGCTGATTCAGCTGTCTGAGCACCAAATGCTCCCTGAAACAGGAATACAATAGAGGAGTTAACAAAATCAGGTTGTCCAAGATCGCAGTGCCCTTGTCTATTATTTTTAATTAAAGTCTTGAGGAAAATGCTGGGGAATTATTAAAGCTTGAGAGCTGTCTTCTGCTGTTAATGGTCAGCAAGCTAAGGGCACACCTCACCTCCCTTCTCGAGCTCCTTTCTGTAAAACAGAGATAATAAATAGAGCTCCTTGGCCATCTGGGGGTTTGATGAGAGCTGTGCAACAGGAGGCATTAACCACGTGCTATTTTCCATAACTGATTTGTCAGCACACAGCCTGTGCCTGCAATTTGGGCGAAGGAAAGTGCCCAAGAGTCCCACAGAGTCAAATAAACGTCCTTACCTTGACAGGAATCTTATCAGTGACGCCGTGAGGATGCTTCTCCTCCAGGGCCAGGCCTGAGTCACTTGTGCCCTCGTGTTTAGGAACAGGGTGAGGCTCAGCAGGGCTGCCAAAGTCCTTCCAGGGCACTGGGAGGTTTTCTCTGCATCATTTGACTCCTCACATATCCTTCATGCCATCCGTGTGAAATCACACCTTATTTTGGGCTGGAGCTATTTATATATTTGTTGGAGGGAGAGGAATGTGGAAAAAGAACAGGTTCTTTCTGGGCTCCTGGTTCAGAGGAGCTCGAGATTTCTCCTGAAGGATGGTGACACTTTGCTGACCCACACAGGGCTGCAGGCAGCCAGCTCTGCCTGTTTGACTGCCTGGGTTGGAGTCCTGGTGGTGTCAGGACACCCCTGCCCCGTGCTGGTGCTCACTCACACCCTGCTGGCAGTGCAATAACAAAATTACCCCGGCTTTGATCCCCTCCCTCCCTCCCTCAGAGCCGCCTCAGCACCGGGCACAACTCCACAAAACCCATACAGCTCTAAAGCTTCCACTTAAAATTAATTCATTCATTAAAAATCAAACCCCCTTCATTAATTAACATCACATTTAAACTCTGCTGGTGCTGTGCCATCCAGCACAACTCCTGAAGCACTGGCACCAATCCTGCCCTCCATCCCTGGCTCCCACAGGCTCCAGCAGCTCTGGCTGCTCCCGACGTGCTGCATCCCCATCCCTCACCTGCTGCAGGCCAGCCTGGGAGAGCAGGAAGGGCTGGGGCTGGCTGGGGCTCTCAGCAGCCTCTGCTTTGTTGATTTGCTCTCCAGCACAGGTTCCCTTCTGGAGCAGCACTTGGCTGGGCTCAGCATCGCCGGTGGGAGCCTCTGGCTCATCTGCTCTCCTTCCATCTTCCCGTGGCTTTAATTAGCTGATGTTTCCACTTCCCTGTTCTGTGGAGCAGGGAACATGTGTGGCAACACAGCCTTTTGCTAAAAATACAAATTAAAGAAAAAAAAAAAACAATCATTGGAGTGCGGAAATGTGAATGAATCCGGCAGCTGTGTCAGCCCTGGAAATTTCCTGCAGGGTGTTTGTAGATTCGCAGTGAGCAGCACCTCGTCAAGCAGGTACAAGTCCATGCTGTGTGTGGGGAACGGCCAAAGCATCGTTTTTCAGCAAGGAAAAGCTCTAATTTCAATAACAGAGCCCAAAGCCAGAGTGAGAAGGAGGCTCTGCTGTTCTGTGCCTGCCCCTGCAGCAGCACCCGGGCTGGGGGTCGGTGTCACCCTGCACAGGGTGGGGACATCTGGGCCCCTCTGGGGGAGGCAGCAGAAGTGGCACCCAGGGGCTCAGAGCAGGAGATGCTGCTGCAGAAATGCCCCAGCAGAGTTTCTGAGAAGGTGGCACTGTGAAGATGAGTCTGATGGGCATCTCGGGGGGCTTTACTTTCACCTGAGCTCCAGGGCTGACCTCAGGCTGCCGGGGAAGGAGTGCCCAGCACTGGGACGGAGCTTGCAGAGGGTTTTGGTGCCCACAGGGAACGGCGCCAACTGGGGCAAAAGCAGCTGCAGGTCGGGACAGGCAGAAGGAGCTGCGCAGACCGGGGCACCCCGTCCTGCAGCACGTCAGGAAATCTGTGCCGGAGCTTCCCTCCCAAAACCCTTTCTGCCTCCTTTACCACCTCCTTCCTTTGCAGACAGCAAACTTTTGGCCTCTGGGAAGCTGCGGTGAAATGCAAGCACCGACCTGTCCCAGCCCAGGCCGTTTTCAGAGCCGAGCAGGAAGCAGCTCATAGCCCGAGCTGCGGCATCCCTGCACAGAGCACCTGGGAGGAGAAACCTGCGAGAGGAGAAACCTGCGAGAGGAGAAACCTGCGAGAGGAGAAACCTGCTGTGGGTGACGCGTTCCTGGCTGCGAACGCCCAGCCCGGGACGTAATTACTGCTGTGTGCGAGGCTCGGGTCAGGGCTCAGCTCGGCGCTCCGCTGTCAGCGAGCAGCTATGCGGCAGAACAGGATGTCGGATTAAGGAGGCTCCGGCCAAAGCCGTGCCCAGGACAGCCGGGGACAGCAGGGAAGTGAGGGAGCGGGGTGGCACCGAGCAGAGCCGCCCGCAGCTCACACCCAGCGCTCCGGGGCACGGCTCGGAGGGGCTCAGCCTCGCCGGGACCCAGCCTGGAGCAGCAGCAAAGGAGCCTTGAGGGGCTGCAGGATGAATTCTGGCTGCAGGTGAGGGGCCCGGGATCACCTGTCAGGACCTACCTGCCGAGCACCCACCCGAGCAGCGCAGCCTTATCTGCGGCGGGGAGTTAATGTGTAACCCGGCCGTGTTTGGTTAGCCCAGAAAAGCAAAGAACTCCCGGGATAGGCACGGCCGGGACAAGGAGTTGGGCAGCACGGAACGACGCACAGCCCGGTAAAACAACAAAGCAGATTAATAATAATTTCTGTTCCTGCCTGTGCTTTGCTCTCTGTGCTTTTCCTGCTGGATGGGCTGCGGGTGAGGGGCTGGGCGGCTCTGGGCACTTGCAGGGCTCTGCTTTGCAAGGGAGAAATGTGGTGGGGATTCGCCGGAGAAGCTGGACCGGGTGGTTTGAAGGTGGTGGTGGTGGGAGGAAAGCTGGGGAAATCTGTGCTCGGGACAGCAAACAGCTCAGGCAGCTGCTGGGGCGCTTCATTTACCTGTTGAGATGGGAGGAAATCCAGACCTGCCCCGACCCCTTTCCCCTGAGCTGGGATCCATCCCCTGGGCTGTCAGGGCTGGGACGGTGCCTGCAGTGGGGGGTTTGCTTTGGGTCGTGCTTGGGGCTGGCCAGGGCAAAGCCCTTTCCCAGGCAGGAGGGGTCTGGCTGCTCTGGCCCGGACAGCAAAAATGAGCTCTTCTAACCCAGAATGAAGAGCTTGCAGTGGTGCTGGCTGGAAGAAAGTAGCCTCTTCTCTAAAGCAATTAGCATTAATTGCTAGCCAGCACCTCTCTGATGGCTCTGTGGGCTTTTAAAGGACAGTTATGGCAACGGCCACAGAGCTGAGGGCCCTGGCCTTTGGTTTTCCGTAAAATACAGCTTTTTCCAAATGTTTTTAGTTGTTTTTAGAGAGCTATCCCACTGAAACCCAGCTGTAAAACAGCTTTTCGAGTACCATGTCCTTTAAATCAAATGCTCAGTCGCGTTTTGAGTTTGTGGCTGTTAGTCACCACAAAGAAGGAACTAAAATCTTTCTAAATCATTAAGACTGGGGGTTTCAACAGTGATTTTTCCCCTTTCCCGAGCTGGATGAGTGTGCTGGAGCTGTAATCACATCAGAGAGCTAATGGGCAGGAAAAGGAACTTCTTGTTTTGGTGCAGATCCTGAGCAGCGCCCGGCGGGCTGGGGCTGAACTTTGCCTCCCATGAGCTGGAGCTCGGTGGGTGCCAAAGCCTTGGCAGCTGCTTGAGGTCCCTGCAAATGCTGCTTGAATGAGAGAAAATCATTTTTTTAATGGACTGATGGTGGGGGGGATCCTCATGGAGAAAATGCCTCCCTGCTGTCCCCAACCAGCTGCACACTCGAGTTCCAGCAAGGCTTTCACTTCCCCAGGAGGTTTCGCTGTCTGAAATTCGGGAGGGAAACAGCCAGGAGCAGCACAACAACCATGGTCAAGCCTCCTGCTGCTTAGGAGTCGATGTAAATCTATAAGTCTATGTCTCTAGTTTTGATATTAATCTAAATTTCGCGTTGTGCACAGCAAAACCCTGCAGAGGCCTGAAGTCCCCCAAGCTCAGCTCTGCTTCCCCTGCTCAAATCCCTGGCTATGGAGAGATCTGAATTCAAAGAATCCAGGGAACTGCTGTTCCAAAGCCAACACTTACTGCAACGTCACTTAAGCAGTAAATAATGCAAAGCTGAGACTGAAGTATTAAACTCCTCCTGCGTGGAAGGATTAGATCTGTCAGGGCGTGGGTGTTGAAATCTGATTTTTGCGGCGTATTCCAATTACAAAGGAATTCTTTCAGGGTCTAAGGCTCTGAACAAGCAGCCAGTTCTGCTCACTTATCGCTGGATCTAATTCCCTGATCCTGCTACAAGAAAAAAAAAAAAAAGCAGCAGAGTGTTCCTGCCTGCAGGTTACAGCACAAAGGGCTCCTGTGTGCCCTGAGGAGCAAATCCTCCCGCGTGGGTCAGCGTGGATCGAACGGGGTGTTGGTGTTTGTTTTGCTGCTCCCTCTCGCCCCCACAGCCCACTTCCCTCCCCAAGAACGGGGTGGTGCACGTGGAGGAGACTTAATTGCTGGTGCCAGGGAATTTAGGGAGCTCTGTGCTTTGCATCCCTTGGTAATGACACCTTCTGTGGGTGCTCTGTGCAGGGATAACTGTCCCCTCTGCCACCCTGCCCCTGTCCCAGCATTGGAAACCCAAATCCAGGGTGTTTGTCAGGCAGCTGCTGCCACGCTGGGGCCCCACTGGTGCTGGGAGGTCTGGGTGGCATCAGGAGGACGCTGCTGTGAGCAGAGGGGACATTGGGGTTCTGCCTGAACCCCGCTGGGCACAGCCCCAGCCCGCCCTGCTCCCCACAGGCTGTGCCCAAACACGCCCAGGCCTGGGGGCACCTCCCTGGGGACACCTCCCCAGGGCCCCCAAGGAAGGGTGGCAGAGGCAGCTCCGTGCCAGGAGGAAGCTCCTGACAGCAAGGATGTGAGTAACCAGCAGCATTTTGGGCCAGCACATTCACAAGTTCAGGCTGCAGGGCTGGCACAGGGTGTGGCACAGGAAAGAGGTCCCATGAGTAGGGGCTGGGGCTGGTGCTGGCATTTCTGAGCCTTTCTGAGGCTGAGCTGGGTTTGCAGCTTTTTCTCATGCCTTATCCACCCCTCTGAGGCGATCAGAGAGCCACCAGCACGAGCTGGCTGTGCAGAGCTGACCCTGTTTCCAGTGATTTTGAGGAAAACTTCAAGGATGATTTTTAAAAGCCCAGCTGTGCCTTCTCCTGGAGACAGCAGCCTACGATGGAGCACAATTGCTCCATGCAGCAGCTTCAGAGCCTGCCTGTCCTCCCTCCCAGCCTGCTTGAGTCACCTCTGGGGGAACCTCACAACTTAATGCTTCTCCTTTCTCCTGCTGCAGCCGGGTCATTCCCCCCGTGCCAGCCTCCAGGGTTATGCCTAGGAAGGAGCTGGGGATGGCTGGCTGCAACTCTGGCAGCTGTGACAGCATGGTCAGCACGGCCTCCAACCACTCACAGCGGGTGAGTAACCCCGGGGGACCCGGCCCAGCTCGCCCCTCTGAGCTGGAGAAGGATCTGGGGCAGATCTCAGCTCACATCCGCTCTCCATCGCTGCTCTGGGACAGCACCAGGTGAATTCCTGCCCCAGAGCACTCCCAGGTGTGTGCAGCAGCCAGGAGCCCTCGCTGCTGCTCTGGGCCAGGACAAGACCCTGGCAGAGCTCCCGTGCTGCCGGGGCTGCAGGGACCAGCCCAGCTGGGTCACCCTGGCTCCAAGCAGAGCGGCTTCACCTGCAGGACACAGCGAGCTGAGCTCCTCCTGCCCGGCACGAGGTGGATTCCCCAGTTAAGGCAGGGATGAGTTTGGAGCATGGGTGGAGATGTGTAATTTTTCACTATCTGTCCATTAAAGCTTGTTTGTCTCCCCACGCCGATTCCAAGATTGATGGGCTAATTACATCCTGCCTGACTGGGGGCATAATTGATACGTGTGACAGCAGGGCTCAGTCCTGGCAGCTTTTCCATTTGATGTATTGCAAACCAGAACCAAACCCTCTGAGTTTAATGGGGATGGAAGAACTGGTTGTGATACTGCACGCTGAAAGATTTGGATAAGGTGTCTCTGCAAAACAACTCCACCTGGGATAATTCCTGCCCTGTGCTTGTTGATCTGATGCACATTCCGTCCTGCCCTGTGCTTCGTTTTGTTCCTGACAGATTGCAGGAATCACCTTGATATCTGATATTGCAGTAACACATCTTCTGGCAGTCAAAACACAACAAAAATGAAACAGCTCCTGCTCAGCGGTGAATGGGAGAACAAGGAGAGTTCATCCCTGCACAGAAACCTTCAGTATTTATGGTGGTTTCTGAGATTCAGCATTGCTGAGCAGCACAGATATCTGTACCTACAGATTTAAAGAATTTAAACAATTTAGACACCAAGTTCCCAAGTTCAGAATAATCCACCTTCTGATCCACAGAGTAGGATAATATAAAAAAGGCTATTTGTATATATATTTTCTATTTTAGAGGAGGTTGTCCATACAAGAGGAGCTGTAAATTCTCTTTATTGAACAGCCACTGGCCAAGCAGTTGTCACAGGCTCTCTACACTACCTGGATATTAAATACAAATATGTAAAATATTAAAACAATATGTAATATATTAAAATATGTAACAATATACAGAAAAGGTTATATATATTAAAAGTTATATAAAGTTATATGTATATATATATAGAGTCTCTTTCTTACCTACTCTGCTTTATCTTCTTTTTTCCAGAGTGACAACAGCTATGACTATTTATCTGTGGAAGAGAAGGAGTGTTTGATGTTCCTGGAGGAAACCATTGGCTCCCTGGATGCAGAGGGGGACAGTGGGGTGTCCACGGATGACACCGACTACGGGGAGCCCTCCAAGCCCAGGAAAGGCCCCGTGCCCCGGGGTGAGCTGGAAACCCTTCTACATATAACGTTTTAATATAATATAAAACAATATAAAAATCTATTTATTTCTTTCCCAGAATAGTTTCGTACAGGCCTTATTCTCAAGTACAGATATGTACAATACATGTCCTACCTAGACATGAATATTTTACAAAATTCTCTGATACCACAACACAGTGGCTTCAGAATTCTACACTATATAATTATCTTGCAGGTGTCCTGCCTAGTGTCAGTAATCACACAGATTAACGAGGCTTTGTCACGCCCAAGGGATCCAATTTCCCCAGCAGGGATGGATCAGAGGAGCTGGGGGAACCCTGGGTGCCTGTCCTGAGCTGGCCCAGAAGGTGTGAGGGTGCTCTGTGTCCATGTGCAGTGTGTGACTTCAACTCTCTCTTCCCAGATTTGGGGAACGGGGCTCCCCCTCCGAGCAGGAGTCAGCAGCGTGGGGCTGACCAGAGGGCTGCTAAAAGCATCTCTGCCTCCTCCAGCCCGGCCCCGGCAGCTGCTCCCAGCCCAGGTTACTCCAGCCTGCCCAGGAACATCCCTGCGGCAAACGGAGCTTCTGGCAGCAAGGGAAGCGTCCACCCGGCGCCAGCAGGAAAACCTGCACAGGAGGTGCCCAAGGAGGGCAGGCTGGACCGGGACCGGGCCAGCACAGGGAGCCGCACGAGGTCCGTGATTATCCAACCTCCAGACCCCTTCCAGGACGACCTGGAGTGGTCACGCTCGGATGCCAAGGGAGAGACCAAGGTTTGGACTTCGTGGGGCCACCCGGAGAAATCCCCGCTGGAAGAGGCCCCTCAGGACCCCGACGCCAGGCGTGGGCCTCCGACTGCCCCCAAACCGCGGAAACTGCCACCGAACATCATCCTGAAAACCAGCAGGAACAGCGCCGTGCCGCCGGCCGCCGAGCACAGCCAGAAGGTCAGAGCAGCACCTCCACCCTCAGCCACCCCTCACCCCGGCCCTGCCAGCGACAGCGCTGCTGAAAAGGGGAACGCGGGCCACCTCGACCCCAAGGAGAAGGAGAAAGCCCGACGGGAGGCCCTGGAGAAGCTGGGACTGTCCCGGGACAGGAGGGAGCCCAGCGCCCAGCTCCATCCCCACCCCAGGGAGCCGCCGCTGCCCATCCCCGGGCAGCCCGGGGCAGGCTCCGTGCCGGGGGTCCGGCAGATGGCCTTCAAATCCAACACCCTGGAGCGCTCCGGGGTGGGGCTGGGCAGCTCCATGGGCAGCAGCAAGGAGCAGAACGCCAGGAGCAGCAGCAGCTCCCTGGGCAAGATGTCCTTCATCGAGCGCCTGGCCCCCAGCTTCCTGCGCGGCAGCCGCCCCCGGCCCACCTCCCTCGGGCCGGGGAAGGACTTTGGTGGCCCGAAGGAGCAGGAGGAGCAGGACAAGAGCAGCAAGAGGAGGTCCCACCCTCTGCCCGGCTTCCCCAGGCCGCCGCGCTCCGCCGTGAGCGTGAAGATCTCCCCGAAGGGCGCGGCCGACGAGAACCGGCGTGAGGCACTCAAGAAGTTGGGGCTGCTGAAAGAATAGCTCGTGGGGCTGGTGGAAAAGGGGCTTTTCACCCCAAAGCCAGCGGCCTGCACTGCCTGGCCTCGGGCACGAGCGTCTGCCGCCATTTCCTGCCCCAGAACCTCGGGAGAGGCATTGGGAGCTGCACACCAAATAAAGGAACACGGCGTGTACAGGATATTTTGTAGATAGCAGATGTACATGAGCTATTTATACAAAGCGTCTCTCAGCTTGGACCAGGTGTGTTCTCCTGCAAGGGCTTTAATGCGTTTGGGGGTTCCTCAAAACAGGGAAGCCATGGAATTAGGGGTTTGGCTTATTTTCAGAGGGGTTGCCTGTGGATAAAACATCTCTGAGAAGATCTGCTGGACTTTGCTGCTCCTTTAGGACTTTTTGGGGAATTTTTTTATTAATTTTATCACAGCCTCTGAGGTCTGAGCACTCACCTGCCACATGAAAATGCCTCCCAAAACCACCACTGCCTGCTGGAGGGGCTGGAGGGCTGCACAGACATCCCACTGCCTTGCCTGCCACCCTCTGCGCTCCCACCCAGGCCTGACCACCTGGATCCAGCACCTGGAAAAGGCTTGAACTGCAGGAGGTGACAGCTGAGGAGGCCAGAGGCTGTGCTGGTGGCAGATCCAGAAGAGCTGCCCAAAATGGGGCATGGGGTGCAAAGCTGGGACACCCCCAGCTCATCCCTTCTGAGCTGTCCTGGCAGTTCTCAGGCCCAGCTGATGCTGCCAGGACCTTGCTGCTCACCTCGGGGGGCAGAGGTGCTTGATGTCCCTAATAAACCTGTGTGTGATCAGAAAGTGCCGTGTGGTACAGATCTGTGTCAGTCAGGGAAATCTGAACAGTGGGGTTTGAAACAAAGAGTTCTGAGACAAAGGATGAGCCAGGTCAGGTCTGTCCCACCTATAAAATGGAATTATTTTACCAGCACAGGCAAAGTCCTCCATGGAGCAGCCTGGGATGGTGGAAGGTGGCCCTGCCTGTGACGAGGGCAGGAACAACCCAAACTGTTCCATGATTCTGTAATTCCCAGCTCTCCCTGCAAGCACGGGGAGGGAATATGGAATTCCCAGTGCTCCTGTGTTTGCTGGCAGGCTTGAACCAGTCCGATGTGCAGCCAGGCAGCCCCAGAGGTTCCACCCAGCCCTGAGCTGTGCAAATGATTGACTTGAAAGGCAGCAAGAGCATGGTGTGGAGAGGAGGGGAAATGCCAGGTTTAGAGCTGAGTTAAAGGGTCAGCCAAGCTCCTGCCTGGGTTAAAGCTGCATTTTCATCCCTGTGCTCCTCTCCTCTGACCACTCTGCCTCACCCAGGGCTGATTCCAGCTATTTAATGCTCTTCTCAGCACCTGCACGGTGCAAGTCCTATGGGAAATCTCCCTTTGTTTATCTAATGGGAAAGGAGGAGAACATTAAGGACTCTCTCAAAGCATTTCTGCCCTGAAACAGAACCTAAACATTTCTTAAAATCAGACTGTTTTGGAAACAAAAGGTTTCTTTTCCAGTCCTTGGCTTTAGTCAGAACCATTGTGTGCTGGTGTCATGAAAGCCAGGTTTTGTTCAGATTTCCAAGGAGAGCTCTCACTCCCAAAGATCTCTTATCAATGTGTGACGTGGAGATGCTCACAAACAGGAGCTGCTGTGGAATGGAAACAAAAGAGAATAAATTAAAACAAGAGCCACAGAGCAGCAGGGTCATTCCTCTGGGAATGAATTCCACATTTCTGTGCCTTTCCTGGAGCTGTCAAATGCTCTGGGCTGAATCACTCACCACGGGCAAGCCCTGTGCCACAAGCAGGAGCCACTGTTTAATGCTGAGAGGGCAATATGGAATTTTACCTGCTGGATCTGTTTGTAGCCCTTAGAAACGGAGCTGTTTATGCCCAAGGGCTGGCACCTTATGCAAGAGCAGGCCCATGGCTGTGCCTGGTGCCACCCAGAGCTGAGCCCTGCTGCTGGCAGAGGGATCCTGCTCCTGCTCCTAAAACTGATCCTGATCATAATCCTGTTCCTGCTCCTAAAATTGATCCTGATCAGAATCCTGCTCCTGCTCGGAGCCAGACCATCTCAGCTCCACCTGGAGAACCTGCAAGTGCCTGCAGCCCAGCTGCTCCCTCTGCTGCTGGAGAGTTTTCTCCTCCTGTTGTACAGGTTTGCATCAGGCTGGCCAGCCCCAGAATAATTCAATTAATTGCTCAGCTACAAACCAGCATTTCCCTGCTTGTTTCCCTGCATCAGTGCCTGGCATTCCTTGGATTCTCTTTGTGGTCAGCACCGTCCCAGCCTTGTGCACACCTTTGGTGTGGTGCAGTTCTTTACCAGGATGCCCTCCCCTTCTCTCCATGCAGAGCAGCTCCAGCAATGTTTGGAGAGGGACTGAAAGCCTGGCTGTGGGTTGTGTCAGCCTGAGACTGTTTGGTATTCACAGACTGCCTTGGAAAGGTGCTGCTGCAAGGTCAGGGATGGAGAGGATTGAGTGCAGCTTAGTGCTGCAAGCAGTTAATTAACATCAGCAAATTGTTCAGTGCAATTGCCTCACGGGTCAGCCCCTCTCTCTGAAGAAAGCTTGCATTAATTTCAAAATTAAATTGCCTGTAAGGAACAAAGGGAATGGTTTGGGGTGGAATGGGCCTTAAAGCTGATCCAGTTTCCCCCCCTTCCACTATCCCAGTTTGCTCCAAGTCTGGGTGGGGGACAAAGCAACCCAAACAAAATCCACCTCCAGATTCAACCTGGGTTCTTGTCTAGGGACCCCTGAAATCAAAATCAGACTTCATACTCTGGCAGGGGGTGGAATGAGATGAGCTTTAAGGTCCTTCCAACCCAAACCACTCCATGATTCTGTGAATCTAATTCTGGGCATATTTAACTTGATTTGTGCCCAGAAGGCAAAATCCCAGCAGAGCCCAGACACAAAACAGCCAAGAAGAAAGATCACAGTCTTGCAGCAGCGACAAGTCTCAGAAGAGATGGTAAATGTACCCTCAGTGTCTTCATGCAGATTATCCAGACTGAGTTGATGTGTTAACAATGTTAAAAACAACAAAGAAAACACCCAGCTTTGCATTTTGCACAGAATATTCATCTAATTCCTGACTATCAGTCCCACCCTGGCTCAGACGTGTCATTTCCATGTCTACATGAGCCCGTCAAGACCTCCTGTCTCAATTAAAGACATCCTTGTGCAGATCCTTCATTACAAAGATCAAGTTCAGGAGCAGTGGCTGGTGGGATTGTGGCAGTGTCAGGGAACACCAGGCCACAGCAGAAATAATTTGTGTTAATAACAGCCCTCGTGCCTCAGGGCGGCCTCAGAGGAGCCTGAGGCCTGAGGGGTGGGGAAGGAGGTTTGGATGCTGCTGCACCCAGCTGGGAAACACCAAACCTGGGCCCCAGGAGTGAGCTGGGCTCACCCCAGCTCTGTGGGAGATGCTGGAGATGTCTGGGGCTCTTTGACCACATTCCACCATGGTTTGGGCAATAACCAGGAGCCGAGGCTCTGTCCTTTCCCTGCTCACCAGGAGACAAGGACCTCTCCAACCCCACCAGCTTCTCTCCATTATCATTTTTGTCATTTTTTGCCCCTGTTCTTTGTTTCTAATGGAATTGTATACAAGAAAAGGCCCAACTTCATCACTGCAGCTCCCACCTGTGCCGTGCTTGGCCCCACAGAACCAACAAGCTGCAAAGAGGAGCCAGCCCCACCAGGGGCCCTGCAGCCTTTTCCTGCTGTGTTAAAGCAGTCAGGGTTTATTGGTTTGGGTTTTGCTTTCCTCCATTTGCCAGTGATGAAAATTTACCTGACAATGTCTTAAACCAGAACTAAGCCTGGTATTCCCTGTTCCTGCTCTTAAATCCTGTGGGTTTGGGACCACCCTGGCAGGGCAGAGGGCGAGGATCTCCACTTCCCCCAGATCTCAGCTCTTTTCTTCCCAACACCCTTGGATTTGGAAGCGCAGGAAGAGACAGACAGGGGCAGTGTTGCTCCTTGCAGAGGGGTTTATGTGCAGCAAAACCATCCCTGGCTGGTTCCAAGCAGGAGTTCAATCATTAACCGGGCCCTGTGCAGCAGCCAGGGGTTGTTATCATTTATTAATTACAGCTCTGAGCACAGCCAGGCTGTGCTGAGGTGCTGGCAGCTGCCTCCACATCTGCACAGGGATGGAACTCATGGGATGGAGCCTCTGCATGTGCTGGTGCTGCTCCCAGGGAGAAGATTCTCCCTCCAGCATATGTCTGTCAGAGGAATTTCCTTTACAAGCACAGCCCAGAAGAATAAATTCTAAAAAATGTAATTCTCCTTTAGCAGTGGAAGGTGTAAGGCAGTGGTGCTGCCCCAGGAGGGTTTCCTGTAATTCCATGCTTTTATGATTCTCTAAAATAACGCTGAGTATTCCCAGGGTGTTCCCACCATCACTTGATCCCATTTTATTGCTCATGCAGAGCCAGTCCTGGTGCTTTCCTGCTCTCATGGCAATAAATGCCCTCAGGCAGAGCAGTTCTGCGGGAGCCCAGCCAAGAGTGCGGAATTTATGGCACAGGTTTGGTACAAAACACAACAATTACTGCAATATAAAAAACCATATCACGATTAACAGCGCAAAACTGCTCGATGGAGATTTATCTCCAGCCAGGGAGGTTCCAAAGGGCTTCAAGGATTGGTTTACACAAAAAACAATCTGCTCTTCACACCCTGTCTGACCCCGGAGGGGAAGATCAAGGCCCTGGACCCCACAGGACTGGAGAACAAAGTGGTTCCTCTGATCTCCCCTTTGAACCCCTCACACTCCTCACGTGGAGAATGTTGTCCTGCAGATCCTGGGGACACACAGGGGCTGGAGCCAGCCCAGAGCTGCCTCAGAGGTGCCACAGGTGGGTTTTTGTCTGCAGCCAGTCGTTTTTAGTGGAAGGCACAGCAGCCCGAAGTCCCTGGCAGTGCTGAAATGCCTCCATCGTTTTGGAGCTATCAGCACATCCAAACTCCTCCCAGTTATTTGGTTCACGCAAAAGAGGAATTGTGTTTCTGCTCAGGAACAAGCTGCCCTGGCTTCCATCTTCAGGCCCTGTGATCTCAACCCACCCTCTTCACATTTCGGGGACTGATTTAGCACAAAAATTGAAGCAGAAACCATTTTTTGACCCCAAAACAGGATCAAAAACACAGACATGAGCTCAGTGAAGGCCCAGTCAAAGCACAGGTGTCTGAGGAACCTCTCACAAAGTTCTTGATTTGAAGTTCTGCCTGGAAGTGCCTCACAGCAAACACCATTTCATGACATACCACATGTTTCATACTAAAGCATTTTGTCTGTAGAGCAGGGGAATTCCTCTCAAACTCTGCAATTTCTTCTCCTGGCCTCTTCACCCCTTTTTTCCTCCTTCCATGATGTCATCACATCCCTAGATAGCTAAAAAAGACCATTTTTGAGTCTTTTGGATGACATCTCTGCTACTCCTCTGAGCATTTTGACCATCTCCACTTTGCTCAGCAATGCACATCAAGACCTCAGAAGATTGTTAGTTTATTTTAAAATCTACACATCAATATATGAAAAAAAGAATTAAACATCAAGAGAAAAGCAAAGACTGACTGAGCTGCAAGCTGCAAAAACAACTTTATTAAACAAAATCTGAGCTGAAGGTGGAGGAAGAGAAAATTTCCAGCACCAGAAACATCACAATCTAAGGTAGGTGAGCCTCAATTTGCCCTTAAAATGCTATTTTTTGGAGAACAGTGCTGTTACAGAGTGATTATAGGGGAGAGATTTCACCTACAGTGTGTAGCAGTTCTGAAATCCAACATAATTATTTCTATAAAAATATAGGTAGCAACTGACGATGATTTTCCTCCCCACTGTGCCTTTATTTTTTCTTCCTTTTAAAGCTATAAATTAAATTATTGCCCTTTTTGGCCAAGAACACCCAAAAAATGATATGGATGAGGTAAAATGCATCCCAGTTCTGGATGGTAGCAGGATAATGGTTTAATCAGGTGCCAAAAATGGATCCTATAAACATTTTCACAATATAAGACTGAAATAAAGACAGGAAAAAACCCAACCATACATGGTTTGCTCCTGGGATTTCTCTAGATCTTTTTTGTCTCTTTCTTCTTTATTTTTTATACCTATTTGTGGGTTAGCATTAAAAACCAGCTCATTGCCTAAAAACTAACACTAAGTGAGATTAAAATGGAGCTGAGGGTTCTGTCCTGCAGAAATGAGGAAAAGAGAGAGTGCACTGCTGGACATCAGGAAAGATTAAATAAGCATAGGAACCACATTTTTACTGATTTTTTGATTAAAAAAAAGAAAAACAACACACACACAAAAAACCCCCATTCAGCTCTTTACTCCTTTTAAAATCCCCTTATTTTTGGACTAGGAGAGGTCAGAGACTCGGAGCCCCCAGGAGGCAGTGCCCTGCCCCGAGCAGCCAGCAGAGCTTTCCAGGGGCTGCCACAATCTCTTTTTTTTTTTGGCTTGATCACACAGAAAGCAGCAAAATCCCATCCCCAGCGTGAGGTTTGTGAGAGTTGCTGAGGGATCACCCGGGAGGGCTGGACATGGTGCTGCTGTTCCTTTTAGCAGCTCTGCTGCAAGGTGAGTCAGCGAGTCCCCAGCCCCTGGTCGGAGCAGGTAAAGCTGGAATGGGGACACAGGCCGTGTTCCCCGGGCTGCATCCTCCCCTGGACACCAAACACCTCCACCTGCAGCCTGGAAACCAGTCCCACCACCCCCTGCTCAGCCCAAACCTGCAGAGAGCCAGCAGAGTGTGGGAGGAGAATCCCAGCTCTCCTGCAGCATCCACAGGGAGGAGGATGGTGCCAGGTCAGGCAGAGTTTGCAATTGCCAAAGGGTTTTTCCATTCATTTCTGCCCTTGGCCTTTAACTCCAGGGCTGGGGGGGTCCTGTAGGGATCTCCCCATCTGTGCCAGTCGCTCTGTGACCCCAGGGGCACTCTGGAAGGGGATACAGCACATCCAAAAGAGACTTTCTGTGACACCAGGGGCACTCAGGGAGAGGAAATAATCCAAAGTGGACTTTCTGTGACACCAGAGGCACACAGGGAGGAGATACACCACACCCAAAGCAGATTTTCTGAGCCCTGTGTCCCCTGGTGCCCCTCAGAGCCACAGCCCTGCCTCAAAGGAGCGGTGCTGGGCTCTGCTGGCTGGCTGTGAGTAACCAAACCCTTGTTTGTGTCCCCCAAGAGCCCGTTTCCAGCAGCCTGTACGGCTCCAGGTTTTTGGTAGGAGCGCTCGGAGGCTCCATCACCCACCAGTGCTTCTACTCCACCACCCCTGCCAACAAATACGAGCGCAAGTATTGGTGCAAAATAGCAGCAAACAGGCTCTGCTACACCATCATCTCCAGCAGCTTCACCTCCAGCCAGTACCAGGGCAGGGTGGCCCTGGAGGATGTCCCCCAGAACGGCACCTTCACGGTGACAATGACAGGGCTGAGGAGCAGCGACTCGGGCACCTACAGGTGTGGCATCGGCAGCACCAACGAGGGGCTCTACGTCAGCCTCAACCTGACAGTTTTGGCAGGTAGGATTTTTTTTTTTCCTTGGCTCCTGGGATAGGTTTGGGATCAGGTGCTAAACCAGATCATAGCTTTTTCTATCAACCAGATGTTTATAATTTTGGGGTGTAAAAGAACCCAGGTTTGGCCAAATCAGAAATCAATCAATTTGTTCAGAAATGTGAAAGGAAACCCTCTCCTGCCTGTTGGAAACACAGGTTTGGAGATTCTGGGGAAGGGGACAGGGAAATGTCTGAGTGAACGGGTTTTGGAGAAGTAAAGGAAATTACTGATGGAGTTTCAGGGTGTCAGCTCTGTGTGTGTGGATATTTTTGAGTTATTATAAGCTAAAAAAGATGAATATTTCTTATCCTAGAGCAGGGCTCAGGAGCATGGCCTGAGATGATAACCTGTAGAGCCAAAAGGATGGGGCAGGTTTTTGGAGGCTCTGTGTGCCCACAGTCCCTGTCCTGCTCTCTCCCTGCAGATGCCACAAGGGTGTCAAAGCCAACCCAGCTCATCCGAGGGGAGCTCCACGGCTCTGTCACAGTCCTGTGCCCCTCTGGGGACACCCACAGTGACCAGAAGAGGTTCTGGTGCAAAGTGGGCAGAAGCAGCTGCGCTCTCATCGCCAGCTCTGATGGCTTTGTGGGCAGGAGGTACCAAGGACGGATCGTTCTCACCCCTCAGGAGAGCTCTGGAGCTTTCAAAGTCCTGATGAACGACTTAAAGAAGGAAGATTCGGGGCTGTACCTCTGCGGGACACAGGGATTGAGGGGTCAGGACAGCCAGCAGGAGGTGGTTCTGCAGGTGGCCACAGGTAGGGCAGGGCATGGGGGGCTCAGCGCTGTTTTTTGGGCAGGAGATGCTAATAGATGCTAATTCTGTGCTCTCCCCCGCAGCCCCCACGCTTCCCAGGAGACCCAAATTCCTCAGCGGCACGCTGGGGGGCTCGCTGTCCTTCCAGTGCCACCACGACCCCAGGGGGAGCTACGAGAAGAAGTACCTGTGCAGGTGGGAGCGGGGCAGCTGCCAGCTGCTGCTGGACGACGAGGGCTTCGTGCTGGAGTCCTACCGGGGGCGGCTGCGGATGTCCAGCGGCCCCCCCGGCCACGGTGGCCACACGGTGCTGCTGGGGCAGCTGAGGCAGGAGGACGAAGGCTGGTACTGGTGTGGGGCCAGGAGGGGGAACACCGAGCTCACAGCCCCCCTCAGGCTGCTCATCCACAAGGGTAGGTGCTGGCATGGCCTGGCTGGCCCCCAAACCGTCCCACACCTGCTGGGGTTTAAAATGTAGGGTGAATGTGGATTTATGGTTTAAGTAGAGATGTGTTAAAATAAATAGAGGAAATTTTAGGATTTAAGGTGTAGAAAACACAGAAGGAGTTATAAAGGTCATAAGAAGTTGTGAACTCTAGTAGAGTAGGCTGGTATGTCATAATATGATAGGCTGAAAAAGCATTACAGCAAAACATGTAAGATGACTTAATTAGTGATTAGATTGAAAATATAAATATTCTTTCTGATGGTATTTTATTGGTTAATAAATCCTTAAAAGGTCTTACAACCAGAGGTCTTGTGACCTCTAACCATGCCATAAAAACTATGAAAATGAACTCCACCTTCCTAAAACTGTAAGAAGATAAGAAATAGCTAATCACACCATCTAAAAAACTCAGAAATCCCTTCTCTCATTTGTAAAATTCCCAACACACACCGTGAGAAACAGCAGCTCTGCACTTTCCTTTAATGATTAGCAAGCAGCTGAGGTGATGGTGAAGGATTTCAGGGTTGAGGGAGCTGAGCTTTCCAAAGAAATTTAATAGGTTTGGATGATAGTATTGATTATCTATGATGCAAACCCCCAGGATGTGACATCCTGGTCCTGGCAAGAGCAGCACAGGGAGGTGTTTGGCTCTGAAGATAAGCTGAAGGTTATCTTGCAGTTTGAGAAACTGCAGAGAGTAAATAGACAGACCCATGGAACTGCTCCTCTGGCAGAAAGAGTGGGGTTAAAGTAGGACTGTTTGCCAGGTGCTCAGGTTTTCATTAGAGCTTTCTATGGCACTCCAAGGAGAGCAGAAATGCCTGAGTCTGGTGTTTTCTCACACAAGATGCGAGGTGAAATGTGTAAATCTTTGGTAAATCTAACAAACACATTGCCCCTGCCAAAGGGTGGGTATTAAAACCTCAAAATAATGTTCTCTGCAGAAACCTGCTCCTCACGAGACCCAGGAACAGCCACTGCTGTGAGAGCCACGGCACCAAGTCCTGCTGCCCACAGCACAGCCAGGCACAGGAGCATGGCAGACGTGATGGGCACTGTCCCCAGGGGCACCACCATGGGCGCTGTCACCCAGGGCACCACCATGGGCACTGTCACCCAGGGCACCACCATGGGCACTGTCACCCAGGGCAGCAGCTCCCTGCTGCCCACTGCCACCCCTGGCACCTCTGCAACCTCCCCAGGTGAAACCTTCCAGGAGAGGTGAGTCCACAGCCACATCCTTGGTGTTTTACAGCCTGTCTGCCCCGTTCCCTGGAGCCCTGTGGAAGCTGGAAACACCTCCAGGGGACATGAGGAGGGAGAGAAGGCAGCCAGGTCACCTCATGTCTGTGCACACTTCGAATTTGTCTCTGACCCTCCTGCTGCTGGCTGCTCCTGTGGAGCAGGTGCCAGAGTCAATAGCTGTGCTCCTGCCTGTTTCCCTGAGCTCAGGACGGAGACAGGACCTTGGGAAATGTTGCTGAGGCTTGAGCAACAGCCCTGATGAGTGTGTGGCTGCTGCAGGGCTCAGGAGAGCCCTTCCCAAGCCCTGCAGCCACCAGGAGCCCATGGGCACTGCTGGCAGCTCGCTGCCAAACCAGGAGCGAGTTTGGGCAAGGTTCATCCAAAGGTGGGAGTGTTTTGGCCAGGAATTATACCCTGGTCATTCTCCACACCAGTTCCTGTGCCTCACCTCACTGGATTTGCCTCCTGTGCTCCCTGTGAGCAGCTCCAGCTTCTCCCCCAGCCGTGGCCACCAGCCAGCCCTGCTGGAAGGATCTGGTGGAGGGGCACCAGGAATTGAAGGGTCAGCCAGAACCCAGCTGGGCAAAGTCCACAAATCCAGTTCAATGTCAAGATGGGCACCTCAGATTCACATCCACCCCCATCCCCAGCTTCCCCCAAGCCACATCTCCCTGCCATGCTGGCAGAAAGAGGGAACACACCTTCCGAAAATGTGGGGGTTGTAACAGCTCACCAAAAGGAAGTACTGCTTGTGAATTTGTATTGTGCTTGTGAATTTATATTGTGCAAACAGCTCATTTTCCCTTTGGAGGGGCTAATTCAGCTGGCAGCACAAACCCCACACAGCAGCTGCAGAAATCACTTCCTCATAAGCCAAACTCCAGATCAAACGATTGCAACTCTCCTTGGCTCTGTTGATTTTTCTTTGATTCAGCTAGGGTTTAGTATACTAACTTACTCTTTAGTGTGAAAACCATCACCTGCATGAACCATGAAGGTGACTCCAAACCTAATTTAATCCTGGTGGTTCCTCTTCCCAGCTCCTCAGGTGAACCACGGCTGCTCCCAGTCGTGTTACCAGCTCTGCTTTTGCTGATTTGCATCACCATCACCATCCTCACCCTGGCCAGAATCAAGCTTCAAAAGCAGACAGGTAAATTGGCCAGGCAAGGCCTTTTGGGGGCTGCAGTGGTTGTTTTGCAAGGGCTTTGCTTGTGATTTCCAGGGCCTGGAGTCTGGAATATTTCCAGACACGTGTTCATTCTGCAGCCCCAGAACGTGGCCGGACCTGCAAGCAAAGTCCTTGAGAAGTTGTTTGGTTTTGTTTTAAACGTGCTCAAACCCAAAGCAAATTAAGGAAATGGAACTCCCGCAGCCCTGCTGAAAGCAAGGCTGAGTTTTTGTGTATAGAGGATTTGTGGCTCTGTGAGTGAGAGAAAATCCTGGAGGGAAGGACCTGTGTGGTGTGAGAGGCTTCACTCTGGGCAGCTTCTGGGGCCAAGTCCAGCTCATTCCGTGCAAAGCTGACAAAAACAGGCCCAAAAAAATCCCTTCTAATAACAGATTTGCAAGGACACGTGCATCTCTCCTAAACCAGACCATGTTATAGCCACAGAAATAAATTTAGGGACAGAAGGCCTTCAGCAATGACAGCAGTGAGGGGAAAAACGTTATTCACAAGAAGGAAACTGTGAAATAAAGGCCTAATTTGGTATCTGACACACTGGAAAACTTAAAGAGGTGCTGGTGGGGGTGTTCCCTGCAGTGGATCTGTGTTTTGTTTTAAAGGAGAAGCAAGAAGCACCACGGGGAATCTGGAGGCAGCTTTGGCCCGTGCTGGGCTGAGCCCTGGAAGGGAGGAAAGGATGGAGGAGAACCTGAGTTCAGGAGAAGAGCAGGAATTCAGGATGGGCTCTGGCAAATGTAGGTGGGTGTTTGCTGAAACTGGCACTGCAAGGGTCATCTCCCTGGATAAAAGAGAATAAACCAAATTTTAAGCAGGGAATTTGTGGCTTAGTAAGGAAAACACCTCCACAGGAGAGGCACCAGGTTCTCAGTCCAGGAATTACAATCCACAATCCAAGAATCACATCCTGCTGCCAAACTCTTGCCTTTACTCCTTACCAAGAAACGTTCAGCAACGGATTTCATAAGACTTGGATTAAATCCTACATAAAGTTTATATATTTATTGTAGGGTCAGTTATAATTTTTGATTGCAAGTAGTAAAGCTGTTATCGTTCTTCCTGCCTCTTCCAGTAAATTCTGATTATCACCTTTCTCAGCATTACACAGAAGTAATTACTGTTCCCTGTGTTGCAACCATGTCATTCTTTTTTGTTCTTTTGTGCAGGACAACCTTTGCTATCCTTGGAAATATCAGGAAGACCAGTTTCCATGTAAGAGTCTCAGATTGTTGATGCTTTTTGTAGGAAAGCTCCTGTGAAAATCATCTGAGCAAATATTTTGAAGTGTATCTAATCTGTAGGAATTTGTATCAGTGAGAAGAACTCCGCTGAAAAAAAAAGTGGAATAGTGGCTCAGAAATTTGGTGATTTCATGTTCTCAATCCAATGCACTCAGAGCCAACAGGGGCCTTCTGGTCCTAAATATAAAGAATAGAAAGAAAAATTACACCTCCCCTAAAACCTTGAAAATAAACTGTCAACATTCTGTGAAAAACTGCTAAAAGGGAGGAATGAAACCCAGAAATTGTTTGTGCCTTTTCTTCCCACACGTCTGGGATGGAATAAAGCCTGGGATAATTTTCTTTACCGAGCAGGAGGTTGACTCCAGAAGTCCCCTCTGACCCGGGTTTCTCCACCTTTCTCTTCTCAGAACTCCTTAAAATATCATTAAAAATACCAAGTTTGGCATAAACCCAGAAACACCTATGAAATGACTTCTGCAAATACCATAGAGAGGCAATGCCAGATCACAGCTTCTCTTCTGCTTCATTATTTTTCAGCTACCCTCTGGGGAAAAATTACTTTTCCGGGTGCCTGATGAAGACTTGAGCCAGAACCTTCTGTGAAAGGCCCTGGGATCCTGAGCTGGGAATTTTCTCTGTGGAAAGCCAAGGCCCCAACACCTCCCATTGCTCTCCTCAGAACCTAAATCCCCTCTACTGAGAGCTGAACCCCCACACTGGCCAAATTGCTCCGTGTTTTGCAGAAGAGAGAATAAAATAATGCACCTGAACCCAGCTGTTTGTGGGTTGTTTCCCTGAGGGAAAGGTAAAAAGCTGGGGAGGGGTGGGGAAAGAAGGACCTTTGTGGCTTCGAGGTTGCTCATATCAGGGAATCACAGAATGGTTGGGGTTGGAAAGGATCAGGCTGCTCAAAAAATAAGGATTTTCTGGGCTTTTTGAAAAAAATCCTGATCCATTGAGTAATTTTCTAACCCATAAACCACATCTCATTTCAGTTTCTCAGACACCCACATTCCACAAATGCTATTTTTCCTTCACCCCTCCTGCAGGGATATCCACAGCTTCAGAACCAGCTGAAATTCAGCCCAAACACAGCCCAGCCCTGAGCAGCAGCGTTGGTTTTACACTCAGATCGTGGTTCATGCTGCAATCTGCACTCCCCAAATAAAAGCAATCCGAAGGTCGTTTGTTTTCTGGAGATGCCAAAATGGTTTGGAACCTGTGACTTGGCAGGGAAACACTTCCTCGTGTGCTAAAGCAAGGAAATACATTTCAAATATATTTGCATGAGGCAAGGGGTTGGTTTTACTGGAAACCTTGAGGGTGACAAGGGGGTTTGGTTAAAAAAAACTGTTCACCTTGGATTCATTTTCAGCAGGTACAGGTTCCCATATCTCTGCCAGGTTTTCCTCTGCCCATGGCCATCCCACCTTCCCCTGCAAGGTTATAAAAACACATTTCCATCCCTCTGCAGGATCCAGCAGGGAGCTGATCCCGAGGGATCCGTGCCTGGGACAGTGGGAGCTCCAGGAGAGCAAACACAGCTGTGCCCACTGTGGTCCAGCCAGCACAACTCCGGCCACCAGGCAAAAAATTCAGCATTATCTGGGGAATGTTTGGAAAGCCCAGGGAAGCAGCTCTGGTGGGCAGCTTGCAAGGGATCAGAGTTTGTTCCTGTGGAGGAGAGGTGAGGGTGGCTGTTCTCTCAGTCCAGGATCCCCAACAAGCACAGCAACAGCCAAAATCTCCTTCCTCACCCTAAGAGCTGCACATTCATAGTAAATATGGAGCTCAACACCCTCAGCTAAATGAAAGGTATTTCCAAGGCTGATCCCTTTAGGATCTGACAAATCTGTTGAAGATCCCAGTTGTGGGTCAGGATCTTGCTGCTCCCAGGCACTGCAGGAGCTGCCATCCAGTTCAAACACATCAGTTTTCTCCGAGTGGGTGGGAAAAGCTCCATGTGACCCCTGGTTAGAAGGAATTCCTGCTTTTGCATCATTAAAACAAGGCAAAGCAAGGAATCACAGCTGCCCTGACTGCTCGGGTCCTGCCCAAGCAAAAAGCTGGCAGAGAGGTACCCAAAAGACTCTCCATGGACTTGACCCCACCAAGCTCCCTCTCAAAGGAGGCAGAGGATCCCTGGGCCTTTCCTGGGGACCCCCAGCCCTGGGGGGGCTGTGACCAGGAGGGAGATCAGAGGGGACACCCTGGGGGGACAGCAGAGCTGGGCTGGGCATTGGCTGGACCCTGGCTGGACCCTGGCTAGACCCTGGCTGGACCTCACCTGGCAGCGCTGCTGGATGTTGTTCCTTTAAGGCACAACAGGTGGAAATGCAGGGCTAAAGGTGCAGGGAGTATTTAAACCAGGCTGGCACTGCCACACAGGACACTCACTGCAGGTCCCGGCCTGAGAGGAGAAGTGCCAGCAGGAGCCTGGAGTGTAAGTAATGCTGCCTTGGCACCTTTGGGGATGCAAAACCATCTGTAGGACCGGGCTGGGATGGGGAAGGAGAAGAACATGAGCCTTGAGCCACTTTTGAGGATCCTTCCTCATATGGGAGAGAAGGTTTGGAATTATTTCATATTCAGAGCTCACTGGTGGGAGGCTGATTTCTTCTGAATGAACCATAGGAACAGGCTCAGGGCAGTTATGGTTTCTTCTCTGCAGCAGATTTTTAATATTTAATTTATGAAAGAAAAAACCCACCAGAATCATTATCGTTACAATATTTGCATTAAGTTTTAATAATGGAAATAAAAGTTATTAATTATTACTGTAGCAATCTAAATTTTGCAACTCAGCCTGAGGTCATTACTGGCTTTTGAACCCCAACAGAGAGATTTTGAAAATTTAGAAGAGAATTGCTGCAGCTGTGTTCTAAAGGAGCTGCTTTAGAAGCTCCCTGAGAAGTTTGTACAGTTACAGGAAGATAAATAGAACCTGAAGCTTAAATGAATGGACTGGATGTGATTTAAAAGTGAAATCAGAGGAGCCTGGCAGAGCCGTGTCCCTCAGACCAGTGAGGGTGTGGGTCCTGAGTTCCTACTCTGCAAAGGGAATATTCCTATAGATTTAATACATTCCTGAAGTACAAATAAACTGCACCTAATTGCAATTGTTAATGAATCCACACTGGCACCATCCATCCCTCCAGACTGAGGTGATCAAGTGCTCTTGGGCCATGGGATGTGTCTGCTCTTTGCAGGCTGAGGAGAATTAAACGAAAATCATTTAATAGTGCTGAAGTTGGTTTCACTTTCCAGCCCAAGAAATAAATGAACCATGAAGGTCTGATCTGAAAAGCAACAAGTAGGTGCATGGAGGATCTGAAAGGAACATAAAATCAGGTCTCAGGTTAGTGTAGAGTGGATCCAGCAGCTGAAAGAAATATAAAATTGATCTGGAGACAGCTCAGAGCTGTAGGTGTTGGTGGTGCAAGAGCTCAGGAACACTGGTTTGGGCAGGCAGAGATCTTGGTAACCCTTCCAGACCTGAGAGAACAACGTGGGCTGTACCCCAAAACCAGCTGAGCTTTATGAAGAAATCAGAATAACAAATTACTTCAACTTTGCCAAAAAGAGCAAGGCAGAACTGGGGGCACCAGGGGCTGGAGGGCAGTGAGGTGACCATCAGGCAGAACAGCTGCTGTCAGCAAGGGGCAAACATCAAGGCCCATTTTGTGCCACATTGTTTGCTTTCTGCAAAATTTGTTATGTTTGCCTTGCTGGCTACTTCTGGGATGTGTTTGAAAGAAAATTTTTCATGCTCAGTGAGTTAATTATTAGCCACAGACAAGTGGCCATTGAGCAAGGAGAAATCACAATACAAGGAAGAGGCACAACAAAACACCTTTCATCTTAACAGGGAAATAAAAGCTTTTTTTCTTCTGATGGGAATTACCCTCAATAAAATTGTGCCACTTGATGCCCTGAAATCAAATTCCTCTGATTGCTTATAAGGGTTTTCCTTGGCACCTCTCATCAGCTCCTGTGGGTGCCTTCTATGAATGTGGAACAGGCAGGTGGATCAAGAGTGTGCCCAGGGAATGCACATAAAATCTGATTTTTGGAGGAACAGAGCTGAGGTAAATCCCTACAGCTCACTCAATTCCTCAGCAGCTGAGGAAAGAACTAAAAAGTAGAAGTGAAAATATCACCCTTTTTCTCTTTTGTGTGTCCTTGGAGAGACCAGGGAAACAAAGAGAGTCACTAAATTCAGGCTCCAGACAGGAATTCTGTGGGAGGGAATATTGGGGTGCTGGGGTGAGATCCATGGGCAGTCCTGTTCCCGTGCAGCAACCCAGGCAAGAGCAGAGACATCACCTCCCTTTTTCCTATCCAATTCCTTGACAGGAGCAATTAAAAACCACATTTCTCTCTACTTCACGTAGCCACAACCCTCACATCCCCCGAGCACGAAGATTATTAGATGATTAACATTTTGCAAGTGTGATTATTCGAGACCTTCCATGTCTTTTTCAGGGAATGAGAGAAAAATGACTTTGCTGGCGCTGCTGTTCCTGCTCGCCTTGCTCCCAGCTGGGTCTGCGAGAGGCAGACACCTCCCCAAGGCAGCCAGTGAGTGTCACCCACCTGGGACACGGCTTTTGGGGTGGCCAAGGTCCCTGGGAAGGGAGGAGGAGGGTCTGGGTGATGCCTGGAGCGGGCTTGCCTGGAAACAGAGGCCAAAGTTAAAAAGGTAAAAGTGGATATATTGAATGAAGGGCCTGCAGGTATTTTAAGGGCAGACGAAGCCTCCCAAGAGGCTACACCCAAAATGGGCAACAGCCACGCGTTTCTCAGAAATAAGTTTGGTCTATTTGCATATCAGGGGTTAATTCTCCAATTCCAGCTTCAGGTAATGAAGTCAGATTCCCGCAGTTCACTCCCCCATAGTTCACTTTGGTTTACACTTTTCAGGGCCTGAGGCTGTAGGGTGTCCTGGAGGCCTCAGGCCCAGAGGGATTCTGTCTGACAGTATGTAACACTGCACACGGAGTTCAGAGTTAGGCACTGATGCGGGCTCTGAAAATTATGAAGGCTAAAATCTTCGGGCGTGACGGGGAGCACCTCAATCTCGTGGGTGCCCTTGGCTGGCACGGGCCCTGATGCCGCCAGGCCTGGGGCCACGCGGCCCGTGTGGCACGCGGGGCGCTGACACCCAGCCCCTTCTCCCCGCAGTCTCCAGCCCCGTGTTCGGCCCCCGGCAGGTGCACGGCGTGCTGGGGGGCTCGGCCACCGTGCAGTGCTTCTACCCGCCCACGGCCGCCAACAGGCACGACAGGAAATACTGGTGCAAGCAGGAGGGCTCCAGATGTGTCACCGCGGTGTCCTCGACCTACGTGGCGCCCGGCTACGAGGGCAGAATCTCCCTCACTGACCACCCCGAGGCAGAAAGCTTCCAGATCAACATCTCAGCGCTGGGGCTGGGGGACAACGGCACCTTCCAGTGTGGTGTGGGGGTCAATGGCAGAGGGCTCTCCCACACAGTCCAGCTCAGGGTTGCTGCAGGTAATTACAGTCTTGGGACTCACTAAAATACCGTTTTCTTTGAGGTTTTCCCCCCTTCCTTTTAAACAAGGCTCCTGTCCGCTGTCTGAGAGCTGCAGGTGCTTCCAGGGAGGCTCCGTTTCAGCCCCTGACTGTCTCTGTGCACAGCTCCCCCTGTTCCTGAGGCAGCCGAGCTCTTCTACGTGAAGCTGCGCAGCACCTGGACCGTGTCCTGCAGCTTTGGGAAGGACACTGCCGACATGAGGAGGTACCTGTGCAAGAAGGAGAAGGAGGGCTGCCGGAACGTCGCCAACAGCTATCAGGAAATTGATGAGGATTTCAAGGGGAGAGTTCTGCTGACTTTTGGGGAGAACGGCTCGTTCAGTGTCACGATGACCCAGATGGACTGGGAAGACACAGGCTTGTACTACTGTGGGGCCGGTGAATATGGGAAGGAAGGAAAATCAAAGGAACTGGACGTATTTGTCTACGACGGTGAGCTGTTCCCAGGATGTTTCCCCCTTCCTTTCTCCTTCTCTTCAGAGGCATCACCAGCAATCTCACTTTATTTAGCAAGAACTTGAATTTCTCTTTGCTATTATCCTATTCCCTCATCTACATACTTCTTTCTATTCATTTCACCACCTGTAACGTACTAAACCCTCACTAAATAAAGCTTGTATCCAGACTTCACCTTCCCAGAAGTGGATAGCTCTGTTCCCCAGCCCAAAGCTCCAGGAGACAAATTCCACCCCCCAGTCTGAATCAAGCAAGCTGTCTCTTCAAGCCCCTAGTTCCTTAAATCTCAAACTGACAGATGTAGATGGTCCCTCATGCAAAGGGAACAAAGCTTTGGGATATCTGTCCACGAAGCCAACAGCACTCAGTGAATTTGGGAAAAAGCAAGGCCTGACTGACCCTTTAGGATCAATTCCCACCAGTGCCAGGACAATCTCCTGATGTTTGCACCCCTGAGCTTTGCCTGGCCTTCCTTTAGCCATAGCAGCTTTGTTTGATCTGATTGATTTGATTGATCTAATGTTGATTTTCTTGGCAGGGTGCTCCATGGACACAAGTGAGACTTTTATAACCCCTCACTTCCTTCTTACCAACAGACAAAAACTTCCCCCAGTTAAAGACCACGGTAACTGGAAAAAGTGGAAGTTCAGCCACCTTCGAGTGCCTCTATGATCCTCTGAAGAAATCCACGAGGATCTGGTGCAAGTGGAGGCCCCAGGGATGTGACAGGCTCATAGACAACTCTGGGGACGTGAAGTACGGCTATGAAGGAAGAGTGGCCATGTTCGAGAACCCCAAAAACAAAACTGTCACCATCATCCTGAACCAGCTGCAGGCCAGGGACGAAGGCTTCTACTGGTGCATGTCAAATGAACAGAAGGAGCAGCAATCATCCACGGAACTGAAGGTTGTAGAAGGTAAGAGCTGGGCACTGGCAGTTCTCCGCCTGCTCAGGAGGTACAGAGCCACCCCAAGTGAGCAATCTGGCTTTTTGGGAACAGGTGTGAGCTCCAAGCCTGAACTCACCCCAGCAGCTTTAAAACTGAGACAGAAAGTTTCATTTCTGTGGGAATGTGTTCACAGAGAATTCTCATGAAGTATTTCTTTAACCTCGCAAGGAAAGAACCACAAACAGCATCTTTAGTGTTAATTTAGCAACACAAGGAGCTCTTTCCCTCGAAGCTCCATCCCCAGCAGCACCACTGCCTGCTGAGTGCCACCCCCAGCCCTGAGAGCACTCCCTGATGTCCTGTTTGCCCTTGCAGGAGAACCTGGGCTGACAGGAGAGAAGGAAGTGGAGGCACCGGTGGGCTCCGGGGTGAATTTAACCTGCTCCTACCCCTGCCGGTACTACTCCTACGAGAAGTACTGGTGCAAGTGGAACTACACCGGCTGTGCCATGCTGCCAGCACAAGGCCAGGGGCTGCCAGGGCCGGGTGCCACCTGTGACAGCTCCAACAGGACGGTCGTGCTGAGCTTTCACCCGCTCACGGAGGAAGACGAGGGCTGGTACTGGTGCGGGGTGAAGCGCAACGGCGCCTTCGGGGAAACCATGGCCGTGGAGCTGCGGGTGAGCGCAGGTGAGCTCCGGGCAGGGCTTCCCCTGCTCCAGCCCTGTGCCCAGGGAGGGCTCTCCATCACCGCTAGGCTGCAGCAGCTCAAAACAGAAGCGCTGTCACCCCGCAGCCTCCCGGCGAGCTGCCAGCAGCGCCCTGGTTTGCACGGTTTGCCTTCGGGGTTTTCATTCATTCGGTTTTGACTTCCCTGTCATGAAAAACCCAGCCTAGAACTCACCTCTTTCCACCTCTTTCTGCTTGCTAATTTTACTTTTAACCCCGTACTGATTAATTGTTCCTATTATATTGTGTAGTATCATTTAGTTCAGGCAGCATCTGGCACCTTTCAGGTAAAGAGCTGATCAAGGTCAGAGATCTTGCTCCAGGGAACTTCTTATCCTAATAAACAGGAAAGCAGTAAGGAGCAGGAGAGCTGACACCAACAGCAAGGGGCTTAGACTTGGCTTTGGTGGAGTATGTTGGAACTGAAATGGTTTTGGGGGAGGAATGCTGTTAGAAGCAGAGAAAGAGTAGAGCCCTGGATATCTGATATTTACCCATCCTAAGTGAGTGATGGCCAAAGGGAAAACAGAGTGCAACAACCCCATTTCACTGCTTTTGGTGAGCAAGGAGCAGGGAATAAAAGCAAAGCAAGGATGCAAAATCTGATCTGGAGATACCAGAGGCTGAACTTAGAAGTGCAAGACTTTTTACTTAGAAATAAAAGACTTTTTCAAAGTTCATAGGCAGAGAGATCCTCCTCAAGGTTTTGGCAGTAAATTATTTGGTATGAGAGCATTTCAGGCCTCGAACCCCCATTTTGAAGAGCCTCTCATGGAAACCCACAGCAGCTGCATGTCCATCCAACACATCCCAGTAGTTTCTGTGCCCACTTCTCATGCTGCTGCTCTCTAACCACCCTCCTTCCCTGGGCCACACAGGGAGCGATGCCAAGCACAGCCCAGAGCTCCTGGATGTGGATTCCAGCCGTGAGTCTGGAGCTGCTCGCCCAGGAGGAGCCTACAGCGACGCTGAGGTGCGGAAAGGAGCTGCCCCAGAAAGGTTGGTTCTCTCCATCCCCTACCATTTATCATTTCTGTGGGTTTTATGTGAGCCCATTGTGTTTGTACACCCTACATACAAAAAAACAACAACACACACAAAAAAAAACTTATCCCCAAGGACTTTTGCTCTAAATGTCAGAGAAGATAAAAAAGTGACAGCAAAGGGCAAGATGACTCACAATTAATCTCCAATTCAAGAAAATAGTATCAGAAGGAAATTATTAGAAATTTCAGGTACAAAACAACTATTTTAAAGTACTTCTGTTAATATTTGAGAATTTTCCTTCATGTATTTATAACCAAGCTGCTGGTGTAGCTGTTTCAGCCTGACCTCAAGTCTATATTTCTATTTGGGTTTTATTTTATTCTATGTGCTAGAATCCAGTTAATTGATTGACTTGCACCTTGCTCACTCAGAATTACCATCCTACCCAAATGTAGCCTGCAGGATTTTTACATGCACCATTCTCAGTGAGATCTCTCTCCCTCTGTTCCAGCTCTGCTGAAAGCCATGGCTCCAACACTGTGGCCTTAGTGCTGGGCCCTCTTGCTGGCCTGATCCTGATCGTCGTGACAGCTTTTGCCATTGTCAAATTCAGGCAGCTGAGGAGATCTGGTGAGTCCCTGCCTCTCTGGGCTCTCAAGGAACAGCAGCAGCAGCGCTGAGTTAAAGCAATACCCAAGTGCTGGGCTGAGCTGCTCTCCTGGTACCACACCAGCATGGGCAGGAAGGTCCCTGCTCCTCCTGGGACTCCATCCAGAGAGCTCCAACCCCCTGCCCCTCCTCACACTGACCCATCCAGAGAGCTCCAACCCCCTGCCCCTCATCACACTGACTCATCCAGAGAGCTCCAACCCCCTGCCCCTCCTCACACTGACCCATCCAGAGAGCTCCAACTCCCAGAGTGTCCAGGCTGAGACCGAGCCCAGCCCTCTGAGCCTTGCCCACTGTGTCACAGCACTGCCTGGCACAGAGGGTTTGGGTCTTAATGAGCTCCCACCCACTGTGAGCAAGACCTGAGGGATTTTCCTCCCTCCTCTCACCAGACCTGGTGTCCGTGGGGAGCTACAGGACGAACATCAGCATGTCAGACTTCGAGAGCGTGAGGGACTTCAGTGCCACCAATGGTGTGAAGGAGAGCCAGGAGACACCCGTGGGAGGGGACGGTGAGTGGCTGAGCCCAGGGCAGCCCTTCCCTGCTGAAATACCCCACAAAAGGCACAGAAACACCTGGGGCAGCCCTTCCCTGCTGAAATACCCCACAAAAGGCACAGAAATACCTGGGGCAGCCCTTCCCTGCTGAAATACCCCACAAAAGGCACAGAAGCACCTGCCAGCCACTGCCATCCCCAACACCTTCCTTTCTCTGCCTGCAGAGTTCATCACCACCACGGACACTCAGGAAAGCACTGCTGACACAACGAAGGCAAAAAGGGTAAGAGGAGGCAGGAGAGAGGCCACTGACCTGGGAGATGTGGCCACAGCCCTGCAGTCTGTCACAAAGGGACTGTTCCCTCCCAGGGGTTTTATTTACATCCAAGTGCTCTCCATTTTACCTGGATCCAGCCCCTGTGGGTGGGTCTCACCCCTGTCCTGACTCCCTGTTTTAGCAGAGACATTAACAGCAGTCACTTTACTTCAGGAAATAAACCAAGGCAGCCCCAGGCAGCGTCAGGAAGGTTGAGTTTGTTACCAGAAATATGAATCACTGGGATAAGCAGATGGCTGGAAACCATCACATCCCACTTCTCAGTGGTTCAGGGGGCACAGGGAGGCAGGGAGGGCTCTGCCATTGCAGGAGCTGAGATTTGCTGTGATCTCTGCCTTTCCCTAATTTTCTCAGCCTCCCCTCCCCTCGGGTAGGACCGTGGTCCAGTGGCGCTGTTTGGCAGTAGCTGCAGGTGCCAGACTCTGTTTTTACAAAATCCCTCCCAACAGGAGAGGTGCAGGTGTTGTAAGTGCCAGGAGCTGAACTGGAGCAATCAAGGAAAGTGTCAGGAAACCAGGAAAGCCCAGCAGCTTTAGGCCAGGGAAGCTGGATGCCAACACCCAGGGACAGGCTTGCCAAGGAATCCTAAACCTAAAAATTTTTTGGGGTCTTCCCAAGATGAAAACACTCTGCCCGCACTGTGCTGCTCCCATCAGCACCAGTGTGACCCGCTGGACTGTCCCACCCCTCCAGTGTCCCCGTGTTATCCTGGCACATCCACAAAGTGCTGCCTTTCCCCTGCTGCCCGTCCCCATGCCCTGACTGTCCTCCTGTCCTTCCCAGAGCTCCAAGGAGGACGCTGACCTCGCCTACTCCTCGTTCCTCGTCACCTCCGAGCGCATCGCCCAGGGCAGCTCCGGCGGGGACGGCGCTGTCCCGGCCGTGTCCCCTCCCCAGGACCAGCTCTGAGGGGAGGGGGCAGTGCCTGGGACTGGCTCTACCTTGAGGATCACCACGCTCTTCATTGCTCCCACGATTTGCTATAGCTTGACCTTTTTTTTTTTTCCTGCTTAAATTCAGCTTCGAGTGGTGATGTAGGAGGAAGGGGGTGATGCCAAAGGGGGCTGGAAGTGCAGCTCTGAGTGAGGAGGCTGGGCTGGGGAACAGCAGGAACTCGAGTGGCTCATCCCACCGGCAGCCCCAGTTCCTACACTGGGCTCTCACAGGCCAGAAGCACCATTGTGGAAAAAAAAAAATTCTTTTAAAGGCAGCTGGAAAACTCTATAGAACAGCTCTGATGCTTTTGATTCCTCTCAGCTTTCCTGACCTGAGGGCAGCACCTGCAGACCAGACACGTCTGGAGTGTTTGTATGCACGAGCAATAAAGAATCCAGTGGCTTTCAGCAGACTGGGAACTCAGGGTCTGTGGGATATCACAGGAAAGCCCACCCAGAGAGGCACAGAAAGGGTGGGAAAAGCAGAATATTCCACAGCTAAAGCAGTGTGGGAATCTGTAGTGACAAAGGGTGACAATGGCAGGCTGGGTCAGCTAGCAGACACTGAGTTTCACTGAGAATAAACACAAATTATTCCTAAATTGTGGATTCCAGAATTTCACTGGGGATAAAACAAAAATTCCTGAACACTGAAGTCCTTGTGGAACACACAGTGGGTACCAGCACCACCCAAAATGGGAGAGAACAGACCAGAGCTATAAATAATGCACAGTTTTGGGGCCAAACTGGGGGGATTCAGCAGCACTGAGGTCTGAGTTTGGCATTTCTGGTGTGCCTGGAAGGATGCATCAGCCCTGGCATGCTGGAGTGACAGCATCTGCTGTGAAAGGACAGCACAGAGGATTCAGAAAGTTTCACCAGCAAGAATCATATAATTCCCCAGAATTTTGACAAATAGACTCAGCACAGTTTCAAGCGGGGTTTATTTACGGTCATCACAACCAATTTCACAAAACTCACTACTGAGTGTCAGTAAATTGCACAATACACTCAAGAACCTTTTTCTATTCAGCAACCACATATCTTGCACAGAAACTTTTTTACTGATAAGGCAGAAAATATCATCTCAAAAGGAAACACGGATTTCTAAGGCACACCTTCTAGGACCTATTCTTGGAAGCATTTCTCACACTGTACTTCTCATTTCAGCCACATCCAGCAGTGGCAGTGGCCCCGAGCCCAGGTTTATGCACCATCAGCTGCACCAGAGTCCTCCCAGCTAGCCCTCAGCACTCATTCCCCACATCCCCTAGACAAAAAAAAAAAAAAGATCTGAAATTTAAACAATAATTTTATGACATGATCACAACTTATGTCTGCCAGCAAGAGAAACCCTCGTGGGTTTTCCCTGGGAGCATCCTTTGGTAGCAGCGAGGGCGCTGCTGATTTAGTCAAACTCGTTATTCCCATCTTAATGAAGACTCTGCTGATGTTCCTGGCTGGCAGAGCACTCCCTGTTTGCCTGAGGGCAGCTGGAGCTGCTGAGGAACTGCACTGGTGCAGTGATTTATTGTCCCTCTCTTCTCTGCAAAGCCCCTGCAGCTCCTCAGCCCCGGCTGGCCGTGGGTAATTAACACTGCCCGCTAACGAGATTTCTCCATCCAGTCCAGGAGGATGTCCAGCTCCCCCAGGGATTTCATGGCTGCAGATGTGACATTCAGCTGAGAGGAGAGATAAAGGAATGAGCTGTAAGAGACAGAAAGAGAATTTAAATATCCATGTTAATTGCCAGGCTCAGTCACCAACTCACCCCTTCATAGTTTGCAAGTATTTGCTTGAATTTCTCCGTGGACTCCTCCCCACACACGCAATTGTTCTGCTCATGCTGGAAGAACAAGATTAATTCATTAGTCTGAGCAGTTAATTTTTAAAAATAAGATTTCAGCTCCTGATTTTGCTGGGCATCATAGGCTGAGACACTGTGGGAAAGGCTGCAGGTCCCTAAGTCAGGCTTTAGCTCACAACAGCTGATTTCACAGAAACAAGGACAGGACAAATACTGGGCTTTAGGACCAACGGGGGAAATAGAAAAATCTCTCAGTTCAGGACAGAACACTCTTCACACCACTCTGCTTTGTATTCTCATTAAAACCATTTATATAAAGAGAGACTTTGCAGCTTTATAAATCTCCCAGGTTGGTTTATAGGTGAACATGAACAGATGCAGCCAGGCTGGGCAGAAGCAGCACTTACACACTGCCCGAGCTTCCTCCTGGCGCTGAGGAAGGAGTTGGCAATGCTGCTGATTTTCCTGTTCACAAACGAGTCCTCGGTCCTGCAGTGCTTGAAAACTTTGTCCATGTAGAAGGTGAAGAGCTGGTGAGCCATGCAGCATCTGTCTGAGGACTTAGAAAATGAATTTAGTGACTAAAAGTTCTTCCAAAGGGGTGTAACCCGCAGTCGCTCTCTAGGATAAAGCATCTCTGACAGGAAACTCGTGGTGGCTGAGCACAGCAGGACAGTTTGACTCAGAAAGCTTCTTCAGTGGTGCTTGATTGAAGCTGATAAAATCATTTGAGGTTGATTTTCCAGGAGATCCATCCTCAGCAAGTCTCACAAAATAAAAATAGCTGATTCTGCAGCTGGATATCAGAGGCTGAAACCTGCACAGGAGCCCTTGCCCCGTGCTTGGGGCTGTGAGAAAGCTGAAAAAGCACTGATTTATGACAGAGCGCACTTCTCAGGGTCACATTCACCTGCATTTTGGATCCTGTGAGGGCTCCCCAGCCAGGGCCACCTACCTTAATCTTGTGGAGGGAGTGAGGGTGGGACAGGATGCTCAGGGTCCGGATGGGGTCTCTGGATTGCTGCGGAGAGGACGGAGAGGGGCAGGGAGCTGCTGGCTCCAGAGGGGCTCCAGAGGGGCTCCAGGGGCTCCCCCAGCAGCAGCTGGAAATACTCACAATATTGGCTTTAATTGCTGTGAAGCCAGCCCTGATCTCTGTCATGCTCATGGAAACCCTGCAGGTTCCCAAGTGGAAGATTTTGTCCCCAGCTGTCGGCATCAGATTCACCCAGCAGGACATGGAGAAGAGGCAGAGGAATAAGGGGGATCCTCTCATGCCAGCTGCCTGGGAGACCTGCCCAAGGAAGAGAATATTCCTCCTCATTTTCCTAAATAACACGACTGTGATCCACATGAAAATATGCACATTTTATATAAAACTTGTACATCTGTATTAAAAACCCCACACTCATCAGTACCTCTTACCCATTTCTTTTTTGTTCCCCATAAGCAAGAGGAAAAAAATCAAATAAAATTGAATATTTAACAGAAGAGCTCAAAAGGAAAAGGAAAAATAAATGAAATATCAGTTGAATATGCATCTAAATAAGCAGAGTTCTTCTGGAAAAACATTATCAGAAAAATAAATACAGTGAACTTAAATTTTTAAGTTTAATGACACAGAAACAACAGGACATAACTGACTGAAAGTAACAGATCCCATAATCTTATCCCAAAAGAAAAGTTTCCCTCTGGAATAGCATAAGTCATGCTTTGTTAGCACTGAAAATTAAGGTTATTAATGAAAAAAAAAATATTTCATAGATAGGAATACAAGGAAACACCCAAAAGGACACAGAGCAAAGGGATAAATGCGGGATCTTACCTTGTTCTTTGGTGTGGGTTCACCTCTCTCCCTGATGTCTGACCCAGAGAGCTCCGAGGGAGGAGTTTTTATCCCGGTACCAGGAGGAAATAAATCTTGGATTAACTTTTGGGATTTTTCTTGCTTTTCCCAGCACGTATTTCCCTTTGTAATTTGCTGAATTAATGAGCTCGTGCAAGGGACCAGCTCCCTCTCCCACAGGTGTTTCCCTCACCTACGGAGGCGGGAACTCCTGGCGTCACTGCGTGGGCTTTCTTTTGGGAAGAGAGATGTGACCAAAATTAGGGACCATCCTGGGGGTCACCTCCAACAGGGAGCAATGCTGGCACTCCCCTCCTGGAGAGGGGCTGTTCTCAGCTCCTCACAGAGGGGTTGGGGTGTGGGAAGCTCAGGGGCATCACCCCACGGGGTCCCTGCACCCCAGGACTTGTGGCAGTGGACCAGGTAGAAGTGGGGAAACTCAAGTGCAGGGTTTTCTCCATCACTGCCCTGGCAAAAGTGGCCTTCCTCTGCCACTTTCAGGGAATCCTGGTCCCAAATTCAAGGAATCCTACTGCCAAGTTCAGAGAATGCTGTTCCAGTCTCCTCAGTTCCTGGGCACTTCTCCATCCTGTGTCCCTGGTGGCGGAGACACAGAAACACGAGCTCAGGGGCTCTGGAGGGCACAGCTCCCACCCTGCTGGCACAAGAAGTGGTTTCCAGGGTCACAGGTGATTTAGGTGATCATTGCTCGCAGTCCACATCTGTCCCCCTGCAGGACAGAAATTTCACTGGCACTTTCCCCAGTGCCCCAGCCCAGTGGCACAGTGACATCCATGCTCATCCCAGCACGAGCTTTCCCTGCTGAGCAGAACTCGTGCAGCCAAGGAGCAGCCACGTTCTCCTCCCAGCATTTCAGCCCCAGGCTGTCCCCAGGGAAGCAGGATTTGTCAGCTGGGGCACGCTGTCACACAGATGTGGCAGTGCTGGTGCAAACCCCAGACCCCTGTGCTGCTGGCTCCCAGGCTGGAGTTTCTGGAGCCCCTTTGGAGAGAGCTTCGTTCAGTCTACAAACAAAACTGTGCAGCTGAATAAACTCTCTGGAACTCCTGGGACCAGGAGAGATGGTCAGCTGGACTGGGAGGGCCCTGGGGTGGCAAAGTCACCTCTCTAATGCCAGAGGCAGCCTCTGGACGGGTTCCTCCTGGAGCAGCAGCCCCAGCGTGTCGCTGTTGCAGTAAAGGTTACTCTGTGCCTCTGGGCCAGGCTGTCCTGCACGGATCTGCTGGGTGACTAATGAATTTATTGATAGCCAAGCTCAGTCTTGAGCGGAGATTTGTCACCAGGGGAGGACTAGGCAAATGGATTTTCTGCCCAGGCTAGTCAGGGTGTTGCACACAGGGTTGCTGGAGCTGCCCCAGTGCATCCACCGTGCCTCGCTCAGCCGCTGGAAATCAGCCAGAGGGCAGGGCCCAGGCTGCAGCAGCTTGGGTTTGCCCTGGCTGAGGTGTTGGGGGGATCTGGGACATCACAGGGCTGTTAATCCCCACCTTCCTCCCCCAGATCCCAGTGGCTGCCTGGAATTGCAGCCAAGTTTCTCTGGAAGCAGAGGAAGTGGCAGGATTCCCGGGAACCGGTGCACACCCAGCCCGGGTGAGGAAACAATGGAAGAGGCATCGAGCTTTTACTTCATTATGTAAATGGCAGATGACATGAAAGGATTTCTTTCTTTTCACTTTTTTTCCTGTTGGTAACTGAACTGACGCCCAGGATGGCTCAGCCAAGTGCCAGAAGGCAAGGAAGAGACGTGGCTGTGGGGGAGGCAGAGGAGAGATGATACAGGAACAGGAGGGGAATGTTGGATTGTCGGGGTCCAGGGCCTTGTACAGATCTCTGCACGTGTCCCTCAGCCACTCTGTCCTGTCACCGACCTTCTGCAAAGCAAAAGAAACAGCAGGACCCTCAGCACAAGGGCAAGGAGGAGGAAAACCCCATCGGGGTGGGGGACAACCCAGAGAGGTTTTCATTTTGGGGTTTTAGTGTGTGTGAAATGGTGGTGATGGAGCACCCCAAGTGCTGGACGGGGAGATGTCCAAAAGCCTCATTTCAGAGCAGACGGGGTGGAACCAGCAGGGTTCCCAGAATGGTTCAGGTTGGGAGGGACCTCACAAACCATCTCATGTCCCTCGGGCAGGGACACCTCCCACTATCCCAGCTGCTCCAAGCCCTGTCCAGCCTGGCCTTGGACACTTCCAGGGATCCAGAGGCAGCCACAGCTGCTCTGGGCACCCTGTGCCAGGGCCTGCCCACCCTCACAGGGAAGAATTTCTTCCCAAAATCCCATCCATCCCTGCCCTCTGGCAGTTTAAAGCCATCAGCACCAAACCCAGATGGAAGTAAATCACCCCAGCGTGGCTTTCCCCAGGCTGTCATCAACCCACCAGCTGCAGCTCCATAAAAATACCTTCAATAAGACAGCAAACCATCCCTCATTGGCTCTGGGAAGGAAGAGGGAAAAAAGGAACAGGGATTTGTGAAACTCATCGCTTTGACGCTGCGGATGAGCTCAGTAAAATGGGAAGTGGTTCCCGCAGGCACTGCCGGCACTGCTGAACCTCTCGGGCACGGCGGGGCTGGGAATGGGGCAGGGAAAGCTCCTGTCCCCAGGAACACTTCCAGCCAGCGGGGGAGGCCTCCTCCCTCGGGGTTTATGGCAGGCACGTTGCGACAGGGCACTCTGAGGGTAGCGGTAATTCCCAGTCATTCATTTCAAATAACAGGCAAAGGCAGCGGAGAGGGTTGTGAGCCAGCTGCCCTGGTTCTCAGGAATCAGAACTCAGCCCTGGGTGCCATTCATTCATTCATTCATTCACCTCAGAAATCCTCTCTGCAAAGTCCGTGGCGAGCAGCGCAGTCCCACAAAAGGGGCTGAGTCGGGATCAGAGGGAATATCCCCAGAGCAGCTGGAAAACCACCCTGGGAGGAAGGAGCTCCTGGACCTCGCTGTGTGCCCACAGCTCCCAGGGCCGTGGGGACAACGGCCAGCCCTGTCACCCAGTACCACTGTCACCCAGCCCTGTCACTCATCACCACTGTCAACCAGCCCTGTCACCCAGCACTGTCACCCAGCCCTACTGTCACCCAGCCCTGTCACCCAGCCCTGTCACCCAGCCCCGCTGTCACCCAGCCCTGTCACCCAGCACTGTCACCCAGCCCTGTCACCCAGCACCGCTGTCACCCAGCACTGTCACCCAGTACCACTGTCACCCAGCCCTGTCAC
>VXBQ01011389.1:52668-67287 GCA_013400175.1 Phainopepla nitens | reverse complement strand
CTCCCCCACACCCCTGCCCCCCAGCCCCGCTGTCACCCAGCCCCGCTGTCACCCAGCCCTGCTGTCACTCAGCCCTGTCACCTGCACCACTGTCACCCAGCCCCGCTGTCACCCAGCACCGTCACTGCTCTGGTGACAAAACCTCTCCAGGGTGGCAGAAAGCACCAGGCTGCTGCACACAAAGGGCTGGGGGCAGTGACTAACACAGGACACGCTCGGGGAGCCCGGGAGTGTGACAGGGACCAGACGCTCGCAGGGGACAAGCAATGACTCACCCCCGGCTGGTTACATTGGGAAACTCAGCCCTGCTGCACCCCACTGGTGTTACTGGGAGCTACTGCACTCCTGAGCCTGCCCTCACCCAGCTTTAATTAATTCCCAATAATTCATTTCAATTAATTCATTTCATCCTAAAAAAATCCCTAAAGAAGTTGTCATTGAGCTGTTCTGATCCGAAAGCTCCCCACTCAAGGACAGGTCCCAGATCACATTTAACATCAGGTTTCCAGTAAAGTGTCTCAGGGTGACAAGGCAGTTTCAATAGTGCCTTTCAAGGCACTTTTTGTGCTCTAAGAAGTTTTGATAACACTCGACAGCCCAGCCTTGGTTTGACATTCTTTGTCATCGCTCCTATTTCACAGCAGCTTTAGGCAAACCATCATTTCAGATATGAGCCTGATAATGGTTTTTCTCAGGTTCTCAGAGCCAGAGAACGTGAGTGAGAGAAATGCTCCCAGAAATTTTTATAAAGGAAGAATTGAGCCTTAATAGCAACACCCAGCAATGATATCTGGGCTCAGGAACCTTTCTTGGTCTCCTTCAGGAAAAGAGCTGCAAAAACCGACTCAGCTACGTGAAACAAAAATTATTGTGGGGTGTTACACCTGCCCTGATAATGCTGTACCTCACCAAAGCCCCTGTCAAAGAGTTGTAATTATCTTTTTCAGCAGCAGAAGAAAATGTTTCTACTTGCTTTTTCTGCACTGGAGTGATTTTTTTGACACCTGAAGTGACGTAATTTGTGAGCCAGCCCTGCCCTCTGTGCAGCTGGGTGTCAATGGAAAGGTGAAACGCAGTTCTCACTCCTTTAAAATCAATATTTAATTGTCAAGAAATCCCTGTCCCTCCAATCCAGAGCCCAAGCCTCGTTTGCACGAGGTGCAGTAATAGTGCTAATCTGAACCCAGCAGCACCCTACAGGTGCCACCCCTGATGTCACTCTTCCCATGAGCTTGGCACTGTGTGTCATGGAAACGCCCTCTGCCAGCCCTGACAATGACACTGCTCTTCTCTCTCATCATTAGTGCAGCTCGTGGTGGGCAGCAAGCCTGGCGAGGCCAGCTCCAGCCCTGCCCTGGCCCAGCCCCAGCTCTGCAGTGCTGCTGAGAGAAGTAAAAAAAAAAATTGTTTTTCTCGGTAAACTCGACAAATGAGTCAGAAAACACTCGGTGAGGAGGTGCTGCCGGAGAGGTACATCATGTACCCTCTTCTCAGTCACGTTTCGAGCCACAGCCACTTGAACAATTCTGAAAATCAAACACTGGCTGCTGTCTCGTAGGGAGCAACAGGCTGAGCGTGTCTCACCTTAGGGAAATGAGATTTTTGTTCAGCCAAGCTCCGAGAGACACCCAGAGCAAAAGTTCAGCTGCTTTCCAGGATTCTTCCCGAGAGGTTCGCAGTGCCCAGGACTCTCAGCAGCTTCAGGACGGGCAGAGCAGCTCCTTTCCCAGCTCTGGGGGGCTCAGGGACCTTTGAGGGACAGTGTCCCTCACCCCAAGACAATGTCCCTCATCCAGGACAATGCCCCTGACCCCAAGACAATGCCTGAACTCCCCTGATTTAGGGCATCACCCACGGCTGTCCCTCTGGGGCTCTCCCTGCCACTGTCAGACACCAACAGCCCAGCCCGGGGTGTCCCCAGGTGCAGCAAGAAGGGGACAGTGCCACATCCCCCAGGGAGCATCCCCCCAGTGCTGGGGGTGACCCTGGGCTCCCCCTGTCCTGCCTGGACGTCCTTGGCCAGCTCAGAGACACGTGCCAGCCATGGCACCTCCTGTGCCACCTCCTGCCCAGCGCAGATGTGACACTCGCCCTGTGACTCACCGATGGCACTGCTGCTGCTGCTGCTGCTGATTTCACCCTAAAAGGGGAAAGAAATGGCAAAAAAAAAAAATAAAAAAGGAAATTTTATTTTTCCCCCTCCTCTTCTAAGATTCACCTTTGAGGAAGAGGAAAAGCGTGGTGGAGGATCTCGAGCATCGACAGCTGTTCTGCAGAAAATCCATTTACTTACCAGGGTGGGGGTGTGGAAGGTTAGATAATTGTTTCCCCTGCTCAGGCAAAATGTGATTTCATATTTTGGTTATCATAAATGGCATCTTCCCCACAGAGAAATGCATATTTCAGGCTTTTAGAGTTAAATAATTCAGCTCAAAAAGCCCTTTTTTCTTTCCCAACTATCCAGCACTTGGGTTTCAGCTGCCACCTCTGTGTGCCTGTGAGGCCACCCAAAGTGCCCCCGTGCCCAACCCAGGCTGTTCACGCTCTCTGTGACACCAAGGACCAGCCCATGGGAGCCCAGCTCACCCCTGCCCAGTTCAGGGACCAACTGGAGAATTAAACCACCCTTGGGAAATTTTCATTCCAAACTGGAACAGCTCAGGAGCTGCCCCAAAAGAGAAGGTATTCATCCACCACATCCCAAGAGCGGTGCCACCAGCAGCACCAACACCACTGGGACCAGCTCAGAGCCAGGGTCTGCTGGGATTCCCAAACCCAGCACCCAGCTCTCCTCTTCCTCCCATCCTTCTTTCTGGAGCACTAAAAGCTGCTGTGACAGCAGAAGCCACGAGGGGCATTTCACAGAAACACAGAATCACCCAGGCTGGAGGAGACATCTGAGATCCCCTCATCCAACAACCAACCACAGCACCCCCATAACCACCCCTAAACTGTATTCCCAAGAGTATCTTTTGATGGAAGAGCAGCCTTGGCCTGAGGCTGGGGCAGCCAATGGATCTGACAGTGCCACAGAGCCCCTGGGTTTGCCCCGAGGGTGAAATGTGCTGACAGTGCAGGCAACAAATGACACCTAATAAAGGAGAAACTGAGAGCTGGCTGCCATCAGCCCCGGTTCCGAACGATGCGGGGAGCGAATGAATCACCCCAAAAGCCAGCCAGGTTCAGCTTTCACCAAAACTGAAAGCTGCATTTCAGTAAATTCGCTCTTGGCTCCGTACGCAACCGGCTGGCGGCGCCGGGTTTCGGTTTTGGGTTGCTATCGCCCCTCTCCATTTCACAACCCGAGGAGCCCAGGCTGCTTTCGGGATGGATGCACGTGAGCGAGGGGAGCTCTGCTCCAGCTCTGGCCCGGGGCACTGAGATGGGCAGTCAGGGACATGTGGGGAAGGCTGGCACGTCACAGCCACCGGGCTCCATCGACCCCTGCCTTGTCTGATAATGAGTCCTGTGGGGAGGGGAAAAGCCAGGAAAACTGGGCACTGCTTGTTTGCCTCTAGGTGCAAATTCCTGGAAAATTGTGTTCTGACACAAGGTTGATTTTTCCAGAAGCTTCTCCAACACCCCCGGATAGCTCTGCCTGATCCTGGCCCACATGGGCCACAGCTTGGCCTTCTGTGCCCTGACCTCAGAGGACATTGAAGGCTCTGGAAAATGCAGAGCATTCCCTCCCTGCACAACGCCTTTCAGCCCTCGGTATAAATCAGGGGCACTGCGACGATTTTGGCTCTTCATCTCACTTTGTATTTTCAGCAGACACTGCTGGACGCTGCCAACGAGCAGGGATGAAGTTCCCATCCCTCCTTTCCCGACAGCAGAGGAAGTTTGCTTCAGACTATGATTTTTCTTCTTTTTTTTAATTTTTGTCTTCTTATTTTTAAACAGTGAGAGGGGTTTTCCACCATTCAACTTCATCTTCCACTTCCTAGTTACCGTCCTCAAAAGCGAGAGGGAGAGCAATAACCAAACAGAGACATAAATGCCTGATGCTGTTAATGAAGTGAATCTTCCTCAGGCTTCCACAGAAGGATAAATCCCAGGGAAATTGTTGGAGAAGCTTGAGGAGAGCACTTCTGAGCAGGAGTGGAGCTGACACCCGAGCCCTCATGGGGAGCAGCAGGATTTCAATTGAACTCTACTGCTTTTATGCCTCAACTTCTGCCCCCACGGCAGGGGGTTGGAAATAAATGATCTGTACAGTCCTTTCCAACTCACACCATCCTAGGATTCCATGGTTCTCTTTGGGTCTCTATATTAAGATGTCTGAGGGAGGTTGGATCACCTCTTCCCTCTGTAAAAAAAAAAAAGAGAAAACACAAGGGGGATCTGAACACTTTTAAAAGCCTCTGAAACCTCTGAAAAGCTCATCTGGTGGATCATTTTTTAATCAAAAAAAAACACAGCAAAGCTTTTGGAGCAGAAAGACACAGTGGGAGCAGGTGGAAAATCCCCTGGCAGCACTGGGGATGCTGCAGCATCCCTCGAGCCCCGAGGACGAGCCGCCATCCCCATCCCCAGCTGCACTTTGTGGGGTGGCAAAGAAAACCCAGGATTTCCAAACCCTCTGCGTGAGCACCGCACAAAAACCACCCCAAAAGCCCACGGTGGGAGCTGCCAGGCCAGTGCAGGCTGCAGGGCCCGGTGCTGCTGTGGAAAGTGAGTGAAGCTGGCTCTCAAATTCACGTGGGGTCAGGCGGAGCTTCCGAGCAGCGGCTTGGCCTTATCTGACTTCTCAAACCGTGATAAGGAGTTTCTGTCTTATGACCCCTCAGCGCCATAAATAGGCTGGGTTTGTGTCATTGCTCAGAGTTTTGGTGATAAATCATGACAAAGTCAATATTCTCCAGAAGATCCACACATTCCCTCCCTCCCCACCACCCAAGTAATACCAGAACTAGAAAAAAGAAACTCCTCAAAGCAGCACTTGTGCAATGAGCTGCTCAGGGCAGGAGTTGCTCAAAATTGCTTCTGTAGAAGGCTCAAAAAAAAAAAAAAAGGCAGTGCAAGGGATATTTGGGCCAATGGATTATTATTCAGGGGTGGGGTTTTTTGCATACTTTCACACTTTTTTAGTTATCTGCAAAGAAACTCACCTGAGGAAACCTCGCTTGGAGTGCACAGTCCCCAGTCATGAGACTCCAGTGCCAAGACCCTGTTGGTTTCTCAAAGGAGAGTGCTGTGAGCATTCTAAAAGTCCTGCCAGCAGCTGATTTCTGGGGAGAATAAAAGAATGAAAATATAAGCACCTCTGTTTGCTTTGTGGAGTGGGGAAAGCCCCGTGTGGATGATGGCAGCATCACTGATCTCACCCACGACTCCTCACAGCCTCAGAGAGGGGCTTAAAATGACAAGACACATGGAAAATAGGGAATAAAGCCCAGCTCGCTCTTCTGGGTTGGCAGAGGGCACCCTGGAATTCCAGGGGGGATATTAAATTTGGATATTATTCAATCTCTGCCTTAGGGTGCAATAGAATTGCAAATATTGGGAGATTTATGTGTGTCATTTAAAAGTGCAACTATTTCTCAGTTAAGTTTATCACCAAAACTGAACCTGCAGAGGGGAGAAGCTCTCCATCCCTTGATTCCTTCATGTGGCAATTCCAGACAGTTCCAGCTTAATTTAGATCACGTGGAAGTTCTGGACCTTCTAAGAACTTATTATGTAACGCTCTTCCTGTGTCACATTAGCAGTCACATCCAAGTCCCAGTGACACCAATTCATGATTAATAACCCATTTCTGGACCAGATAAACCGGTGACATGGGTCAAATTTCCAAAGAGCAATTTGGGATTTACCTGTTGAGGTCGATGTGAGTCACGCCGCGCGTTCCGCCGGCTTCCACGTGTCAAATATCCAACGTCACGCCTCGCCAGATGGAAAAATTCTTGAAAAAAAACCACGAAGCAGAGCACTTGGTGCTTCACCAGGAACTGTTAGTCATCAGCACTGGGCTGCTGAGAGGGCAATGCCATCGCTCCAAACACAGGGTGAAGGAAAGGCCACCAAGTCCCTACTTCCCCCGCGAGCGTCACTGGAAGCACATTGTCCAGATCTGGAGGGATGAGAAATGGGGAATTTCTGAAAAGGAAAGAAAGAACAACACCAGTGTGACAGCCTGGAAATGGAGGGGATCCTCCAGGTTATGTCTAGAATAGATAGTGCAGAAAATCACAGAATCACAAATCACTGAGGCTGCAAATAATCTCTGAGGTCATCAACTCCAGGCTGTGACTGATTCCCACCTTGTCACCAGACCAGAGCACTGAATGCCACATCCAGGCGTTCCTTGGACACCTCCAGGGATGGTGAAACCCCTCTAGGGACGGTGGAACCCCTCCAGGGACAGTGGAACCCCTCCAGCAACTGTGCAACACAACATCCCTCTGTCCAAAGGCAATGCAGAGAGCAAGAAGGCAATAAAAAGTAAAAAACTGTTGCATCAAACCTTGCCAAGATAAGAAAAGCCCCTTCAATTATCAGGGTGAGGTGCCACCCTGCTCCAGTGATGGGACCCTGAGGACATCCAAACCCTGCCCAGGGCCACGTCCAGGGCCAAGCTTTCCTCATGGCACATTGTGGGAGAAAGTGTTTGCCCACGGGCCTCTGTTCTAGGGCAGGAGCAGCATTGGCTGCCCAGCTGTTTCTTGTGAAGTTGCCGCCGTCAGAAGTTTGTGGGAGGTGGGGTAAAAGCACACGAATGGCTTTTGAGTAACACGTTCTCCTTCCTGAAGCGATCTTCTTGGCAGGGACGAAAGCTGTTTCCTAAAGGTTCAGCAGCGCTACACCCACGGCCCCCGGACACTCTTTAGGAAAAGGTGTTTTCTTCATTCATTCATGCTCTAGTAGTGCAGCCTTTCCACAGCGCTCAGCACGGCTGAGTCACAGCGAAACTGCACTGTCAAGATCTGTGACGAGGCAGAGGAAACGCAGGTAAACACAGCAGAGAGTGGCCCTGCGCACGCCAGAGTTTCCTCTGCGGAACGGGCACGGCCGCCTGACGCTGCTGCCGCCCAAAACACAGCCCGGGCTTCCACAATGGGCTGGGGGAATTAATTGCACAAGAGCCAGGGCGTGCTCGGGATGTCAGAGGTGACTTCATGGAGAGCCAGGGTGGCTCGGGGCGAGAGGAGCGTGGAAATGAGCGCTCAGCTCCTGGGCGGGGTGGAAGGGGCTGCTCCATCTCCTGGACTCCCTAGGTTGGATGTTAGGAAAAAGATTTTTACTGAAAGGGTGATAAAGTGATAAAGACCACTGGAATGGCTGCCAGGGGAGGTGGTGGAGTCACTGTCCCTGGATGTGTTTAAAACAAGATTGGATGTGGCCAGGGTTTAGTTGAGGTGTTAGGGCTAGGTTGGGCTCTGGTCTTAAAGGTCTTCTGCTCTGCTCTGTTCCCAGCTCCTCTGCCATGCATCCCATAAAACACCAGCTCCTAAAGCTACAGCTGGGGCTGAGCAGCCCTTCCACTGCAGGGGAGAGCCTGGGGCTGCATCCTTCCCTGAAGGAAGCGGGATTAGCCCCGGGATTTGAGGATCCAGGATTACACAAACCAACCTCACAGCAGCCACCACGCCCTGATGAGGCTCCAGCAGCCATCCAGGTCTGGGCACTGACGATTTACTGATCCCTGGCAGGTGCAAATTAATGCAAAAGAAGCAAAAAACCTGTCCCTGTGTGGGATCCCAGGGAAAGGTGGGATCATGCCTGTGGGAATTGAGTTTAAGACTAATTTTATCTGAGCTTTCTGCCCTTCTCCTTTCAGATGGATTCTGCTGACGGTCAAGGGGAAAAACCCCATGGTTTAGAGCAGAGGAAGAAAAATGGGCCACCAAAACCATGACCCAGGCCATGATTCAGCTGCGCTGATGTCCCTGCAGTGATTCCCCAGGAGCAGCTTCCCCATTGCCTCTGGAAGAGGCAACACCAACAGAAAAAAAGAAAACAAATCACAAAATCCCACGCTTTCCCTGCCTCAGACTCTCCAGTTGCTGATGTTTCATCCCCTTTGCTCTTACACGTGTGCATGCCAACCATTCCTCTCTCCTGCTCCTAAAAATAAAGTGACAAACTCTCAGTATGCAGGAACAAACAATGCTTTGCATTTTTCCAGCTTTTTTCCAGCAATAAATTCTCTCTCAGAGGTTCACAAATTCAACTTGAAAGAAGATCAGGGTGATGAAGGAGATGAGAATTTAAGGGATTTGTTCCCTAGTGAAGGAAGGCTTCCCTACAGGGAAGAATGAACTCTTTCAAAATAACATGAGGGATTTCAAAGAAAACTCCCTGATTTCAGAAAAGCCAAATTTATCTCCTCTCTCACTGTCTTGGATGCCAAATTCCCGAATAAATAAGTGAAATCTCTATCCCAAGGAAGCAGGGGGTGTGGGCTAAAATAGATATAGAAAGAGAGGAGAAAAGAAACGGAAAATGGGGAGAAAGATAGGAGTTCACAGGAAATTCTCTGCAGCTCCAAAGGGACACTTTTATCACAGCTGGGACAGTAAGTCCCAGCTAAGACAGGACACGCTGCTGCTTGGATGGGGCTGCTGTCCATTTTTAGGAAATAAGATTTAAAAGCCTGGAAAATGAATTTTTATGACCTGCTCATGTATTTCAACACCAGGCATCAAAGCAGTGGCTCAAGTCCTGATCCTGCCCTGGAGGATCCTCACGGGACCAGAGCAGGGCTGGAATCCTCCCCTGGGATCCACTGATCCTGTTGGCATCCAGCCCATATTTGGGAGCACAAACTGAGCTTGCTGAGCAGTGAAAATTCACACTGGCTTCAGCTGACATGTGCATTAACTGAAAAAAAAAAAACCAAATGAATTAAAAATGAAGATTTCAGATGATGATATGTGTTTGCAGATTAGAATGCCAAAAGAAGAGACAGAGAATTTGAAAGAATTTGAACAGTTCATGAAAAGCAATTCTGCTGAGTGATGCTCTCTGCAGGTTTGATACCGAGATTTAAAAGTAGCAACATCTTTTTTTTTTTCCCCTAACCATACAACATTCATCTAAAAATAAAAAATGGAACTGTTAGAATAAAGTATCCTCACGAAGCACATTGGCTTCTTTGTGTGTCTCTGCAGCTTTCCTCCTCAGCCACAGCTAAATTTACAAGAAACAAGCAATGTAAAAAAAAAAATGCAGAGTCTAAGCACAAAAAAATTGATGGGTGTGAGGAGAGGAGGGGGGTCAAAGAACAGGAAACCCAAGTTGACGGGAACCCAAGTGACATTTGGGCTTAATGAATGACTTAAAACCCCAATATTGCTCGTCAGGAAATGGGGAGAGGAAATGGAGTGATGTTTTGAGAGTATAAATTAGGGGCTCCATCAAGGTGAAAGCTGCAGATCTGCTTTGTTACCCTCCCGTGGGATCCACCCCAGAGCTGCAGCAGAGGGGAGCAGCCCTTGCCCACAGCATGAGGACGTGCTGCAGGGGCACAGCCGTGCCCGTCCTGCTGCTGCTGCTGCTGCTGGGCAGCGCGCCCGCCCGCGCCCTGCCCTCCTGCCTCCGCTTCCCCGAGCTCCTGCCCGCCAAGCTCCGAGAGCTGAGGGTCAAGTTTGAGGAAATTAAGGATTATTTTGTAAGTACCGCTGTTTTTTGTAAGCTGCTTTCTTCTCGTTTTGCCTTCCTTGCAAAGTTCTGGGATCTGCAGGAGGGGGAAGAGCTTCCTCCCAGCAGAAATGGTTTGGTGTTACGGGTGAGCAAGAGCAGCTCGGTTTCACTGCTCACTGAGAGAAAATCTGCCAGGCTTTTCTTCTTAGTTTTAATGACAGTGAACTCGAGATTTCATAATGAACCTCGGCAAATCTTTCTAGCCAGGCTTCCCCCGAAATGTTGCAAACCAAGTTAATCACTGAATTAATAGGAAGGAAATGTTTTTTTCTTCAGGGCAGCAAGGTACCAGTCCTGCTGAAGTCAGTGCCATGTGAAAAGGGAAATCTTTTGCTGCAGATTTTTTCTTTGAAAGAACCACAACACCTGCACGGGGTGTTTTGTGAGAGGAGGAGCACAGCAGTCACTGAGCACTGCACTGGCGCCTGTGCAAGGTCCCTGCATCACAGGAGCCTCAGGGCTCACGATGCACTCAGAGCATCTGCCATGGCAGCAGCACTGACAGAGCTGCTTGGCCACAGCCCTGTTACTGTTTTTGTCCGTGTCAATGTGTTCTAGCAATAAAACAAGCTAATTCTCCAGATTAAATCTCAAGCTAATGTCATGGATTGTATTTGCCATCAAACGAACACAGCCAAGATTTTAGATGCAGAACTGGCTGTGAATCTCCCAGACAATGTTGGGAAGGAATATTTTAGCCTCTCAGGACAGCTTTTAAACTTTTAATGCTTTGGGTGGTGCCAGCCCACCCCACTGCAGTTGGTGCAGCAGAGGCACCACGAGAAGAAACCCCCTTTTCCCCATCCACAGGAGACTCCCAGGGGTGACCAGAGCAGCGGAGGGATTGATCCCTCCTGCCCTGGCAGAGAGGCTGGCGTGGCTCCAGGGGCTGCCAGGACTCTGACACCTCTCTGGAGAGCTCTGCTGTCTGCAGCAGCACCCTCAGACAGCAGCACCCTGTGCAGCTGAGGAGAGCGAGTGGCTCCAGCTCAGCCCGAGGGGTTTCACATTAACAAATTCGATGGCACCGAAGGCTGTGATTTCGTTTTCTTGCTGGCCTGACCTGACAGTCCTTGTGCTGCAAGGCTGTGGAGCAGAGTGACTCCTGTGCCTGGTGTCACTGTGCTCTGCTGGGTGCCCTTTGCCTTGGCTGCAGGGACACCCTAAAAGCAAACAAGGGAAGCATCATTTGTTGGGGCAAATGGAAAGAGCTGACTGACAAAGCTCATTTTTCAATTCCATCCTCCCCCAGCAATCAAAAGATGACGACCTCAGCACCCAACTTCTCAGCTCTGACCTGCTGGAGGAACTCAAGGTAAGAATCTCGTTCCCTTACAAGCTCCTCCTCCTTCCCCATCCTCGGGCAGGGGTTTTGTACCTCGGGAAGCCAGCTGGGAACTGGGACACGGGCTGCTGTCCTGCCAGGTGGCTGTGCCACCCTGCAGGGACACGTGTGGCTGTGGCAGGGCTGGCACGAGGTTCTCAGCCTGGCTCTGGTCTGTACAAACCCACACCCAGCTCTGGTACAAACCCACCCCCAGAGCTGGTGGCCGTCCCCAACCAGGCTTCCCCCTCGTGTCCCCAGGGGAGCCTGGGCTGCCAGTCGGTGTCAGAGATGATGGGCTTCTACATGGAGGAGGTGCTGCCCAGCGCCATGAGGACCAGCACGCAGCACCAGCACAGCATGGGCGACCTGGGCAACCTCCTGCTGAGCCTGAGAGCCATGATGAGGCGCTGTGTGAGTGGGGTTCAGCAGCACGGGGGCACAGCCGGGGCGGGCAGAGGGAGCTGGGCAGGTCTGGAGGGTGGATGGGGTGGAGGAGCAGGGATCCTGCAGGCAGAGAGCTCCAGGATGGGGTTTGTGCTCACCCAGGAACGGGGTTTGTGCTCATCAAGGACGGGGTTTGTGCTCACCCAGGGATGGGGTTTGTGCTCACCCAGGGATGGGGTTTGTGCTCATCAAGGACGGGGTTTGTGCTCACCCAGGGATGGGGTTTGTGCTCACCCAGGAACGGGGTTTGTGCTCACCCAGGAACGGGGTTTGTGCTCACCCAGGGATGGGGTTTGTGCTCACCCAGGGGTGGGGTTTGTGCTCATCAAGGAATGGGGGTTGTGGTGCCCAAGGATGGGGTTTGTGCTCACCCAGGGATGGGGGTTGTGCTCACCGAAGGATGGGGTGTTTGCTCTCCCAGGGATGGGGTTTGTTCTCACCCAGGGACGGAGCTTGTGCTCACCAAGGATGGGGTTTGTTCTCACTCAGGGACGGGGCTTGTGCTCACCAAGGACGGGGTTTGTGCTCACATCAGTTCAGGGCTGATGGTGCAGGAGCTCTGCGAGCAGCCAGCCCTGCAAATCAGAGCCTGGCTGAAGAGACAAAGGGAGGGCAGAGGGGATCTGTGCCTTACCTGGATGCTGGAGCTGCTGAAGTCACACCTGGTGTGGCCATGAGCCCCTCACTGGAGTCAGATGGGACAAACGCTGTCCCCCACGGGCAGCTGCTGTCCCCAGGAACTGGCAGCAGGGACCCAGGGCTGGGGACAGGCTGAGAGCCCGGGCTGGGGTCACTCCGGGCCCCTTCCCCAGGGCACGGCTGGAACCGGCTGGAACCGCTGTGGCCACACGGGGGAAGGGGAAGGCGGGGAGCGGCAGTGACAAGGGACAGGAGGAGGGGACAGCCACCAGCACAGCCCTGGGGAGGAACCCCCGGGGCTGAGGCTCGTGTCCCTTTGCAGCACAATTTCTTCACGTGCGAGGAGAGGAGCAAGAGCATGAAGCACATCAAGGAGACCTTCACCAGGGTAAGGCTGGGCTGGGCTGGGCTGGGCTGGGCTGGGCTGAGCTGGACTGGACTGAGCTGGGCTCGGAGGGACCTGCTGCCGCCGCAGGGCAGAGATCTTAGACGGGAGAACAGAATCCAAAAAAGTCTTCATTCACACAAATTCTTACAGCAGAGGAACGCTGAAGGTGATTGAAGGGTGGGAGTTCTGGAACTGCCTGGGGGTTGGGCAGAGAGGCTGGAGGTGTCCATGGAAGGAGAATTGCCCGGGCATTGTACATCACATTTCTGTGACAGTCACACTAAAGCTGGCTTTCTCCTGCAGATGAACAAGAACGGAATCTACAAGGCCATGGGAGAGTTTGACATCTTCATCAACTACATTGAAAAATATTTAACAATGAAGGGAAGGATCTGAGAGCACCCCTGGCTCTGCATTTTCCACACCAAATCCTGCTACTTGTTTAAAAATCACTTTAGACTGCAAGAGCTCAAATTAAGTAATCTAAAGGTTCAGGTCAAGAATTACAGGTCAATAACTTCCAGCTTAATATTGTATTTAAGAGTTATTTTTTTAACAGTTGCATTTATTATTTATTACTTCTAATACCTCAGTGTTGATGTTTACAGTATGTTTTAAGGAAAGGAGTGATGAGCTTGTAAATTACTATTTATTGTTCAATATATTAATATTGTTTATCGTAGTGCTATTTTATTCATAGCTTCAAAACATCCAAAGCAGCATTTTTCTGGAGGGCAGACAATGAGCTGAGCTTACCCTGAGCGAATTCCACTCTTGATTAAGACCAAGGTCAGCTCTGACTTCAAAAAAATTTAATTTTAGGCAAATGACCCTCTTCTCATATCCTATATCTCTATTTATTTATGCAGCTAGGTGGTTTTATGTTTAGGAGGAGAAAAAGCCACAACAACAGCTTGGTTGACTCCACTTTAGACTTCAGTCTGTAGATTAGTCCAGGCTAAATTTAAAAAATTAGTAGTAGGAATGAAATGTTTGGTTCTAATAGAACTTGACTTTAATCTTGCTCGGTATCTGCCTTCCAGAGCTGCTGGGTCGGCCACTCTGCACTTTCCAAAGTTAACCTTACTATTTTCCAGTCTCTGATTGGGTTTTACTCACAGTTTTACTGCTGTTCATTTTCTTTTAGAAGCTACAGGATATTAACTAACCACCATTTTAAGGTGGCTCAGGTAATTTGCATTCAAATCCATGGGGCTGCTCCCGGCACTGCCGATGGTGGGATTGGATTTTCAATCCCCACGAGCAGTGGGAGCAGCTCCAGTGCCCCCAAAAGTGGCCGATTTTAGGGCTCAGCTTCCTCCTGAGCCAGAGGAAAATGCCACAAGAGAGGCTTTTACTTCTAATATTTAGAAGTGGAAGGGCCCCCACCCGGTGAAACACTGCCAGTTTGGTGTTTGCTGTGCAAGTCCCAGCTGAGGAGAGGTTATTTATACCCCATTTATTCTTCGTGGACACTTCTGGTGGCAGCAGGGAATTCCTGCTGGCAGCCTGGAGCTGCCAATCCCGGAGCAGGGCAGGAATGCTGCTCCACGGGCTGCTCCTCCTGCTGAAAGCTCAGGCTCAAGGGCAGCCAAAGACTGTAAAACTTCAATTAAGCTTCTTACCAGGGCACATTAAGCTCCCAGTTCTGTGCTTGTTTTTCCCTCCAAACACCTTTGATGCTGTGGGAGAAGCAAGGAGAGCCCTGGAGCCAAGGACAACGTCAGCTCCACTCCTGGGGGGTCCCACGGCTTCTGTCACCGGGTGAACTTTTGCCTATTTATCTGTATGAAAAGAATTCCTTTATTTTTGCTAATAAAGACTCCCTGATGAATCCAGCCTCTGTCCTGTTCTTGTGAGCTTTACCAGGGCTGGAAATCAGTTCCAGCATCATCCAAATCATCATCATACAGTGCCTGCTGTGCCCAGTGTCCCCGTGCTGGGAAAGAGATCCAGCTGGGAAGGAGCACCAGGGAAGTGAGAAAACCTGAGGTCATCACATTTAAAAGCAAATTTCTCACTCACAAAATACCTGTCGTTGATCTCTTACAGCAGGGGAGCACCAGGGGAGGAGCAATCACAGGAATCATGCACACCGTGTTCCTCCAGCAGCGTTTTCCCTTTGCTGGAGCTCTGGCCACAGCACTGCCAGGATGCACTGCTTAAAAAAAAAAAA
>VXBQ01011389.1:21715-45827 GCA_013400175.1 Phainopepla nitens | reverse complement strand
CACAGAGCCCTCAGCACAGGGGGCACAGAGCCCTCAGCACAGGGGGCACAGAGCCATCAGCACAGGGGACACAGAGCCCTCAGCACAGGGGGCACAGAGCCCTCAGCACAGGGGGCACAGAGCCATCAGCACAGGGGACACAGAGCCCTCAGCACAGGGGGCACAGAGCCCTCAGCACAGGGGGCACAGAGCCATCAGCACAGGGGACACAGAGCCCTCAGCACAGGGGGCACAGAGCCCTCAGCACAGGGGGCACAGAGCCATCAGCACAGGGGACACAGAGCCCTCAGCACAGGGGGCACAGAGCCCTCAGCACAGGGGGCACAGAGCCATCAGCACAGGGGACACAGAGCCCTCAGCACAGGGGGCACAGAGCCCTCAGCACAGGGGGCACAGAGCCATCAGCACAGGGGACACAGAGCCCTCAGCACAGGGGGCACAGAGCCCTCAGCACAGGGGGCACAGAGCCATCAGCACAGGGGACACAGAGCCCTCAGCACAGGGGGCACAGAGCCCTCAGCACAGGGGGCACAGAGCCATCAGCACAGGGGACACAGAGCCCTCAGCACAGGGGGCACAGAGCCCTCAGCACAGGGGGCACAGAGCCCTCAGCAAAGCCCCCCCAGGGTCCCCACAGCAGCTGGGAATAAATTGCAGCAGTGCCTGAGTGCCCCACTGCCAAGTTTTCCAGCTCCCTCCCCAGCACAGATCTGCCCCAGGGCCAGCATGCCACACCAAACTGGAACCATGGAACTGGTCAGGTTGGAAAAGCCCCCCAGGATGACTGAGTCCAACCAGGCTCTGCCCTGTGAGAATGGAAATCCCAGAGAAGCTGGGGCTGCCCCGTCCCTGGCAGTGCCCAAGGCCAGCTTGGCTTGGAGCAGCCTGGGATGCTGAAGGTCCCTGCCCTGGCATCTGAGGGACAGGGTTTGACTTCCAACTCAAACCATGCTGTGATTCCATGGTTAACCCAACACAGCCACTCCACCACTAAACCACATCCACAAGAGCCACATCTGTGCAGTTTCTGAACACTTGCAGGGGCAGTGACCGAGCCTGGTGTGCAATACCACAGGAGAGGACATTCCCCAGGTGACAGAGGGGCACAGAGCATTGCAGGCAGGGACACAGAGAGGTTTTACCTTCACATCCTCCCACAGGTCCTTCTCCTCCTTCAGCACACGGCTGGTGTGCAGGGGGGTCTGGGGCACCTGCATGGATTGCTGCCAGGAGAGGGGAGGAGAGTGAGCTGGGAGCCACAGGCACCCATCCCATGATCCCATCCCACCCATCCCATGGATCCCATCCCATCCCATGGCAAAGCCTTTGGGGTCTGGATCCAGCTGAGCCTGGGGTCCCTGTGCTGAGCAGCTCTGGGATGCCCACCCAGGCCTGTCCTGCAGCCCCAGTTGCCCCCTGGCTGCCCATCCTGGTCCCTCTGGGTGTCTCCCATGGGTGCAGCTCTGCCCTGTGGCTCTCCCAACCCTCCTATCAGTGTTTTCCCCTCCGTGGTATCAGATCACAGCACTCCCCAAACCCTTCTATCTGTTTTTTCCCCCTGGTATCAGATCACAGCACCCAGGTCCAAAGTGTGTCCTAAAGGCANCATCCCATCCCATCCCACCCCGTGGTTCCCATCCCACCCCATGCACCCCACCCTCCGTGCCCCACACTCACCATGATCCAGGGGTGGTTCATGAACTCCGTTATTGTCATGCGCTGGGTCGGGTCTGTTTTCAGCAGGTTGCGGATCAGCTGCTTCACTGCAGGGTTTGGGCAGGGTCAGGGACCAGCAGCTCCCAGGGGGGCTCTCCTGAGCTCCAACCCCAGCCCCAAAACCCCTGCCCACCCTCCTGTGTGCCACACATCTGAGCCTGCACAAACCCTGCAGCAAAAGCCTCTCTGGCAGAGGTGAAGATGCTGAGGGGTGATCCCTGCCACACCCAGGCTCCCCCCAGCCCTCCAAAGGAGACCTCAGCCTGGGGCCAGCCCTCACAGGGACCACAGTTACCTTCCTCTGACACTTCAGACCACTCAGGATTGGGAAACTCGTACTGGCCCATTCGGATTCGCTTCTTCATGCCAGGAGAGATGGCCAGGCCGTGGTTGGAGTAGAAGGGGGGGTACCCGCACAGCCTGCATCGGGAAGGGGAACAGAGTCAAACTGCCCCCCCAAAAACCTCCCCAGCAGCACCCACAGGGCACGAGGCAGTGCCAGGAGCAGGAGCTGAGCCCGGCAGGAGGGAGAGGAACCCTCAGACTTACAGAATGTACATGATGACACCGAGGGACCACATGTCACAGGACTTGTCGTACTTCTCCGGGCCCAGCACTTCTGGGGCTGGCAAAGGCAGAAAGAAAACCCTAAATCCAAGTGTCAGGAGCGGGTGAGAGAGCCCTGACACCCCATGGAGACACCAAGGGCCACCTGCAGCTCTGGGCACGCTGGGAAGCGCTGCCTGGAGCAGTGCAGTGCTGCCCCCAGCTCCCTGCTGCAGCTCAGGCTGCATGCAGAGCTGATGGGCTGCACATGGGACCCTGAAACCCCCCCAGCTCTGCCCCCCAGCCCTGCAAACCCCCAAGGCCAGCCCCCCAGGCACTCACCCACGTAGTAGGGCGTGTAGCACGGCGTGGCCAGGGAGTTGTGCGTGGTGGTTTCCTTGGCGAAGCCGAAGTCGGTGAGCTTGAGCACAGCGTTGGGCCTTTTGGAGGTGTACAGGAGGTTTTCGGGCTGGGAACACGCAGGGGACAAGGAGTGAGCAGCAGGGCAGGGGCAGCCCGGCCCTGGCACAGCCCAGGGGGGCTCAGCACTGCCAGGGGAGGGCTCAGGGTGGTACCTTCACGTCCCGGTGCGCGATGTTGATCGAGTGCAGGTACTGGATGGCTTCCCCAATGCTCTTCATGATCTCCGAGGCCTCTGAAGCAGCAAAGAAACCATCAGAAGCCTTCACAAGCAAGTTAAAAAGGGCACCACTCCCTGGGTAACTCCACAAACCAGGAGTCAAAGGACCTGACCCCAGGTCAAAGGGGTTTTCTCTGCTTGAAGTGTCCCTTTCCATGGAGTCTCTGCCACTCCTCATCCCTGGGTAAGGAGCCTGCAGCTCCCAGAAACTCCAGGGGAGGGGATGGGGCAGAGTCTGACCCTGACCCTAATACCAAGAAGGGGCTTGCAACATTTAGGGCACCCAAGAGGCGAGGAATCCAGCTCAGAAAGGTTTCCCCTTAGGATGGGAAGTCAAGGGGGCAACAGGCTCAGAGTTTGGATTGTGTGGTTGCTTTTCCTGGTCAGAGGAGTAGAGGGAATGAGATCAATGAGATGCATGGGAACCACAGCCCATGGACTTCATTTTTTGAGGGAGGTGAGTGTTTCTGACAGGAGTGGGATGGACAGAGTGTGGGGCTGAGAAAATACCCAACTCTGTTTCCAAGTGAACATGAAAAGCGAGGCCTTCGCACCCACATCCTGCATTCCCTGAGTGCAAAACTCTGCTGGGGATTCAGAAGAGCCACTGAGGGGATGGACTGGACCGAAACCTGCAGGGCTGGGCTCCCTACCCCGTTCTGTGAAGGCCTGGTCTCCCCTGTCCTGAATCCGGCTGAAGAGCTCCCCGCCATCCAAGCTGCAAGAGAGGCAGGTGGTGTTACACACTGTGGGTCCACCTCACGCTGCCACCAGCTGCACCAAACCCTCTGCTGCTCAGCAGGAAACAATCCCCTTCTCCATCCAAGTCCCTGGGTTGGTGCTTCTGGGGCGTTTCAGAGCCTCCCCCTTCCCGAAACGAGCAGGGCAGAGGCGCGGGCGGACGTGGTCACCCCACAGCCCACAGAAACACATTTACAGTAAAGGCAGCAAATGTGGCTTGAAGTCGGTGAGAGCACTCCCAGCTCGTGGCCTCCTTTTGCTCACGAGCCAACTGCCTCAGCAGCACCATGACCCAGCACAGAAGTGCTGAGCAAAGCTCAGGGCACGGGCAAGACAGCAGCAGTGTCACAACGGGCTCCCCAGGCTGGGAGGCAGAGGCTGGAGCCCGCTGCAGCACAGCCAGGTGCTGGAGGTGTTGCAGAACCACTGGTGGGGTTCCCTCCCCAGAAACCCTCAGGGAGAAATCAGCTCCCTGAGCTATGGGAGAATTCTCCATGAGGGCAGGGATAATGGCACTTCCTGCCCCTGCCTTATCTGACTGAAGCAGGAACAGTTTGGCTTTCCCAGCGCCGATAGCATCTCTGTGACATTCACTCAACATCTGCAATAGCAATAGCCTGCAGCCCTCAGGGCCCTCTGCTGCACAGAGCCTGTGAGGATGGATCCAGAGTCTGCCAGGGTGGATCCAGAGTCTGCCAGAGTGGATCCAGAGTCTGCCAGGGTGGATCCAGAGCCTGCCAGGGTGGATCCAGAGCCTGCTCCTCCTGGAAATCAAATCCTGCCTTGCATTGGCATTACCCCCAGAGCATCCCTCAGTCACACAGACAGTCCTGGGGACTCTCCTCCTACCCCTCAGCCATTCTTTCTTTCCCCACTGCACACCCCTTTCCATCCCTGGCTGCTCAGAGTGCCAGGGTGGCTCTCAGGTGCCTGTTCCCCCGCAGGAGCTGCTCTGGGGGCTGCTGTGCCACGTGCCCTGGCACTGCTCCTGCACCCGCTGCCCCCCCAGGCGATCTACCAGCTTGCCAGAGGAGAGGTTTTGGCAAGGAAGCTGCATCAAATCACAGCTGCGGTCGGGATGTGGTTTCAATACTTTCCCCTTCATCCCTCCACCTCGTCCCCAGGTTAATACCAAGCTCCTACCCAAACCAGAGCCACTCAGCTGCAGGAGGTGCCAGGGCAGTACCAGAGGCGCCAGCTCAGCTTGGCTGCAGGGCTGCCAGGAACTTGCTGCCTAGCCCAGCTTGTGATGGCCAGAGGCGGTTTGGTTCTGACCCACCTGTGAGAACCACAGGCCTCTCAGGATGACTCAGAGCCAGCGCAGCCCCCGCCGTCCCCGTCCCTCCAGCGCCAGCGCTGCCGCTCCTCCGCGGGGCCTGGCCTCCCTCACATCCCCCCGGCCTCCCCAGTGCTGCAAGATGCCCACCCCGCTCCTGGCAGCACCCCAGCACCCTGCAGGGCCGGGGATCTCCCGGGCCGGGCGCTCACCACTCCATGACGATGAGCAGACACTTCCTCCCCTGGTAGAGGTTCTCGTAGACGTCCATGATGCGGACGATGTGCGCGCACTGCGACGCTCGCCAGTGCAGCTCCACTTCCCTGCGGGCCTTGGGGCAGTCCTGCAGCATCTGCGGGAGAAGTGACACCCTGTCAGCCCCGAGCCACCCCCGGGGAGCCGGGTCACCACCCCCGGGTGGCACCGTGGCCACCGGAGAGGCCGCGGGGGCGAGGGCCAGGCGCTCCCTGCGGGCGCAGCGACAGCGCTCTGGCAATGCCTCCATCCCCATCTAGTGGGAACACTGAGAAGCCGTTTGGCCTCAGCTTGCCCTTCCTCCCAAGGCTGGTAAAAGTTTATTCTGGCTGCCTGCCACCTCCCAGTGCCCCACCAGCAAGACCTACTGCGTTTACGAGCCAACTTCTGCACCCTGACACCTCCACCGCTGCACCCCTGGGTGCCACCAAGCATCCTCATTCTGCCCTTTGCTGTCCCCCATCATTTCCCACCCATCAGCCTGCTGCTCCATGGGACCCTCCTGACCACAAAAGCTCCCTCAGCACAAATTCAGAGCCCACCAGCACCCGTGCCTGGGGAGGGGACAAAGCAAACATCCAGATGTTCCCTAAATTGCAGCTCTTTAATGAGCCCCCTGCCCTTCCCAAAGACAACTCAGAGTTCCCAGGTGCAGGAAGGATCTGCTTGTCTGCCACAGAGTATTAGTTATGATGTTTGTCAGGATAAACAACCAGCCTTAATTATTGTGCTCCTAAATATAGACCAACAAATGTGTCTATCTTGAGCGTAGTTCATTTTCCTTCCTGTCTCCAGCAACCTTTGGGGCCGGGCTCAGCCTCTGGAGCAGCTCTGCCCTTGGAGCAGCAGGGAGCAGGGGGATGTGGAAACACACCCCCACCCTGCAGGAAACAGCAGGTTCGGTCATTTTACCAAGGTTTAGACAAAAAAGTCCTCCTGATCCCTCTGGCCTCTCCCCGACACGCTCCAGGAGTGGAGCAGCATCAGCCCTGGGATGCTTTGCAGGACCCAGAGTGGTGCCCAGCACAGTGGGGATTTCACAGGAACAAGGATTAATTCCCAAAAACCACACACTGCCCATTGACAGAGGAAACACTCACTGATGGTGCTGCCCTGGCAGAGTAACCTGGCACGGGGAAAGGCACAGACAAGGATGTGCCCTTCAGCCACCCACCCAAACACCATCCCTGGGCTCTGGTCACACCTCTCCCACCTCCTCAGCTCTCCTGCTCCTCCAGGCAGAGGAAACCTGTGGCAACCTGTGCAGATGAGGAGGCTGCTGGAAACTCAGCAAGGACCAAAGTGGCCAAAGCCAACCTCTTCACAACTTCTTGACAACACTGCATCGACAACCTCAGGGCAGGAGGTTGGACAGCCCCTCCTTGCTCTTCTATTGCTTAATTACCCTAAAAACCAGGTCCTGCAGAAGCCAAAACCATAAGCAGGAGTAACACCAGCCCCCCGAGGAGCCATGCAAAGGGGACTGGAGAAAAGCCTGGCTATTGCAGCCCCACTCTGAAGAGCCTGGCGTGGGGAGCCAGGAAGCTGAAGAGAAAAGAGAAAAACAAAACAATTTGTAATTATGCACCAGGAAAATGGACCAGCAGGAAGCAGCTAGTTAACATCATTCTGCACAAGACAAACAGCAGAGGTACAGCAAAATACATCCCATTTTTAGAGGTCACTCTGAGCGCTTTTATAGGAGATTAATTGGATTTCTAATGAAGTAGGAGGCAGCAGCCTCCATTACCTGCAGCAGCACGGCCCTGACGTTTGTTTTTGTAGCCAGGGAGCAAAGAGCTGCCCCAGTGCTCTCAGAAGACCCAGCTGTGATCCAGCTGTCCCTCCGCTCCCCTGCTGGCTTTGCACGGAGAGGTGATGGAGAGGCTTGGAGAGGAGCAGATTAAGCCTCGTTAAGGGAATGATTTGGTTAATTTAGGAAATGTTCCCGGTGGCAGCGGCCTGAGGGAGAGCTGAAGGCCACATGCACAGAGGCTGCTGCAGGAGGGACATGGGGATGGACAAGCCAGGGCAGAGGCAGCCCAGAGCCCCAGCATCACCCCAAAACTCCTGTCCCCTGCACAGGCACCGGCTCCCTATGCCCTGGGATGCCAGGAACGTGCCCAGCACGACACCGTGGTGGGGCAAGAGCAGCACTTCCATCAGTTTGTCCTCTTCAGGTGGGAGCCAGCAGCTCCCAGAGCTGCCAACCTTCCCTCCCGTTCCCCAGCCCCAGCCAGCAGTGAAACCTCTGGTGGGTGATGCCCTGGCACTGCTCGGCTCACAGGAACTCCAACCCAACATATCTGGGAGTGTGAACACTGCCCACAGCCCTAATTTAGCTCCGGTGCCCCGGGCAGCCTGTGACCGCAGCAAGATTTACATTTCTTGGCTCCCAGCAAGGAGGCTGGGATGGGAAAATCACCTCCTGTTTCCCCTGAGGTTCAGCAAGGATGATCTGCCCCCATACCACCCCAGCTGATTTTGCAACCCATCAATCTGGAACACAACCAGGGTTAACCCTTCGATGGCAGCAGCCGGGACAAGCTGCCGAACTCCCGACAGCTGCTCTCAGTTCAGCTTTCCCAGCTCTTATCTGCTCTTCTCCTTCCAAAGAAGGGCTCCTTGGAGATCAAACTCTTCATTATTTCAGACAGAACACGCTGCACTACCTGCCTGCTCCTGCTGGAGAGGAGGCTCCGGCAGCTGAGCCGGGCAGTAACCGGATCCCCGAGTTACACAAGCGTCCCCGGGCAGGGCACAAGGGCAGCGCTGTGCAGGAAGCTCTGCCTCCACCTCGGAGCAAATCCGGCCAGGATTCTGCCAGGAGGAGCTGCATCCCTGTCCCATTACGGCTGTTGGGTGCTATGGGTGTTCAGATTTGCAGCCATCTCCAAACATCAGCTCATCATCAATAGAGCACCCCTGAGTCCCCTCGGCACCGCGGGGGACGGGGGACAGCCAGCAGAGCTGTGCCAGCCCAGAGCTCTGCCCATCCCATCTCTGCTTCCCACCGGGGCACCTCCCTGCAGGAAAGGAGGGAGAGCAGGGAAAGAGCCACTCCACCCTGCCGACAATCAGGGAGGAAATTCAGCTTTCAGCCGCATTCCAGCTCCCCTCCCAGCAGCCTGACACCTCCGAGATTTGGGCAGGCAGCATTTGCTGCCATCCTGTGCCTTGGCTCAGCTCAGCTCCCCCAGGAGCCTTTCCATGCTGTGAGGAAAATTAGTTCTGTGTTCCTCTAAACACCCTCATTAGCTCCATTAGAGCCCTCAAGCCAAAGGCTCCCACACTGCGCCCATCAGAGGACGGCACAGCCCAGCCCGATGGGCTCAGGACCCCGAGAGCAGCAAAGGCTCCTCATGAGCACCAGCAGCACCTCTGGGCTTTTCCCCACCTTGGAAAGACAAACCCTGGAAGCAGCTCCTGAAAAACAAAACAGCTCATCAGGGTTTCTGCAGGGGAACAGCACCTCTCTGAGCAAACCCAAACCCAGAGCCAGGCTCCAGCCTGCTCCTGCAGGCATCAAAAATGAGCTTCAGCTCCGAGGAAGAGCTCAGCACCACACGGAGCTGAATTTCCCCCCCACCACCTCAGGACAAGCACAGCACAGGTGGCTGGGCACAAGGAAGGAAAGCTCTGGAGCAAAGCAGGGGGCTGGAGCTGCCCACGCTCACGTTCCCTCTCCGAGCGTGTCCTCAGGCACCACTGATTCAGTCTCGCCGCCTCCTCCTGGGATGATGTTCCATGAGTCACGACAGGTTGGGAAAGGAAGCTCCCTCCTCCCCTGGCACGGCAGGAGGTCGCTGAGGACACTGTCCCACTGTCCCTCCTGTCCCCCTGTCCCTCCTCGCTGTGGGTGCCACCACAGCCCCAAACGCTGCTGCCCCTCGCGAGCCAAGCACACTCAGATGGGCAAGATATCCCTGTGCAAGAGGGGAAACTCACCTGTCATGGGAAATTTCCATGGAAAGTGAGGATCAGGCTCACACTGGGGTGTTGAGCTGTCCATCTTCCAGGGCTGCCCCATGCTCACCCCGAGAGCTCCAGCTGCTCTTGCAGGCAGGGTGGTTTCATTTCGTGTGTATTTTGATCCCACCCGACTGTCCTCAGTCCCCAGCAGAACAGCACAGGCCATGCAGCCCCCACCCCTCCAACAGAACCTGCAGGGGTGGACCCAGGCCCCAAAGCACCCCCAGGAGCTCCCCATAGAACCTGTCTGCATCACAGGGGTTAAAATAAACTCTTCTTGAGTTGCAGTAAGAATAAACCTACAGCGAAGAGAGGCAGGCTGTCATCCCCCAAATTATCAGCAGGGAAGCAAAGCAGAGCTTCCCCCTGCTGGATCACACACACAGGCTTTGGATTCCCCTGACCCAGCTAGCACAGGGCAAGGAGCATTTTTTCCTAATAAAGCAAAAGGGTTTCTCTTCAAAGGATTTTCCTCTTCTAATCTTCCCCTGCAAACTCGCTGCCAACTGGCATCAGCTGCTTTACACATTTGTAGGGACAGTGCTGGAAGCTTTGCATAGGCTGTTCCCACCTCTCCCTGGGTTGAACTGAGCCTGTAATGCCAGAATATTTGGGGAGTCCACAGGTAATGAGCCCAAAGCTGCCCCAGTCCCCGCCAGACACAGCTGGGAGGGAGAGGGCAACAGAAGGACATGGAAGCAGCAAATCTTGGTTCCGCTTTTGGTGTTTATGAGCTACAAAAGAGAAATAAAATCACGAGTCCCAGAGCCCCTAAGAGGAACTGTGTTACCAAACAGAGGGAAATTCATGGCTGAACCACAAGGCAGTAACAATTAAAGGTGCAGCTCAGGAAGCCTCCCCCACATCATCGTGGCTCTTATATAAACCTTTACATTAACCCCCTCCCTGCTGCTTACACCCACCACAACCTGCCCCGCTGCCCTGGTGACGGGACTTTCCCAAGCTGGGGCTCATTTCTGCTCTGCCCACGCCCAAAGAGCCACAGAAAGAGTTTGAAGCCCCAGCTGAACAGGCGAAAGCCTCATCCTCACGTTTGTCTTGCCTGGGGAAAGCCGGAGAGCAGAGGTGACGTGTCCGGAGGAGGAGCCGCGTGTGGGTCCGGCAGCATCCTGCCCGCAGCGTGCCCCGTCCTGCCAGCCAGGACGGCTGCTTGGAGGGGTGGCTCTGCTCCCTGATGGAGCTGGCCTCATCCAAGCTGCTTTGCAAGGCAGGACAGCACCAGGCATCAGCTACCCACCTTCCAGGGCGATGGGGGCCAGCATCACCAGAGCCAGGTGGCTACAGAGGCTTCGACCCACACGAGCGCAGTCGGCTCCATCCTCCACGTTCTCTCGCCTCGGGGAGAATGGAAAGGTTGGAGAGAGGATCCCAGCAAGAGAGGATTATTTAGATGAGAAAGAGCAAGACGGGAGAGGCAAGCGAGGCCGAGCAAACGCGAGCTGACACACACACGCTCGAGCTGCTCGGCCGCATTCTCCCAGCCTGAATGATCGCAGCGCTGCGAGGGACACCCGGAGCCACGGCGGCGAGCTCGGGGAGAGCCTCCCCACCGCACAGCCCGAGCCGAGCAGCCAGCCAGGCATGAAGAGGCTGTGCGAGCGAGGGGAGAGCTAAAACCCCTGCCAGGAGCAGCTTGGAGGGAGGCAGACGCCGCGGCGGGGGCAGATGTCGCAGCGCGCCCGTCCCCGCTCCTGCGGGCGATGTTGCAACGGGGCGGAGGATGGAGATGGGGCGAGGGAAGAGGCAGCTCTTTCACAAGGGGCCTCAGCATTGCACAAGCCCCGGGTCCCCTGTGCTCCAGCTCTCCTGCTCGTGGGGGTCCCTGCCTGGTGGGTGACGCTCGGGACCCCCCGCCCCGCAGCCCCCCCTGCCCGGGGCATCTGCTGAGCATTTCCTTGCCCCACTCTCCCCCTGCGACAGATGCAGCAGCCATTCAGCCTTTTCAGGCGGCAACAAAAGCCTCTCGAGGCACACAAAGGCGAGGAGCAGAAGAGAGGCCTGGGTTTAAATAAGAGCCACCTGCCAGGGGCCCGTGCCCCCCGTGTGGTCGGGGCGCTGCCCCCCAGCCAGCCCCGCGCTGCAGAGCCCATTTTCCAGCAGCAAAAATGTTCTTGGCACATCCCGGAGGTGAAGTGTCCAAGTGGGTAGGCAGGAGCAGCACCCTGGGTGCTGTGGGAAGGGTCCCAGCGTGGTGGAGGCACTGGGGATGAGGCTGGAGGGAGGAGATGGAGGTGGGCGGGAAGGGGCTGCAAAACTCACAGGAAAAAGTCAGAGCAGGTAAATGGCAACAAGGCAGCAGCACGAAGCATCCCCGCTGACTCACACCCAGCAACAGGCTGGGGCTGGTGTTTAAAGAGTGCCAGCTTCATTTATCTGAGAAAAACAAAATTAGGCGCCTATTCAGCCCCATGTTTTTGTTTTGGGAGCTTCCTCTTCCTTCCAGCCCTCAGCAGCAGCGCTGGCTCTGGCTGACTCAGCCACTGCTCATCTCTCCAGGAGGCAGCGGGTGAGCAGCAGGAGCAACCCAGGCACGAGCCACGGTCACGAGGTCCCATGTCCTGCTGTGCCACATCTGGCTGGAGTGACAGAGCCACCACCCTGGCCAGGACCTCCCCGTGAATCCCACAGGGACAAACGGGGTCACAACAGCCAAAATGCTCCAACCCAGCCAATCCCACCCCTTTCTAAAGACATCCAAGATGTCACTGCCCACCAGGAAGCCACCACACACAGCACTGGGCTTGAGCAGGGAAGGGACTGACTGCCTTGGGGCCAGAAGAAGCCACAGCCCAGCTCTGAACGGAGCCATTCTGGGCAGGGATGCTCAGATGCTCTCTGCAAACCAAAGCCCTGATCCCACACACCTCTGCTGCCTCTGCTGGGGCCTTTTATCCACACGACACAAAGTGGAAGGGAAATAAGGAGCCATGGGAAGGGCAGAGATCTTCCCAGGCACAGCCAGCGGGTCTGCTCCACACACAACACCTTCACCTTCCACCTCTTTGCAGAGCTGAGGGCCGGGGTCAGCTCCTCCTCCCAACCCCTCTCCTTGCCAGATTTGCTCTCGGAGCTGACAACGCCACGAAGGGAAAAGCACACACGTGCTTTTATCATAGGAAGTGGTTGATATTTGCAGGTGTGATTAATACCGAAGTAAACACTGATGTAAACCATTAACTCAGGGCTGACCTATGTCCTTTGTGCTTCCCTCCCACAGGCAGAGCTTGAAAAAACCCCTTTATCACCAGCACTGCTTGGTGCTGCCTCCAGCAGCCCTGTGCCACAGCCAGGGGCTCCCCCTGAGTGTCAGCGGGCCCACAGAGCACTCAGGGCATCTCTTTGGGTCCCTGGCTCCACCAGCCTCCCACCAGTCCTGGGGACAACCCTGCCTGACCCCACCACTACCTCTGGCACCTCTGGATTCCCCACACCTACATCCCAGAACTGCTTTTATTTTTGGACGTGTCCACCCATTCCCTGAAGGTTCCAGCTGGAAGTGATCTTGGGGAGAGGCCCAGGCCCAGGCCTGCAAGCGGAGCAGCCGTGAAGCCCTGCCAGAAGAAGCCCCACAACACTCACTGCTTCCCAGCAACTCCTGGGCTTGAGTTCTGCCCAAAAATGAAATTTCTCAGGGCTCAGCCCATGGGCAGGGCCCCCCAAGGGACAGAGGAGAGGCTGCCAGCCACCCCCCGAGCACAGGGATCCTGCCTGCAGCCTTCCAACACAGATCTTAGTGCAGCATAAATAAATACATGTATACCTCAAGAAAGGAAAATGCCAAACTGAAACACAAAGCTGCAACAAGGCCAGCCCTTCCTGAAGTGCCACTCGCCCCTGGCACTGGGAGCAGGATGGCCTCGGGATGTTTTCTCCACCAGTGCCAAGCCTGAGGAGGGTTTCATTTACGCACCCCCGAAGCTCAGTGACGACAGCACCGTTTTGCATCATCCTGTCCTTCCTCAGCTGTTTATTTAACACAGTTTCACCCCTGCCACGGGCTTTGTCAACACCAGGGCACAGCAAACAAACACCTTGCTGAGATAAGCCCAGGATGTGCAGCCCAGCTCTGCAGGGATCCAGGGCAGAGCATCCCCCCGGCCGCTGGGACCTGCCGCCCACCTTGGCAGCACCTGAGCAGTGCCAGAGGGGCTGGAATCACAGAGAACCCACACCAGGCACGATGCCCACAGCAGTCTGGAGGCTGCCAGAGTGCTGGGAGCAGGGAAAGGCCAGGCCAGGAGCAGCTCAGGGATTTCATAACAGGGCTTTGTCTGTGCAGGTGCTCAGCGAGGCAGGGGCCCCCCAGCCCTCCTCCTCCTCCTCCTGCTCCTGCTCCTGCTCCCCTCACATGGCACAGCAGACACGAGCCTCTGTCACCACCAGCCTCGATGCCCAGGGCAGGGAGAGGGACAGCAATGTGTGCCAGGAGAGGGGATGGCAATGAAGGGGCAGAGGGACAAGAGGGGATTGAGCCCCACTGGGTGATGCACAGCTGGTCAGGGGCACACATCCCTCACCAGCCTCTCCTTTGCCATCTCCCCAAACACCCCCAAAGCTCTCACTGCAGTCTCCAGGCTGTCCCTGCCTCACAGGCCACTCTCCTCATCCTTCTCCCATTACACTGAGGCTGCACAACCCCAGCACCCAGCAGGACCTGCATTAGAGCTGGTGGAAACCCCCATTTGCCACAAACCCATGTGGGTGAAGAGCCAAGCAACACCCCAGACTTGAGACCCTGCACTACCTTACCACACCTTAGGTGGTAAGAGCCCACTCAGGTAGGGAGCAGCCCACTGGCTGCTGTGGGCATTCCACTTCACCCACAGCAGCCAGTATTTTAGGGGAAATCCTGGGCTCTGAAGCAAGGCAGTGAAAACCTGAGAGCCTCCTGTCAACCCAGGAGCCGAGCAGGGCACTCCTCCTCCAGCAGCCACCCTGAGAACTCCTTTAGCCAGCAGGAAAACAGAGTTGTGTTTCTATTTTAAAAAAAGCCCTTCTCTGCATCCTGCTGGCACCACATTAAAGCTCTCAGGACACGGTGGCTATTCTCAGCTCCCTGCAGGCTTCTGGCAGCCCCAGGAGCCTCCACGGCACCAGCAGCCACATGGCCCCGGAGCTGGGAAGGTTTGGTGGAGCTGGGACAGAGCCCAGCACTGTCCCAATCAGCACCATCACCTCAAAACACCTCGGCCAACAAGTGTGCAAAACTCACTCTGGAGTGTCTGGGTGCACAAACTTCCAAAAATACTAGAGGGGAAATTTCCCCGCTGTTGGTGTTACCAAGGCTGGGCTCAACATAGAGCAAGGAGTTGCTGAATCATGGAGTGGTTCAGGTTAAAAGGAACCCCAAAGATCATCTCATTCCAACTCCCTGCCATGGGCAGGGACACCTCCCACTAGACCAGGCTGCTCAGAGCCCCACCAAAACTGATCCAGCCTGGGCTGACAGCAGAGGTTTTGTGCTCTCGCTTCTTTTCAATATACAGCAAAAACAGGTTTGGAAAACACACAGGAAAGACTCACTGATCCTCCCATGGATGCTCAGTACCCCACTGCTTGACAGTGTTTACCAGCAGGCTACTTGATTTCCTACCAAATCCCACAGGCAGCAAGTGGTTTGGACTCATTTTGCCTGCTAGATTAAAACGGAGATGGGATAAAAGGATAAACGCACGGATATTTAAACAAACTAACAGAAAAATCTCCTCCTGCAGCTACTGCTGCTCCCTTGGCAAACAGCCTGGTCTCCTTGGGCATTCCCATACCCAGTTTTTAAAAAGAAACCTCTCCTCTCAGCCAGCCTCACACACAGCCTCATCCCAGGGCAGCATTACCCGGGACCCCCGGGCGCGGGGTGAGCAGGGGGCAGCTGCTCCCTCCGGGTCAGCCGGGGGCTCCCGGGCCCTGCTTTGTATGAATTTAAGCTTTTTCAATCCCACTTATTCACGAGCAGAGCTCAGGGCTGGGGGAAGCCAAAGAGCAGACAGGGCAGCCTTTGTGTGGCTCTGCCGCCCACCCCGGGGCTCGGGCAGCCCCCGCGTCCCCCACAGGAGCCCTGCAGCACAGCCTGGGGCATGGCGGGGCTGGCACGGCCCCACAGAGCCTGGAGCAGCACCTCGAGTGAGCAGAGCCTCATTTCCTAAGACGGAAGAATCTCCTGAGAGGGAGGAATGAAGCCTTGAACAGCCCCTGTGAACGGCACCCACACTGCACTACCCCCATGTCTCACACGGGGTAAGGCTCTTTCCAGGGCTGCTGGGGGGGATTGCATCCGAGCTGGGATCAAGATCCAGATGTCCAGCAAGCCACTAAAACCCTCGAAGCACCAGCACCATGTCCCAGGCCAACCCTCCATCAGTGACATTTTGCCCGGTTGTTTCAGGGCAATTTTGAGGAGAAGGAAACATGAAAGGAATGCTTTGGTTAAAGCCAGGGGTGCTTGACCTGCTAAGAACACGCTGCCCTTACTGCCAGAGCCTGGCAAAACTGAGCTAACGGGACACGCTGAGCTTCCCAAACCCTGTCCTTGCTCTCTTTAGCTGGACCCACAGGGCCAGGGCCGTGCCTGCCCTGCAGCTCCTCCAGGCAAGGCCCAGAAATGGGAATATCACCCCAAAGCACTGCACTGAGGCACACAAACATCATCTTAAACAGCCCTCCCAGACTGTGGCAGAGGCAGAAGCCTCAGACCTGCTCCACAGTTCCCAGGAAAAAGCAGCTCTGGCTCCCACCCAGCACCCGCCCCAGCTGCTGCTCAGCAGCACCCAACGATCACACTTTAATCCATTCAGAACCTCCTCAGCATCCTCCTCACCCAGCTTTCACCAGCCCAGCATTTGCAGCCCTAACGACACACAGGGCTGGCTGTCTCCTCCAGCAGCAAGGAGCTGGGGAGTGGGACCACCAGAACACTTCCAAAAACCCCCAGGGACCTGGAGTGCTTCCCTGCTGAATCCCACCGCCCACGGAACACCTCACATCCAGGCAGAGTTAATCTTTATAGCAATCTTCCTTACAACAAGAGACTGGGATTCTGAACTCCGAGGTGGAATGAGCAGGGTGGGAGGGGATGGAGAGGAGATGTCAGTGTGCTGCTCCAACAGAACTGCACAGCCCCTCACACCAGCAGCAGGGCCATTCCTTGTGGGGTACAGTGAGGACAAAAGCAAAGGGCTTCCCAAGCCTCTTCCAAGCTCCCGGGCCAGCAAGGGGAAGATGTTCTCTCCAGCAGCCTGGGCCTGCCACAGCTCCTGGCTCCCCAAAACAGCCCTGTGCCCGTGCCAGCAGCGCTCTGCCGGAGGCACGGGAGGTACCCGGCCGAAAATGCCAAATTCACAGCTCTGATGGCTTCCAGGAGATAACCTGAGTTTAAACTTCCTGGCAAGCCCCTTCCCAGCACCGCCAGAGCCTCTTGCGCAAGAGCCACCCGCCCGGGGCCGTTTCAGTGACATTGCCCAGCACAACGGGCAGAGGCTGGGAAATGGCCCAAGAGGAAGAGAGAGTCACAGCAGAGCCCTGACGGGACCGGGCAGGCCTCAGGAGGCTGCTACAGGTGACAGTGGCTCCTTCAGCCTGGCTCTGGGAGTCCCATTGAGTCCCAGAGCCATGGCGACAGCTCAATGACACCCACAGGTCCCTGCCTGTTCACTAAAACAAGTGGGAACAGAAGGAGTTTAAATTGTTCCTAACACTGAGCTGGGAGATGCCATAAGGCTCACTGCTGCTGGAATTCAAAACATATCCCTGCTACCAGACACCTCCCCTGCTCTTTATTTTATTTACTGCTTTTGTCAGACTAAGCTGAGGATAACATGCATACTTTTGGGTTTGTTTGGACCTGATTGCATCTGCCTTTCCCCCAGCCTGGTGGAGATACCCAGGATTCCACCCCATTCCCAAGCACCACCCCTTGGAGCCGGCTCCCACCCGCACCTACGGGCTCGGGAGGGGATGAGCTGCTGCTACTGGAACTGCAGCCTGACAGGGACACGCTGCCAAATTTCCACAGCAGTCCCGGCTTGTGCTCCAGCCACATTTCCCTGAAAACACACACTTGGCAGGACATGCGAGGAGCCTTTGGAGAGGCTGTCCCAGCCCGGTGCCGCGCAGCAGGGCCAGAGGACGCGGGAGGACAGCGGGCAGGAGAGCGACTGCTCCGGTCCTGACAGCTCAGAGGATGCTCCCAAGCCAGGAGGTGCTGCAGCCCTTGGGGAAGGGACAGCACAGAGTCCCAGCCTGCTGGGACACAGGGTTAGCCTGATCCAGAGTGTGAGGCACACAATGACCCCAAACCTGCCTGACCTCCATCTTCCGGGGCCAGCAGAGCTGGAAAGGCTGAGCTCAAAACAGGCACCCACCTGCAGCCAAGGGCACAAAGCAGCAAATTTAATTATGGTGACAAAGGAAATGAATCCATCCCTCTCCTGATCCCCAACCTATAGGCCAAACCGGAAAAGGACACCAAGAGCAGAGCAGCAAAGCCTCAGCCTGGCTGGGAGCCCCAGGAACATTCAGATCTGGGTTTGTATTTTGGACTTTATCTCTGGTTTAGGCTACAGCTCACAGGGCACAGAACAACGTGCAGCCCTGACGCCAAGGGCCTGAATAATCTCATTACATATGACGGCAAAGGCTGTGCCAGCTGCACAACTCCTGAGCCAGAGAGCTCACCTGCCCTCCCCACTGGGACAGGGCACTTTGGCACAGCACAGCACCGAGGAAAGGCCCTCGGCCTCAAGAAGATGCCTCCATCCTCCTCGGCAGCACCAGAGTGAAGATGGAGCCACAGGGGAGCTCCCACGGTGCTCAGAGTAGATCCTGTGTCCCCTTCCCAGTGACACTTTCCACGTGACATTTTTGTGGCTCACAGCATCTCCAGCAAAACTTTTTGTTTCAGGTTATCTCAGGTCCAGCAGCACTCAGGGCTGTCAGTCCCCTCCCCAGGCCACAGAGGAGCAGCGAGTTAATGCAGCCATTAAACCTGCCAGCCGCTGTAGTCCCCACCTCAAATTGGTATGATTTTAAAAGGCTGAAATCTTTGAAATGACTCAGCCATGGGGTACAAAGGAAGAGCAGTTTAAAAGGCTGTTAGAGCTCTCTGCATTCAGGCCTGCTCTTGCGTGCCCTGCTCCAACCCCCGCACGCTGCTCCCCGTCCATCTCCTCTGCGGAACGGCCACGGAGCTGAGAGGCCTCCCCAAAATGAGCCTCCAGGCACCAGGCATGCTCACAGCCCTCGTGCCAGCCAGAGCTGAAAGGAGAGGATATTTTCAGAGAGCAAGAAAATCACAGAATGGTTTGGTTGGAAGGGACCTTGAGGGTCATCTCCTTCCAACCCAGGGACACCTCCCACCAGACCAGGTTGGTTTTTTCATCTTGCAGCAATGAAGATGGGACCCACTTTCAGTGGGATACAGGCCCCAGGGGCTGTTAAATTCCACACTGTCACCCCCAGATATGACCACAACACTGACTCAGTGTGACTGCCCAGGCTCCAAACTGGTTTTTGGGGAGCGGTCAGGCCAAGCTGCGTTCCCATGCCAGCCTCTGGAGCTGCTGGAGGGATCGCCCTGGTCCTGCTTCAAACTCTCCCTCCTCCAAAACCGGCCTGCGAGATCAGCCAGGTCCTGAAGACCCTCTCCAGCCTCACCTCTGCAGCCCACAAAGGGCAGCCTGGGGAGGGCACGGGGCTACCTGGGGCACCTGGCACAAGCCAGAGCCCTGGAGCTGGCCCGTGCCGGGCTGCCGCAGCCGCCCTGGCCCCGCAGGCAGCCCCGGCGCGGCACAGGGGAGGCAGCAGGGGAGGCAGCAGGGGAGGCAGGACGTTATTCTTGGAAACCAGGAGGTGAGGTCATGCTGCCTGAATGCTGCAACTTGAGGCCAGACGCGCGGGGCCAGTTGTGCTTGGAGAGGAGCCTGACTTCTGCAGCGAGGGCCGTCTGCAGGTCGGGAGGCCGCCTGTGCTCCGAGCAGGAGGAAAGGGTTTCATAATGAAGGAGGGCTCTTCCCTCTCAGTTCCTCAGCAGACAGCAAAACCACAGCAAAAGGATGAGCTGGAAAAGACCAAAGCCCTCGGAGCACCCTGGTATGGGGCACAGGAGCCCATGGGGAAGGCTGAGAAGATGGCAGATCATAAACCTGGAGTGATGCTGTTCCTGTGGCTCAGGATCAGTCCAATGGCCACTTCCAACCTGGCCACTCCTCTGGATGCCTCCCACGTATCTGCACCACCCTGCAACCCAGCAAGAGCCCTTCCATCTCATCAGATACCAGAGCACATCCCAGAGCTGTCTGGGAAGACAGAAGTCACCAGTTTGATCCTTCACGCTTCCTCAGCGGGAACCTTCCGGGAGTTTTCATCACCTGTGCCCACCCACTGTGCTCCAAATGTGCCAGGAGCTCTCAGGCTGCACAGCTCCGGTTATTATTTACACACTGTTTTGGTTGTTTCAGAGCACGTGTGTGGCAAGGCCCGGTCTCTGGTCTGCATCACTCACTACCCGAGGCAGAGCCATCACCTCCACAGCCCCACGGACCAGCACCGTCCTGTAACGAGGCCCTCCTTGTGTGTATGGGGGGAAGTGATGCCACAGAAGGCACTAATCTTGCCAAAGGCCAGCAGGGTTCAGTGTGAATGGCAAAATCATCGTGTTACCTGGTGGTATTTGGCTATTAAATCACACATGCAGGGGCTGTGTTTTCACCCTGCATGCCACAGGCGGCTCAGCTCCTCAGGCCGGTGCCGCCTCTGACGTTCAGTAAATCACTGCATCTAAGTTCCCCGCCTCTGAAAACATGGGAAACGTCTTTTGCAAGACCCATGGCTGATGGCATTAGATTATTATTGAGAGGAAGAGCCCCGCCACTTCCTGAGCACGTACCAAAGAGAAAACCCCTGCTCCCGGGCCTTATCAGTCCATCACAGTCGTAGTTCTGACTCTCAGAACATGTGAGGTGCTCAAAAGAGATTATGGCAAATCCTAAATCATTTAAACAAACTCAAACCCCAACTCAGTAGATTCCTTTGGTCAATGAGATAATAAACCACTGCTTTGGAAAAGTCCCAGTGATGTCACTGCAGTTTCCACAGCTTTTCAACCACAGCTTGCACAGAAGGCCACAGCGAAGACATTTCTGATTATATCAAATACATGGTAGAGCTAATAAAAAAAACATCTCTCCACTGAGAGAGGGACAGAAGCACAGCAGACACAGCAAGCTGCTTCCCATGAGCACGAGCCCAGGATCTCCATTTACTCCCTCATTTCAGGGATGTTTTTCCAGATGGATTTTGGGAGGGACACAGTGTTTGGTCACAACTGAAGCTGCAGGACACGGGGTGCTTTGGCTGCACGAACTCCCTCGTCCACAGAGCTGCTCAGCTATCAGCTCCGAGCTGCCTGCCCTAATTCCACAACAGGCACCTTCCCAGAACAGCAAGCCACAAGCACCATCCTCCTTCCTCCTTCTCCATCAGGGGAGCCATCACTCACAGATTATCAGATGAGGCCAAGAGCGAGACCGAGAGCGTTTCGCAAACACGTCCCAAAGCACCAAGGATGCTCCAGAAACAGTGGAAATCCACGAGCAGCCTCCATGGTCCTGAGCTCCTCCAGCCCTTCCAGAGCTCACCAGTCCAGCTGAGGATCTCCTGCTTTGAAGCTGAAGTCAGCAGCGAGGTTTGTTCATTTATTTTAAAGGAAACCTGCTCCACGAAGAGCTCCATCACGCAATGCGTACTACAGAGAGAAACTCACCACCTGCAATACCAGTCCCCACTCTCCAGCCCAGCTTAGCTGCCATTTCCTCCTGGAATTAAGGCAGCCAGCCCAAAGATTAGTCTTAAAAGTGGAATTTGCACCAGGCAAAGAGCCCTCGCTCCCAGCCCCACCACTGCAGCCTGGCCACAGCCAACCCTGCCAAGTCAGGCCAGCAGTGACCTACATACAGCAGCCTCCACAGAAATTACAAGCCTAATTTTGCCTAATAATAAATCACGCCAAGGTTCAAGGAAGAACGGGGTAAGGAACCAGGTGTTTCAGCTCCATTCATCACCTCTCCCTGGGCTTTCTGCTCCCACCCCGCAGCAGATCATCGTGCTTCAAACAGGGTCAGGCCACGGGTGACTGGGACCATCCTGTGGCTGCTTCCCTCCAGATAATTCAGGCATGCCACACTTCAGGTACCAAAAAATACAATCAAATTGAGGGCAGGAAACAGAAAGATGAACAAGAATCTGTAAGAAAAGTAGAGGAATCTCTTGGTTTCACCCAGGTGCTACACAGCAAGCAGAACTACCATCCATTAACTCACACAGAGCACCATTTTATTTAATGATGTGTCTCTGCCATGGACTATTGCTCTGGAAGGAGAAGAAAATTGGCCTCAATGTTTTCACTGCTGCTAGAACACTGTCCTCAAGCTCAAACTCTCCTGGAGCACTGAAAAGTTCTCTTCAGCAAAGTGACTCTTAGCAAAACCCTTACCAGAACCACCTCTCGATTCGGGAGAAAGAGCTTTAACAACACAAGAGCTGCTCGTGACCCAAGAGGAAGCACAACATGACCAGAAGACATCATCCACATCAGGGAGAGACACGACTGCATCTCGTCCTCCAGTGAAGGATTGCATTGTTATACAAGATTTTGGAACAGCAAACCTAAAGGATGACACTCCAAATGGAAAGGTTCACTGCACAACCAAAGCAGGCAGCAGACAGATTTCAGCTGTGGCTCCTGGCCATGGGCCATCGGGATTCTTTTAAGCATCATCTGAAACATGACAACTCGATGCAATCACTTCTGTGGATCCTGCTTTAGGTCATCTTTCCACTCTGATGCAGCCCATGAGTAATTTGGACCCAAATACCTCTCCACAGGTCTTGAGCAGAGACGTCAGCCCGGCTGCGTACCCGAGGAGGGAATGAAGTCAGCACACATCATGTCTGGGGCAGTCACCCACACCGAGTTTGGGCTCTGCAGCTCAGTCCAAACACCTCAATGGAGTAAGCCAAGCCTGTAGCTCACACTCCTGAGGGCAGGACGAGGACCCACGGGCTCGTCCCAAACTCCCAGCGTAGCAGTTTGGAAGGTGCTGGAGGGAATCGCTTACAGTAGCAGCTGTGCTGCTCTTTGGGAAGCCAGGGACACGTCCAACCACTCAGCTGAACCCGTCCCTCCCCGTCAGGGACGCCAGGAGAGGCCAGGACAGGGGACAGGCAAGACAATCCCTTTTCCTAAAGGAGACTCAGTGTCGAATATACCTCACCCTGCAGGGGCCACACAGACACTCTGTGTCACCCTCACAGTCCTGCACTCCAGGAGGCTTTTCAACAAGCCAAGGGACCCGTGAGACACGCGACACAAACCCTGACCCCTCGCTCTGGCATGGGCAGGGTGACAGCACCAGTCCCGTGCCCCAGCCACCCCGGGCAGAGGAACCTCCGGCCTCGGCCTCCTCCTCCATCCTTCCTTCCTTCCTTCCTTCCTTCCTTCCTTCCCCTTTCAGGGCTGCGAGAGGGAAGTGCTGGGATCTGTGCTTTAAATAAGTGACTCAACTTCAGAGGCGAGGAGGAGCCCGTCTGTCAAAACAGAAGAGGATTTTGCTAATTTTCAACCCAACGAGATGACAACACAATGTCACCCCGGAGTACAACACGGGGCGCCTCACGAGCAATGTCTCTGGCGTTTCTGAAGGAAAAGCCAAACTTTTATTACCTAACTGACCCCCGTTCCTTCAGCACAGACATTCAGCACCACTCCTTGCCCACCCCACCACCCCTGCAGCACAACTCGTACCCCCAAAACCCCAACGTTCATTCCCTCACTCAGGTTGTGAACCCCGGACACCAACTGAGGGGCAACTCTAAACACAAAAGAAGTGGGGTTACGGATTTAGGTGGGAGTTATAGTTTTAGGTGAGGGATGTGGGTTTAGGTGGGGTGTTTTCAGCCTTCCCAGTTCTCAGGGTAACGCCAAGGACTGGAACAGCTCATGTGTGGGCGCAAATTGCACGGATGCTGGAGAACACGGCGCTCCCACCGAGCAGCCAGCCCTGCTCCTGCCTCACCCGGCGTGTCAGGAATCCATTCAAACTTCCCCAAGACTCGCTGGCAGGGAGACACGCTCCCCTCTTTGCTCAAAAACCTCGTCTGAAAACACGGACAAGGGCCGCATCCCCTACAGCGTGCTCAAACACACCTCGTAGCCACTGTTTATCTACGCCTGCCAAAGAGAAGCAAGTTAGGGACAAGGGCTAACACCGCAAGGCTGAAATATTCCCGGTGGGAAGCTGGGGACGACAGTCTCTCGGCGTTACAGCCGGGAGGGGACATGGAACGGGGACAGCGAGCAGTGCCGGTGCTTACACCACGAACGCCCCAGGGAGGGAACCCCGCGTTCCGCGGTGTGGCCCCCGCACTCGGGGATGCGGAGCCCGGCATTCCAAGATGCGCATCCCCCGGGGGAGATCCCAGCCAGGCCACGGTCTACCCTCCGCTCCTGACCCCCACCCACCCCCTCGGGCTACGAAGATGTCATTTCGCTCCGTTTCCCACTACAAAGCTGGAAAGCCGCGTCTCGCTGCTCTTAATGGGGGGGAAAGACGAGATGAAAGCGCGGCCGGAGGGGCGGGCGGCAGCTCATTGTCCGGCCGGCCCCGCTGCCGCCCATGGCCCCCCCGGGACCCCCTTCCCCCGCAGCAGACACCTTCCATCACTGTCAGCAGCGCCGCTGCCGCTGCCGGGCCCCTCCCGGCCCGGCGCCCGCGCGGTCCCCGCGTCCCCCCCGGTCCCGGCGCGGGGGTCCCCGCGCACCTTGAGCGCGAACTTCTCGCCGCTCTTCTTACTGAAGATCTCCAAAACTTTCCCGTTGATGCCGAGCCCCAGCACTTGCGTGGTGACCTTGTAGTCGTCCGTGATGGCATTCTTCCGGATCTGCAGGCCGCCCT
>VXBQ01011389.1:312-21584 GCA_013400175.1 Phainopepla nitens | reverse complement strand
GGGGCGGGGCGGCCCCGGGGCTGAGCCTGCGCCCGCCGGAGCGGCCCCGCCGCTGCCCCAGGGGCGCGGGGGGGACCGGGACCCCCGGGCTACGGGAGACCCCCGGCCCCGCCACCGCCCCTGGCCCCGGTACCCCGGAGCCGGCGCTGGGATGGCAACAGGTTCCCGGTGACCCTCCCGTGACAACAGGGAAGACTGCTCGCAAGAGCGGCAGGACAAGGGGGAATGGGGTCGGGTTCAAAAGAGATGGTTTAGGTTGGATATTAAGGAAAAAGATTCTTCCCTGTGAGCATGGGGAGGCCGTGGCACAGGGTTCCCAGAGAAGCTGTAGATGCCCCATCCCTGGAAGTGACCAAGGCCAGGTTGGAGCAAGCTGGGAAAGTGGAAGGTGGAAAGTGGAAAGTGCCCCTGCCATGGGATGAGATGATCTTCAGCGTCCCCTCCAACACAAACCATTCTATGATTGTACAACTCCACCCGTAACAGCGTCCCCGCCGTGCCTGGTGTCTCCTCACTGTCCCGAGAGCGTCCTGAGGTGACAAAGGGCTGCTCTGAGGAGGGGTGACTGCTGGTGCCCAGCTCCTCATCCACCATCACTCCACCTACAACCACTTCCCAGGAGGACAAGAGAGGAACCAACACCACAGCACAGGGAGCAGCAGGGGATGGGAAGCCAGTCCAGAAAGAGGGAAGCCTGTCCTGGTGATAACAAATTAACTCCTATGTCCATGTTCATCCCAGAATCCAGTGAAGATGAGGCTAAAAGAGAAGAGATCCACACTGAGGTGCAGCCTGCCCTTGAGCTGCCTGGCATCCAGTAAAATCCAATGAGCATTCCTTCTGCTAGAGCGCCACAGGAAATCCAGATATTTCATTTATGGATATAAAAGGCACGCTGATAATCTCTGTTTTCTAAGTAAAGAGCACGTGTTTTTTTGACAGCCATCCCTCTCACCCAGCTGTCCCACAAAAGGCAGGGAGGGTGCTCTGGGGAAGGGGTGAAAGAACATCACGGTACTCAGGACTTACACCACATCCTCCACGAGCAGCTGCCACCACAAGAAAGCAGAATCCAGGTCCTAAAAAGGGACAGGACAGTGAAGGGCAGGACAGGGAAGGGCACGCTGTGGCCTCGTGTCCCCACACACAGGCAAGGCCACCCTGGAGCAGGAGGCATCTGCTTCACCTCTGCCGCCTCAGCACCTTCTGAGATCAATAAAATCCTCTCAGTTTTTTTAATCAAACCAATAAAGCTGCTCCCAGTCTTCCACAGGCAGCTCTTACCCCGTGGCTGATCAATAGCTGGGTGAAGCAGCGGATCCAGCTAATCAAATACGTCATTAACAGCAAGAGACTGAGCGTCTGTCAGGAGGTGGCAGTGACAGTCACCAGATGGGAGAGTGAGTAAACCTACACCAGGCGCTGGCAGCTTTATAAATAAAACTCTTGTCGAGCTCCCCGTGCCTCTCCCTGAGTCCCGAGTTTCCCTGAGAAACCTGGAGAGCAGCAGAGACCTTTGCTCACTCCTGGCTAAGCATTGGCTGCAAGAAAATTTCCCACTTGGAAAATTGATTCATCCTGGGCCTTGCAGCATCTCCCAGAATCTGATCCTGCACCCTTCACCCCAGCTAACGAGGGGCTTCGGGGAGTGGGAGTTAAATCCAACAGACCCTGCAACCACAGATCAAAGCTGCTGCTCTGTGGGGTTTTCCCAGCTCTGGCGTCCCCTTGCTTGGGCTCGTCTCAGCACGTCTGGGGAAAGGAGCCTTTCAAGCCAAGTTTTTCTCCACAGAGGAATCTGGTCAAAGGAAAATGATTGACCCATTTTGTTGCTCCGTTTCCTCTAGATTCATTCATATTTGCTTTGTAACCCGACCCTTCAGCTATTTCAAAGATAAACACCAGTCCAGAGGAGGCACAGTTTGGGAGCCTCGGGTCCTGGGTTTCCCATGGAATCCTCCGTGGTTACTCACCCGAGGCGAGGGCTGTGCTGGCTCCTCTGTCACAGCCCGGGCCCCCTGGAGCTGGGACAGCAGAGCCCCTCTTGCCTCTGCTTCAGGCTTGGGGGGAGTCAGGAAACCACATCAATTAATCATGGAATCCTGGAGTGGTTTGGGTTGGAGGAGACTTTAAAGATCCCCCAGTCCCACCCCTGCCAAGGGCAGGGACAGTTTCCACTGTCCCGGGTGGCTCCAACCTGCCCCGGGACACTTCCAGGGATGGGGCAGCCACAGCTGCTCTGTGCCAGGGTCTTCCCACCCTCACAGAGAAGAATTTCTTCCCAATACCCAACCTAAACAGCCCATCTTTTAATTGAAAACCATTCCCCCTTGTCCCGTCACCAAGCCTCTTTAGCACATTTAACTATTTCGAAGCTAAACCTGATGCTAGCAGGAAGTTTGTCCTTGCTCTGTTTCAAGTCCTGCTCGTTGATAGACTTAAGCTTTCTCTTATAAAATTCATGTCATGGGGACAGATGTTTCCTTCCATCATTAGACCTTTTACAAGGTAATTGCAATGGCAATCTTCCGTGGAGTCAGTGGGAAGCAACGAGCCCTTCAGTGTGAATTCATTAAGAAACAAAGAATTTATTAAAGAAATAACCGTGGAGGGGCAGGCAAGAGATGGCCCAGTGTGACCATAAATATTTGATTTGCAGCTCTGCGCCCCTTACAGCAAACCCGAGCAGCGAAAGCTCGCAGAGCAGCGGAGCCTGGGTGAGGCAGAATTAGAGGGGTTTCCCCCAGACGATGCCATCTATCCTACAGAGGCCGTAGCGGGGTGCCGGCTCCGCGTCCCGGGGTGCCGGAGCTCATGGCCACGAGCCTCCACGAGGTGGCCCCCGGGCCCCGCCGAGCCCGCGGCCGCGGGACGGGAGCGGCGCGGAGGCTCCGGGGAGCCCTGCCCTGCCCTGCCCTGCCCGGGGGCACCCCGTGTGCCGCCTGTGCCATCCCCCAAAGGGAACCGCCCCGCCGCGCCCCACACCGCCAGGGAGCTGCAGGGCTGGGTATCGGCAGAACGTTCTTCCCCCGGAGGGTGGTGGGGGCTGACATCCCCCCACTCCCCTTCCCGCACACCCCGCAGCTTTCCACAGCGGGGGAAGAGCCACTCGATGGGGGCCAGCACGGGAACAACCCAGCAGATTTTGCTCCCTTTTTATCAAAAATACAGCAACCAAAAAAAAAAAAAAACCAACAAACAAACCAACTCAAAAAAACCCTCTATAAAGACCAAACCCAGCAGCAGTGACCTCCAATCCTCAGCCGGGAGAAGAATCATCCAGATGAAAATGGGAACTGATTTTCCCTCCTTCCACTCCCATTTCCACTAGGAGCAATCACTGGCTGGCAGCAGGCTCAGCCTTTACGTGGCAGAACTGGCTGATCCCTGAACGTGCTCTCCATGGCAAGTAATAAACCAGATTGTTATTTGATTATAGCAGAGCTACCAGGAAAAAATAGACCACGAAGATGAGGATATTGGTCATTAAGGCTCTGTGCATCCTGTTCTTCTCCCTGGGTGGGTTTGTGGGAGCACAGGCTGGTGGAAAGCCATCCCACCTAAAAAATGATAATTCCCTTGAATAATCCCACGTGCTTTTAGGAGAGGGGTAATAGAGTTGGAAAGATGTTGTTAATCACCATTACAGCTATCAATGCCACTTGTGAAGCAACGGAAGGATTGAAATAAGCACAGGAGGTGGCACTGGGAGTTGCACCGAGGTTTTTTTCCACCGTTCCCGGAGCTCCAGCTCAGCTCCCAGCGGCTGCTCCTCTCTCCCAGGGAGCGGCTGCAGCCCGGGGCCGGGAAGGGATCCTGGTGCATGGTTTGCAGATCTATTTATAAAGCACTGTGGGATCCTTCAGGATGAAAGGAGCTATTCTAAATCGCGTTTATTTCCCAAAAAATGCAACCACAGACTTTCTCACACTGCTCCGCTCAGGACGAGTCTCTTTTCATGGAGACCGTGTCTCCCACCCCTGCCGGAGCACGGCATGGCTCTGGCTGGCAGCACCAGCCCCTCGCCAGGGATGTTTTCCACGGGCAGCACCCTTCTGCGGCAGCAGGAGATGCAGGATGCCCCTTGGCACACGGTGGGGAGAGGCAGCAGCTCCAGGGCCGGGATTCCCGTCGGGGATTATCGCCCGCGGGCTCCGGCGTTGCTCACATTCCCGAGCGGGAGGCTCCCAGCCCCTTCCCGCGGGGCATTCCCGGGCTGACACACAGAGCCCGTGATTGCGAGACATGTCAGGAAATCCTGCTCGGGATTAGAGCTGGCTGCCCGCTGGGGAGGAGAAATTTCCTGCCCCTTTCCCGGCCAGCCAGGTGCTGGGCACAGGGCACAGGGCAGGGGGCACAGGGCACAGGGCAGGGGGCACAGGGCACAGGGCAGGGGGCACAGGGCACAGGGCAGAGGGCACAGGGCACAGGGAACAGGGCACAGGGCACAGGACACAGGGCAGGGGACACGGGGCACAGGGCACAGGGCAGAGGGCACAGGGCACAGGGAACAGGGCACAGGGCACAGGACACAGGGCAGGGGACACGGGGCACAGGGCACAGGGCAGGGGACACAGGGCAGGAGACACTGGGCAGGGGACACAGGGCACAGGACATGGGACACAGGGCACGGGACACAGCACGGTCCCTGGACTCAGCAAGACCTAAGGGACAAACCAGAGTGTCCTGGGTGCATCCTGCAAGTGTCCAGCTGAAGCTCCATGCAGGGAGGGTTTAGCACAAGGAAGGAGAACTCTAAAAGCACACAGAATCCCCCAGCACCGACCCCTTACTCTGCTTTTCCCAACAGGAGGATTTTTCCACCTGGAAACTGGATCCTGATCCATCACGCACCAGATGATGCCAAATGTACTTCCCTAAGTCCCAGTCACAAAAACCAGCACTCAGAAACACAGAAATGTGCAGGCCCTGAAATATTTGGGTTTTAAAGGGATGGAGCCCAGCTGACAGCTGAAACCACAGATCCCACACCAGGGAAAACCCAAGGCCCGGGCTGGGGCAAAGGGAACTGGTTTTAAGGCCAGCCCTGCTGTCCCTGGAGGGCAGGCAGAGTGTCCCTGCTGCAGAGGGGTGACAGGGTGAGACCCGGGAGCAGGAGGAGGATCTTCCCACCTCCCCCAGCTGAACCCAGCCTGGCAGGGCCCCCACGAGCCCTGCAGGTGGCTCCTCTCGTGCCACCTTCCAAAGCCCTTCTGTCTGCTGGCATCCACACGGAACCCAAATCCCCGCAGCTCTGCCAGCACAGAGGAGGCATTTGTGTGACAAGATTATGGAGATTAGCTCCATTAGCATAAGCAGCTCCTGGGCTGGCCCTAATCCAGAGGGACATATGCAGCCCATGCACTGCTGCTGCTGCCCTGGCTGTCTCGAGGGACCTGTGGCAGCTGGAGCACACGATTGTCACCCGTGTCCCCATGCCCGGGTGGGCACCGTGCGCCAGCAGGGACCCACAGATCCTCCCAGCTCAGCCCAGCCACTGAAACAGGCTGGCCACACTGGGGAAGGGGCTGGGGACAACCTGAAGGGTGGCAGTGACCCCATCACAGCACAGCCCTGTGTCAGGGGTTGGGGACAATCTGAAGGGTGGCAGTGACCCCATCACAGCACAGCTCTGGGGTTGGGGACAATCTGAGGGTGGCAGTGACCCTATCACAGCGCAGCTCTGGGGTTGGGGACAATCTGAGGGTGGCAGTGACTCCAGCAGGGACAATCCAAGGGTGGCAGTGACCCCACCCCAGCAGCGCAGCCCTCCCGGCCCGCACAGGTGCTGCTGGCAGGGTTTGTCAGGACTGGCAGGGTTTGTCGGGGTTGGCATGGTTTGTTGGGGCTGGCAGGGCTTATCGAGGTTTCTGTGTAAGGTGGAAAAACACTTGGGCCACCGAGCTGGAGGCTAAAAGTGGCCGGGGTCAGGGCGAGCAGCTGCCGGGGCCGTGCTGGAAGGGCCGAGCTCCGCAGGCTGCAGCCGGGATTGCATTGCAGCCCCGGAGCTGGCATGTGGAGCAGCCAGAAATAAACCTGTTTGTGTAGCAACTGGAAACACAGCAACGGCAGCAAGATGAGGTGGGACTCTCTTTTTTGGGTGTTTGTCCGGTTTGGGTTTTGGGAGGACAGACATGCGTATTTCTTTGGGTGGGAGAGATTTGTTGAGAAGAGGTTTTTGCTTGAGGTGTGAGCTCCTGGAGCATCCACAGGCTGCAGGATGTCTCCATGGAGGTCTGAGACTCCCAGCAGTGTCTTCAGTGCCCTTTCATGTACCACAGGCCTTGGGATGCTGGGGTCTGAGGGGCAATGCTGGACACAGCACGAGGCAGAGCCAGCAGGGTGCAGGCACAGCCTGGAACCAGGTGTATCCCAATATCTGGGAGACATCACTGACACTGCTGTGTTCTTGTCCCTTTCCAGCTGTTATTGCACCTTGTGGACAGGGAAAGGGAGTCAGGAATGATTTGGGCTTCTTCAGATGGACTCCTCAGGATCCAGGAGGCCAGAGCAAGCTCCAGGGTCAGCAGACAGAAAACAGGGAAGATGGGCTGATTAAAGTGTCCAAACGAGTTTTATATAAAATAACCTTCCTGCCAGCACAGGGCAAAGCACAAGGTCACCTCGTGGCTGGGACAGAGCAGTGACAAAGCTGTCACCTCCCACACCTGCCAGCCCTGCTGCTGGTGGCACTTAATCCCCTGGCAGTGCCACGTGGGAAGAGCTCTGCAAATGGCATCAGGGAGGTTGGAGATAGGGAAAGGACTGAAACTGGGCCCACCAAAAGCTGCATTTGTTGTGGCCCTGTGGGAAGGTAAAACATCTTTCTGTAAAGCTGCCAGAAGGGGCCATGGAACGAGACCAGAACCTGAGAAAGCTCATAAAGGCCAATTTCTCCACAGTGTGTAACTAAACCCAGCAGCGTGGGTGATGCATGAAGCTCTGGGTTTAGTTTAATAGGGGAAAAAAAAAATCATCAAAGAATATTTAGAAAGGTTTTGTGTCACTCTGGTGCATTTCCCATCACATGAGGATGTGTCAAAGGACCACGCTCTGTCCTGCAAGTGCTGAAGAGGGGCCTGGAAACAGTTATATAGCAAAGCATGTGATCCATTAGACAGGGGAAAAGAAGAAGAAAATCCAGCTTGGAGGTTCTGGCTCTCTCTCTTACCTCTCCTGTCACCTTACTGCTCCTCCTGAAGGCACAGCCAGTGCCCCTGAGTGAGGAATGAGGTGGTGAGGGAGGTAAAACGCTGCCGTGCCACCGCGGCCTCGGCAGCTCAGCCCCACGCAGCTGGCACTGCTCAAACCTCCTGAATCAGCACCAGCTGGCTGGAAAATGAAAGCTGGGCTGTTTGCTCCCCTCCTGCACCTCCCAAAATAACCAGCAGCTTCCCTCTGCTCGCCCCTCCGACCACACACACCCCCAGCTCCCCCAGCAGTCAGCGTCCAGCTGGCACTGCCAGCGCGCCCGGCCTCCTGCAGCCTGTGCCCCACGAGGGACCACGTCCCATGGGCATCTCTGAAGATCAGCAGGCTGCAAACGTCTGAAAAGTGTTGGAGAACACAGCTCCCCCCTCCCAGTGCCCAGGGTCCCATGTGGAGGTTGTGAGGTGCTCTGGGGCACGTCCAGCAAAGAGGAAAATCATCTTTAAACCACCCCCATTGTTTCCACTTTCATCTCATCTAAAGAGGAAACAGAGCATAAAAAGGTGGGCAGCACATTTCTCCAGGCTGCTTCAGCAGTCCCAGGAGCTGCAGGAGCTGCCCAGCTCCAGCCTCTTTCTGTCCTGGGTCACACAGGGGCTGACAGCATCCAGACCAAGCCGTGCCAGAGGCTGAGCTCCACTCAGGAAAACAGCACTGCAGGGAATTGTGGAACTGTGCAGGGGATCTACGGGGGATCTGCAGCTCCTGTCTCAGACAGTCAGCCTCAGACAAAAAAAATTATCCCCCTCTGCTTGCTTGCCTGTACTCATTCGTGCTCGTGGCTTTGGGAGCAGAGCGGTTCTGGTGTAAATTACTCGCACGACCTTTCCTGTTTGATGACTTTACAGCTGGCTGCTCACACCTCCAATACAATTCCATCTATGCCATCCATCATTAGCACCTGCTGGAGAGCCTGGCAGCTCCTGTCGCTGCTGCTGCTGGCACTGGGGGTGGTGGCAGTGGCAGGACACAGGATGGGCACAGGGGAGGTGGCACAGCCCCGGGCAGGGCAGGACATGGCCAAGGACCTGGGGCATTCTGGGGCAGACCTGGCACAGGATTGAGGAAAATCCTTCTTTCATCTCCTCCTCGTTCTTCACCCACTTTGAAGGAGCTCTGAGGCTCCTGCTGAGCGTGGCAGGGTGGAAATCATTTTCCTAACTCTTTTCCCTGCCCTACAAGATCATCCTCACGTGGGTGCCCACCTCAAAGCCCTCCAAGGCCACGGCAGCCGAGCTCCACTGTCCCAGCACCTCCTTGGTTAAGAGTTCTGGCATTTCCACGTCCTCAGCAGCTGCCTCGCAGCCAAAAAAAAACCACCCAGGGCAAGACCTGGCTGGGTCATTTCTCACCTGGAGAGCCCCTTGCTCACATCCCCCCAACCCAGCTGAGCTGTTCTCGCACTGCAACTAAAACTGGGAAGAAACTCCCATTAAACCCAGCCCGGTTTGTGTCACTGGTCCGTACCTCCGACAGCCCCTTCCGTGGGCTAATCAGGAATGTGCTTTATGGCTCTCAATCCCTTCTCGGCTATGCTTAATTACATTTAATTACTGTAATCCCGGTCTCTGCCTTCCCACCTCCAACCCACCCGCCCAGCACAGCAATGCCGGGCGCTGCTGCTGGGCTTGTGAAGCCGAATTCCAGAGCTTCCGAGCCGGCAGCAGGAATGCGAACCCTTACATGGCTCCGCTCCTCTGCCAGGCGCTGGGCTACCTCTCCCTCGGCTTTAGAAAGCTCCTCTCAGCGGTTAAGAATGGCCAGGCTTAATTCGGGCAGCTATTCCGTCCCCGCAGACAAAGGAAGCGAGCCGGAGCACACTTAAGGAGCAATTATTTAAATCCCCCTGGCTGCAAGAGGCGGGGGAAAGCTGCTCCTGCCAGCAATCCCCTCTCCCTGCGACTCCTTATAAGTTCAGCTTTCCCCACGTCTCTGTCTGCATCTGCACCCGGGAAATTGCATTTATCATTCCCCTGTAAACTCCGGGGAGAGAGGGATGGGACCACGGGAAAAAAATCCGGTCAAGAACATGTGTTTATTCCTGGGTTTTACACCCAAAGTCCAAGTGAAGAGAGCAGGCATCTCTGAGCATCTGTGCACGTGGCTGTCCCAAAAGTGTTTGCAGAGCCCGTCAGGGTAATTTGACAAGAGGAAAGAAAACAAACCCGGAGCTGCCACCACTCCCTCCTGGGCCCTGCCACGAGGAACTGAGCTTACAAAAACTATCAGATGAATCATCCCAGCACCAGCACTCCCAGCCTGCTCGCTGATGCTCAAAGAAAACAGAATTAGGGGCAAAATTCTCCTTTCTGGTTCACCCTGCCCATGGCAGGGTCACCTCCCGTGTCCCAGGCTGCTCCCAGCCCCGTCCAGCCTGGCCTGGGCACTGCCAGGGGTCCAGGGGCAGCCCCAGCTGTGCCAGGGCCCTGCCACCCTCCGAGAGGAATTTTTCCCGAATATCCAACCCAACCCTTCTCCCTTCCAGTTCGAAGCTCTCCCCTCCTGTCCTGTCACTACAATAATTATTAATAATTGGAATACACCACAAGAGTGACAGGCTGCAGGCTTCTGCTCCCCATCTTTGTGAGGATTCAGGTTTTTACCAAAACCAGCACAGTTTTGCCAGGCAGAAAGACGTGGGCTCAGCTTTGGTGTTGGACTCCCCAGCCCCTGCGCTGGCACCAAATGTTATTTCCCCTCCCAGTGCCCGGTGCAGCTCAGACAACACAATTTGGGAGACAATCCCTTATCATGTTACATCAACAAGCATTACAGCAGGGCAGATAAGCTTATTTTTTTTAATCTGAGGTGCTGTGCTTGAGAAAATGTCGCTCAGAGAGCGCCCCATGGACTCATGGCTGGCTGGACACAGAGCTACACATATTTATATATAAAATACCACAAAGACATCTAAATTTTTTTTTTTTACTGTTTTCAGCTTGCAAGCTTTTTAAAAATCAGATATTTGCCATTCACCCGCATTAAAATGAGGTAAAAATTCTGTGTTGTCTGCACACTCTGTGTGTGTAACACACATGGTTTAATCACCCAGGTTGTAGCTGGAGACCTTTTATTGGAGCATGATTTCATCTTCAAACCATCCCAATATCCACTTGTGTACAGTAAGTTACCCATTTATAGGTTTCTAATAAAAGCAAATCTTCCCTAAGTGGCTATTACTGGATTTCTCCTCTCAGCCTGGGGATAAGCAGGATTCTGGGCTTTAAAAAGCTCTCTAGCGGGCTGAATAAGAAAGTGACAACTGAAGAATGTCATGGCAAAACTCCGGTGTGTTCTAATTACAGCACTGTTAACGAGAGGAACATTTGTCAGAGCAGAGCTTCATCACGTTCAGCACAAACACAGAAACCTCCCCCTCACACAGTGACAATTCTCTCTCCTCTCCAGGCAGATGCCACAGGAGGTGGTGCCTGCCAGCACAAGGTAAATTCCACCACCTGGAAATAATTACTACTTTTTTCTTTTTCATTTTAATCGAGGACTTTTAGGAATTTGCACACTCAATTGCTAAAGAAAACGATGCGTTTATTTTCTTTTAAAAACGACCCAAAAGTACAACTTCAAGAAATCTGCTCGTTACATTTAGGTACATAGTTTGAGACTGATTTCCAGAATGTTCCTCCACACTTATATCCACATGCACCTCCAATGTTTTCCACATTCCCCACCCTATCACACCTCATCAGGGTATTCATAATAAAAAGGCAAAGCTGCGGATTCTGAGGACATTTAGTTGGAACATCTGCAATGTGTGAGAAGCCCTGAGCAGGGCGAGGCAGATGGAGGCTGGTAAAAAACCCTGAGTGCTGCGTGGGGGCCCTGGGACAGCACAGGCTGCCTGACCCGCTCCTCTGACTGGGAATAAAAAATCCAGGACAATTCTGGAGCCACGGATTTCACCGATACAGAGGGAGTTACAGAGCTGGAGGCATCAGTGGCGTTTCAGAACGTGAGGGCTCTCTAATGGGATGTAGGAAGTGTATTTATTCCCTTCATGAAATTAATAACAGAAATCAAGTGGTGTCTGTGACCTGTGGCTCTGCACAGGTCCCTGCCAGGAGGGGACAGCCGGGGGGGATTTGGGATCTGCTCCCAGGGAACAGGGACAGGAGGAGAGGGAACGGCCTCAGGCTGGGCCAGGGCAGGCTCAGGGTGGGCAGCAGCAGGAATTTCCTCATGGAAAGGGTGCTCAGGCCTTGGCAGTGCCCAGGGAGGGTTGGAGTGCCCATCCCTGGAGGTGCCCAGTGAGTGGATGTTGGTGACGAGGTGGGGATCAGGCACAGGGTGGAATTGATGATCCTGGAGAGCTTTTCCAGCCTCCAGGATTCCGTGAAGCACCAAATATAAAACCACCCAAAGCTGCCAGGTACGCCCAGCTCTGAGCGCTCAGCACGTGCAGAAGCCCCAGGATTTTTCAGTAAAGTCTCTGAGCACAGTTTGTTTTCAGTCTCAGCTGGTGCTGCACACAAGTCCCGCAGATCTTTCCATATTATTTTGGCTCTCCACTTCCACAACGGAATTAAACTTTTGCAGGCAGGGGATTTGTAACATTTCAGCAGAGATCTCTGGGTGCAGCATCAGCCTTTTGCTTGTGTGCCTGGGATTAGCAAGACATTGCTGAGATCATCATATATATGTTTCACAGCCAGGACAGCTTTTGGTATTAAACAAGAAAAAAACCCAGGAGAGCTGCAGCCTGCAGCGAGCAGCCCTTTGAAAAGGACCCTGTGTTTGTTTGAGAGGTAGTTTTGAAGAGGATGATCGTTGCAAAGCAGTTCAAAAAGTTTTCAACTGCTCGAAAACCCTAACAGGTAAAAAAGATTGTAAGCAATCACTCACTCTTCCACAAAAGTTGTATTAAATCTGTGAATTCTTAGGTCACTGGTCAACCAGGATTCCCATTCCAGCTGGCTGGGAGGATAAAAACACCAGTGAGGAGTGCCTGAGGTACCCAGAAAATCTCTAGGTTCAGGTTTGGGTCTTTCAGATGTGCTGTTCGTGCATTGTCATTGATTTATATAAAAATACTGCTGAGCCAAACAGCTGAAGCTGCAGCCAGTAACAGTTGTTATTTGTACCTCTCACAGGGTGGTAAAACACTGTAAGGAGCATTTTAAAACAAGTTTGGGTGAATTTAGAAATGCAGTGCCTGATTTGCTGTGAACACAAGTGATTTGCATGTGTTCTGTGGTAACTTCTGAGGTGCCAGTGCTGGCAGCTCAACAAAGCAAAGCCACCACAAGAACAAAAACTGCTCTTCATCTCTCCAGACATCTTTTAATTTTAGGTTACTCCCAACATTCTCAGCAGCAGCACAGCCAGTGATGGGATGGGCCCTGGTGATTTCAGAGCTCACCAGGGTTTGGCTTTCCCAAAAACAAGTGTGACTTTGAGGTTGGGCCGTATCTGGTGAGCACAGACACCGAGGCCGTGGCCAGCCCTGATAAATGCCAGTGACACAGCCCAGTGTGGCTGGGACAACCCCTGCTCCAGTTCACAGGGAACTCTGCAAGTCCAGGGTTTGCAGGGATGATTCCTCAGAGGATATTTATTTAATGTTTTATTTTAGTCCTCACAGGATTATTTATTGGCTCACCTGGAGGGCTCTCCCAGTTTGGGAATTCTGCATCAAACATTACACCAAAAGCAAATGTTTATGGAGAAGCTGGGGATTAGTGATTGGAAACAAGACCCCAGTATTCTCAGCTGTGTTTCCTGGGTTAGGAGAAGTTTCCAGCCCAGTGAATATCTGCTGAAGTTGCTTTTCCTTCCCACCCAAATTAGCAATTCACTTAACTACGTATTTGATTTTCAAATATGGCAGTACCAAGTAAGTAAGAGCCAGTCTTAAAACAAACACCTCGTGCATGCTGAACACATTTTCTAGATGAAAAGCCACAGTTTTGCAGTTAATTGCTTTATCTGCAGCTTCACAGCCCCAGCCTTGAGCAAAATTACTGAGTGTGCACCAGAGGCTGCCACAGGAGGAGTTCCCTCACAGTCACTTCTTCCCACAATTATCATTATTATTCTACACTTTCTATAGACAAAATGGTTTTGAACCAGGACCCTGCTGTGTGTTCCTGTGTGTTTGTGCAGCTCCCAGCACACCAGCACTGCTCCTGCCAGCCTCCAGCACCACCATCACCTCATATTCTCTATAAAATCCTTTCCCATGCATCCTTCCTACCAAGCTATTGCTCCTGAAAGGTTCCCTCCTCCTCTCTCACCTGGTGTATTTTGTTAAAAAGAAATGTAAAGGGCAGAAAAGGAAGAAGAAGATTTCTGGCTTTTGAAAATGTGCCAGAGCTATTAGAGATTCTACTAAAATCGATGGGATCTTCTGCCACTTCCCTCCAGAACCCACTTCCCTGGTTCTTCATTCAAATAAAACTTCACTCAGCCAGGCCAAATAAAAAATACCAGCCATGTGTAGTAGTAAGTGTCCCATGAGCAGCCCATCCATGCTGGTTGCTGCACGGATAAGGGCCAGACTGTTGTTTTAATATCATTACTAAGCTCACTGAATTGACACTTGTGAAACAAAACAACTCAGAAAAGCTCCACACACCAGAACCTCCACTTCAGCTCCTGGGAACCTCAGCCTAAAGTCCTCTGGAGCTTTGGCTGAGTCTTTTTGAGGTTTTTTGCAGCCTCCACCCAGCGCTGTAAGGACGCAGAGGGGCCAGAGCAGCCCCATCTCCTCAGGGGAAGGGTCTCCTGCTGGACATTTGCTCCCCTCATCTTTAAAATCACCCCAGTGACTCCTCTGTTTGCATCCTGAGAGTCTCCTGCCTTCAGCATTCAAAACCTGCTGCAGAGAAAGTCATTCCAATTAAAACCTTCTGTTCATGAAAGCTCTAAATTGCATTTCAAGTCCTGCTCAGGCACCTGGCAAGGGATCAGATGGTTTGGAGATGGACTCGGGCCACGAGGCTGCGAGAAGGAACAACCCCAACAAGCTGTGCTGTGGCTGTGACAGCTCACACCACCCTGGCATGTTCTGGGAAGATAAAAGAAGAGGAAATACAAGCTCATGGAGTTCAAGAACGAGAAAATGCAGGCACCCAAAGGCCCGAGGAAGGCAATTAGGAACAAAGCTGCTCTTCCCATGAAATATTTCCATTTGGATCCGCCAGTCCTTGCACCTTATCAGTCTTTCCTGGTCATGTTTCCAGAGATTTTGTTGAGATTTCAGAGCACACTCCCAATTATTAATGTGTGTTTCCCACCCTCCCTCATTTCCCAGTCACAGCCCTGGGCCTGAAAAAGTTCTGCTTGTCTGACAGGGGTGGCATGTTTGCATTTTTATTAAAAGAGCTTCATGTAATTCAATGGAATTCACTCTACACAAAGAGATAATTTTTTGCAATTACCAGAATCTCAAACATGGATATAAACCAGCTCTTGAAGTTCAACATTTTTGTTTTAGAAACACAGGAAAAACAAAGACACACACCTTGCAGAACTGGTGATGGAAATCTGAGCTCCAAAGAAACAGATAATTCAATCACTACCTGAACAAACTGGCTCACACTTGTGATGGACCAGGCCTGATCCCAAATTCCCCTACAAACCTTCCATAGATTTTGAGGGGGAAATAGCAAGTGTTACAGAAATTAGTAGTTTTATTTAGATATATCCTGTGTTTCACGGCATTTCTATGCTGCTTTGAAATTTTATCATCGGAGTATTTTCTTTTCCAAAAACAAATTCCTTTGGTGTCTACATCCCATCACATTTTTTAAAATCCCAGGATAGATAAGGGAAAAGCAATGCAGAGAAATAAAATTCTTCAAACTTAAGCAATTTGCAAGTTCCTTACGCATTACAATAATGCTTTTGACAAGTTTGTGCTTTTGACGAGCGATTTAAAAACTTTCCCCTGGAACAGAAAGAGTTCAGCTGGAGAAAACTGAAAAACACAGTTTAAATCAAGTTCCTTTCCTGCCTTAAGCAAAAGAACCTGTTGAACAATGATAGAAATGGTTTGATTTCTAAACCAGAATTTTTGAACAGCACGTCAGCCAAACTGTCCCTGTACTCCACAGCTGAGCTGAACCCTCAGCAGTGGAATATGCACCAGGTGTGAGTGAAGCAACTGCATAAAATCAGCCCTTTCATGTGCACATTTTTGACTGATCTTCCAACATCCCAGACTGAGCCCCTAACAAAAAGTAAATCCATTAAAACCCTCTGCATGTAATTTCCTCCCACGGCATGGACAGACAGTTAACACACACGGGGAGCATCCTGGGAACCCAGCACTCCCCACTAGCTGACCAGTTTGGGGAGCACAGTACACAGAGGGATGTTGCCACTGGGCTCAGGGGCCAGGCTGGCCCTCATCTTGCTGGGGACTGCAGCCACGGGAGGCAGCTTGCTGGCAATTCCTTGGAAGGAACCTGAGTAGCTGGAAATCCTTCTGCCGGAGCTTTTCTCCAGGCCGGCTGCTTTGGGCACCCGCCTGCAGATCCAGGGGTGCCGCAGGGCCTGGCTGGGAATCATGCGTGCAGAAGGATCCCAGCTGAGGCAGTCCTTCAGGAAGCCAGTGAACAAGGGGTCATCACAGCCCTTCAGAGCTGTCACCCAGTCCTTGTTGCCCGGGGCAGCCCGCAGCTTGCCCCGGCGCGTGCGGCTCCCGCTCAGGGTCACCTTCCCGTCCGGCTGCGTCAGCACCGTGCAGTACCGGGGGTGACCCTTGGAGCTGATGAAGTTCTTGGCTCGCTTGGATTGATCCAAAAGCTTCTGAGGTGGCATTCCAAGAAGTTCCATGATACAGGCCAGCTGGTCCGCCTCGTCCTCTCCAGGAAAAAGAGGGTAGCCAGTCAAAAGCTCCACCAGAATACAGCCAAAACTCCACATGTCTATGGGCATCCCATAGCGGCTCCCCAGGATCACCTCCGGCGCCCGGTAAAAGCGGGACTGGATGTACGTGTAGACTCTTTGGTGCTCAAAACAGCTGGACCCAAAATCTATAACCTTGATTCCACTCCTCCCTTGCTGTTTTAGGAGGATGTTTTCCGGCTTCAAGTCACAGTGGATGATTTTGTTTCTGTAAAGGGCATCCAAACACTGCAGGATGGAGTGAGCGAACTTGCGGACCAGCTGGAGGCTGAAGCCCTGAAACTTATTCCTTTTAATCAGCTCATACAGGTTCATACTCAGGAGTTCAAAGGTCATGCAGATGTGGTTCCGAAAGGTGAAGCTCTCCAGCATGTGGATCACATTCATGCTGCCTGTTTTATCCTGCTTCTTCAGGTGCTCCAGGATCCTGATCTCCTCGGCGGCTTGGCGGTGGAACCTCTTCTCGTTGCGAACCATCTTTAAGGCCAGGTGTTGGTGGAATTTGTGATCGTAGACTTTAGCAACTTGTCCAAAACTGCCCTTGCCAATGATTTTGAGCACCTCATACCTGTAAGCCAGGTGGTCGTGGGGCACGTGGATGTAGCTGCCTTGGTCGTCGTCGTAGCCGCCGTTGTTGGGGCCCCCGATCACCCCCTGCCTCTTCTTGGCACACGGCCCCACAAAGTAAATCTCAGAGAAGTTGAAGATCTCCTGCAGCTCATAAGCTGACAGCTGATGTTTGAATTGTTTGACAGCTTCCTCTGGAGCTTGGGAGACAGCTTTATGTGATTTCAAGGAGTTTCCATTGCCTCTAGCACCCAGGCTCTCTAGGGTTTTCTCTTTTGTCAGGGAAGGGAGAGATCTTTCTGGAGTAAGGCCTGCAGACTGAAGAGCACTGCTCCTTCTGTTGCCAGAGTCCTCAAATAACTGCTCCACTTTGATCTGATTCCCAGTCAGACAGTGATCCTTCATCATGAGTTTGCTGATAGTAACCTACAAGGGAAAAAGAAGTGTAGTTTATCTTTTAAAGCACATATTAAAAATAAAAGCACTACAAACACAAAATCTGTAACGGGGATGAGTTTGGCATTTATTAGGAACAAATATAAAATGCTGGACTAAATTAAGTTACAAGCATAGTTATAGAAGGGTACACAAAGAGAAAGCAACTCCCTGAAACAGCACTTGTGCTTTTAAATCCAGAAAGGGAAACCCTAGCCAGCCAAAGTCTCAAACAACCACAAAATACCCATCTCCAGTCTGCAAAGGGCCAGGGAACAGCTATGTTTAGCTTCAAACGTGGGTGCAGCAGCACAACCATCAACAGATGCAGCCTGCACCTGTCTGGAGCACGGAATGGAACGTGGACAGGCAGAGAAGTGGCAGGAAGATTGCACAGCCAGGCTGCCAGAGAAGACAAAGCAACAGCAGCAGGTGACATATGGCTGGTGTGAGGCAGCTGCACAGGGAGCAGGACAGGGCAAGGCAAGGTAAACCATCCTTTAAAAAAAAAAAATCATTGTGGGGTTTTCATTTCAAGGGGAAAACTTCATCATATCCACACCTGCCTTTGAAATCATGGTGGAATTATAGAATATCCTGAGCTGGAAGTGACACACAAAAGTCATCAAGGCAAACTCCTGGCCCTGCCCAGGACACCCCAAAATCCCTCCCAGTCCCTGAGAGGGCTGCTCTGGAGCTCTGGCAGCCTCGGGGCCATGCCCATGCCCTGGGCAGCCTGTTCTGTGCCCCACCACCCTCAGGGGAAAGAATTTTTATCCAACCTAAACCTTCCAGCCATTCTCTTGGGTCCTGTCACTGCCAGAGAGGGAAGAGAGAGCTGCACAACTCTCTTCAAACAGACTTGAATAACCAGGAACACCTCCCACTCCAACTCAGCTGAGAGCAGCCTGTGAGCACTCCCTCTTCCCACCATGTGCTAAAATATTTACATCTGAAACAAACCCATACAAGGTGAGAAAAACACTGTGAAATTTTCCAGGCTTGTCAATTTTACTATTTAGTAAATGCTGAACACCCTGGAGGTTAGTTTCCCTCTGGCACAGCAGTTTTTCTCTTTCCTGCTTGCTGGCACTCCTTGCTGAGAGGCAGCACAGAGGTGTTGTCCCATTCCAGGCAGAACTGAAGAAGCCCTGACTGAAGCAGCAACATCTGTTTTCCATTTTGTCCTTTAATCTAAAAATAAAGACCTCAGACACATGCCAAACCGAATCCCTGAAAACCAAAATAACTACACAGGAATCAAACAAAAAAATATAAATAAACCTGCAGTCCCACAGCAATAAAACCAAATTCCTTTTTAGTTACATCCAGTCCAACATCTCAGCAGGGTCAGCAAATAAGGGAAGTGAATGTTCTCACCAAAGCCAACTACACACAGCTCATAAAAGACTGTTTGTTGGTGCTGCACTGAAATGTTTGTTCTTGCTCACAAGCCCCAAAAAATGGGCATTTCCCTGCAGAAGTCAGTCCTTATCGACATGGAGAGATCCTAGCCAGCTCCACTCCTCCTATCAACCCCAAAATGCAGTGTTCTGGGAGGGACACGCCTTGCCAGAGTCTGAAATAAAACCAACAGAGCCCAGCCCTGCTAACTCGGAATAAACGCCTTTTTCTTGGAGCCTGGCTGAACCTCCGAGATAAGAATGACATTTCTTCAGAGCTGGCTCAAAGACTCCTCAGTCCAGCAGCCCCAAACAGAAAGTTTACAAATAAACAGAAGATATAAACACAGAACTAGGGTCACGCTTTTTTAAATATTCTCTACCCAAGAGCAGTAGCAGCTCTGCTGGTGCTGCTGCTCATAGCATACATTTTGTACCTTTGAATCCCTAAATAAACCAGGAATTCATGATTCCATTTATCCTGGAATGATTTCTTAATGAAGGAATTATGGCTTTGGATTTCAAACCTGACTCAACGGTAGTAAGGTCTCAATTTTCATTCTTAGAGGACTCCCAAAATCAGTTGCCACATGATGGTGAGACACAAATATAGCTCCATCTTCACTTGAACTCAGAAGAGCTGCACTCAAAGTCAGATGACTCCTGGCCAACACCAGCCTTCTTTCAACAGCTTTCTTTTACAAATCCCAGGCTCCAAGGGTCTTTGGTTTTATTGCTGAAGTGCAGGGAAGAAATGAGGCTGACAACAGCAGTGGCACCCTGCTGAAAACTCTCCCTGACAAGACTTCATTTTCACTGACAAAGAAACAGGAATTGCAATTCCTACACAAACTGGTTTGCAGAGATGTTCTGAACACTGAATTAAACAGACAATGTACTCTCAAAGCAGAGAGATTTTGTGTTCTCTTGCAGGCTCAGGTGAAGGAATGGGCAGCTGCAGTCACCAGGACTCCTCAATTCTCAGGTAACATTACATCATAATAAAACACCTCGAAAGAAGAAAACTAAAAATCCAGCTATTTTCCCATTAAAGCTCAGCAGCATCATTTTCAGCCTCAGCTCCTGCTTGCCTGATTCCACTGAGGTTGGATTTTATTGATACATCACCACACAAACTGGGCATGCTATAAATCCTTAATCTTGCCCTAAGAAGTTAACAGGCTTCAGGGATAAAACACAGATGAAGACAAGTCAAACAAAACATTCATGGATTTATATTTGTATTTCACTGGATAGTTCCACTCTACTGATTTGTATTCAGTTATGAACAAATGAATTCACACTACAGCTTAAAACACTGCAGCTGAAATGTTTCCATACTCCTGCAAACAAAAAACCCACTACTCTTCAAACCCTACTGCTCAACAGAACTCCAAATTCATTCTGTTCCCCCTCAACATTTCCAAAAAGGAAAAAAAAAAAAAAAAACCAGACTCATGCCCCTGAGTTTGCACAGACCAAATTTGTTACAACAAAATCCCACAAGGTGATGATTTCCAAATGCATCTTAATCAGGGCAATGTCTATTTTCACTTTTTAGAGAGTGAGAGGATTTTTTTAAGCTCCTTCCCTTCTGCCAGAACTCAACAAGAGCCAAAGGACAGATCAGTGTACAAAAGTACAGCTGAACATGAGCACTACTGAACCAATTAAAGGGAAAAAAAACAACCTCCCAACTCCACATCTGCTGAGGGAACAGAGCTCTGATGAAACCTTCAGCTCCTAAGGAGTATTTCGGTAGCAAAAGAAGAGCCAGATAATGCCCAAGTTTTCAGGGCAGAAAGATACTTTTGTGAGACGTTTGGCAGCCACACAGCCTCCCACTGCTCCTTCTGCTGCTCCTACGTACTCACCCGTCAGAATTTTCATGAGGGAAACTAAAATGGAAACGTGCAGGAGGAGGCAGAGCAAAGCGTGTGTGGATTTACTTATCAGAGTACAAGGTGACACGGCAGAACGCTTCAGCCCTTTGTAAAGTGACTTTTTTATTATTATTATTATTATTAAAACACGGGCTGAGGGCAGTAAGATGGGATTCCTGAGGCTGCCAGCAAGTTCTGCAGTGAACACAGCACATCATTTTTATGCTCAGGAAAAACAATAATGTTAAGAAGCCACTACAAAGCTGAGAAATCCCACTTTTAAAATTGATTCCCTGTAGGGAGGTATCAGACCCCCGGATAGCTCTCACTCCCACACAGCACAACGTGAAGACACAGATGATTTTAAAATACTCACATGAGGTCTCGAAAAGGAAGGAAGTCCCGAAGGGCTCCTTTCTTCATTTGTAGGCTCTGGGTATCTACACTCATCTATCCTCATATAGGAGTCGTATAATCCATCTGCAATCCTGGCTGGAAAAGTCCCACACACAAACCAGTTATTCACAACAACTCACACTGGCAGAGCCAAAGGCTTAAATGCGGCTTCCTTTTGCACATTTTAGTGTGTAAAATCACTGGTTCTCCTTCATTCATTAAATGAGCTTTGGAATTAAACTATATTTTCGTACCACAAGAGTACGATGCTTCTGGGGAATCTTAATTCGAGATACTTTTAATTTACAGGTTTCTTTTTTGTTAATCAACTTCTGCACTTCAAAAAATTACATCCCTAAGAAACATTAGCCACCATTCTCCCCGCTTCCCCTTTATCAGGATAATCCCAAACCAGCAGAAAACGAGCAAGCACTTAAACACTTGATTCGACTATCCTTTAAAGCAGGTTATCCCTTAAAAATGAGATGTGGGAATTACAGCTGCAAAAACG
>VXBQ01011388.1:40490-51349 GCA_013400175.1 Phainopepla nitens | reverse complement strand
CTTCTCAGGCCCTCTACATACAAGACATTGCCTTAATTAAGGTGAATACCCCCCTAGACAACTGCTTGTCCCCATAAATAAAAGAAACAATATATATACACACACACTTGTCACATAAAAGACAACTTGATCCCAGTTACTTTAGCAGTTGACATGCAAGAGGATTAGAGTTTGAACTGTTGGGTTTAGTCATATCATTTTTTGTCAGTGAAACACAGAACATTCATTTCAGAGTAACTTTCTAGACGATCCTTGGTGTTCAAGGATTATCTNTAATGGAGCCTTTGAAAGTTGACTCAATTTTCTAATGATCATGGGTGTGATGCATGGGTGTGCCTCACATCCATCTCCCACCTTCATCCTACAACTCACCTGGAGTGCCCATCTGTCAGTCCCATCACTCCTGGAAAGGTTTCTTAAGAAAGTGTCAGTGCAATAGTACCCCACAAGCCTGAACTTCATAGCAGAGGATAGTTAAAATTGGATGCCTCAGCACTGGGGAAAATATCATGAAGAAGAAAATTTTCATATAAGTCCTCTTTTGGGGTTTTTTTGGTATGGGTTTTTTTTGTTTTTTTTTGGTTTTTTTTGGTTGCTTGTTTGTTAGTTGTTGTTGTCTTATCTCGTTTTGTTTTATTTTGTTTTAAGGGCTATTCCAGTACACTGTTCCATTCTGCAACGGGTTAATATCAGCATTTTGCCTAAGCATATTCCAGTTGGCCTGAGGGAGGTTCATGTCTCAGACTGAGACTTNCTTTCTAGACGATCCTTGGTGTTCAAGGATTATCTGCCTCATGGCAGTCTCTGCAGGATGATGAAGAGCCTCCTGTGAATCAGGAGCCTGCAGCACTAGTATTGTATTTTACAAGGATCAAGGATCTAGAAATCAAACGGGCCGCTTCATAAATTAAAAATGCAGGAACTATTTTCTGCCTTACAACACAGAGACAATTTATAATGGGCTGGTGCACTGGTTTTGGCTGTAGTCAATTTTCTTGACAGTGATTAGTATAAGGCTGTGTTTTGGATTGGCACTGAACAAGTGTTGATAATATAATAAAGGTATTTTTATTGTTGAGCAGATATTACTCAGAACCTTTTTCTGCTTGTTAGACTGCCATACTGGCAGAGAAGATGGGAGTACTCAGAAGATGAGAGGAGAAAGAGCCAGGACAGGTGACCCAAACTGACCAAAGGGAACCAAAGGGATATTCCAGACCAGGTGACATCATGCTCAGGATATAAACTGGGGGGAATAGAATAAGGTGGGGGGGGGGATGTTTGGCACTATGACATTTGTCATCCTAAGTAACCATTACAAGTGATGGGGCCCTGCTGTCCTGGAGATGGCTGAACACCTGCCTGCACATGGGAAGTGGTGAATTAATTCCTTGTTGTGTGTGCAGCTTTTGCTTTCCCTGTTAAAGTCTCTTCACCTCAACCAATGAGCTCCCTTTCTTTCACCCCTCATATTCTCTCCCCCATCCCACCAATGGGGGAGTGAGTGAGTGGTTGCATGGGGTTTGGCTGCTGGCTGGACTTAAACCATAACACCTGGCAAGTCCAATATTAGGCTTATTTTTTCATTATTGTATTTCCTTCAAATCTCTATACAAGTTTTACATAGGGCAGGGAGAAGAGATCAAATCCCCAAATGTTTTAAGATTGCTTTTTAAGGGAAAAAGGGAAAAATGTGTTCCCCAATCCAACAATCACAAGGAACTCTAAAACAAAGAACCTGAAGCACATGTGTTTGGGTAACAGAATGACTGGGAAAAGATCAGCAGAATTACCTTCTGAAATGTAAAAATTTCCAAACTAGAGAGAGTGTCTTCCTACAACTTCCCTTGAAATCCCTAGGATTTTGAAGATGCAAATAACTGTAATTATGGGCAGGAGAAAGAAAGCAGTTCTTTAAAGCTGATGGGAGACAGGAGTTTGCCTCTCAGACAGCTGAATTTGCACGGCTGCAAACACAAAGAAGCACTTTTAATTTGCAGTACATATGACATCAGCACCCGGTGCTCACAGAAAGAGATGCCTCTGTACTGTATTTACCAGGCTGACTTTCAGAGGAAAGCCATCCCAACCACCTTTGTACTCCTCAGTGGCTGTGAGACAGAAGGTGCTATGTTCCCAGCCTGGGTGTCACTCTAGCTGCTCAGTCAGGAGCAATCCTTTTGTCAAAAGCTTCACATGCATTTTTTTTGTCCGCCTTTTAAGAGGAAACTCCAACACACAAACTGCCATCCTCTATCTCTAGTGTAGCTGAGAGTCATCCCCTCCAGAGAAAAAAAAACAATCTGCATTTTGAATAATCATTTTCCAGATGTACTATCTTGCATTTGTCAGGATGACTTGTTATTTCCTGCTTCTCTTTTTTCAATGGCATTTGCAGTATTCTTCGGTGTCATCTGTTAATTTCATTAACACACTGCTTGATGATCTTGAAAGGGGTAACCTAAAATTATGTTACATAAAACCGGACACAAACTCCTTTTTCCTGCAGCATCCCACCACTCACCTCCCACTCATCTCTGTGCCCTATTATTTATCATGACCTGTTTCCTCATCTTCTGCACAAGCTCACACAGTGTTCATACAATATAAAAATTTCAGGTGAAAATTCCTGAGCCACTGGGCACTGATTTCTTAGTCTGGAATTGTTTCTGTTTTTTCTTTGACTGGTATATTGTGCATTTAAAGACTGAATTCAATTTCTCTGAACCTTTGCAATAGCAACTGTTTTGCACCAGTTTTGTAATGCACTAGTAAAATACATGCCAAATTAATAGTGGTATTACTATAACAAAGTGAGCACTTCATACTTTCTCAAAAATGTGAATTTTTTCCCACTATTAACTCAGTTAATAAATATATAAATACATATGAATATACACATTGAAATTATTTTATGAATAATGAAGTGGATCTTACTGGAAAATACCATAAAACCTTAGAAATGTTGATGATAACCCTGACAGCAAAGGCTATTTTGAAGACACTGATCAGGTAGTTTTAAATGAAGAGTAAGCTACAAACCATACACAAACTTCCTCACAGGGGGGACTCCTTGTTGATGTTCAAAGTGATAGTGTTAAAAAAATTTGAAATTTATTAGCTAAGACATATACTTCATTAGAATTACAAATAGACTCAAAGTCTCTTGCTTTCATAACCATTGCAAGCTTAGGGTTCACTGCAGTAGAGGGATGCCAAGTGGGAATGGATAACAAGACAGAAAGAGGACAATCCCCTGCTGGCTTAGAATGGCTGCATTACCACTTGTGTAGTTTCTGCGGGATGGAGAAATGTGCCTATATGTAGGAAGAGATGGGATGGCGTTGAGCTGGGGGCCGTGGGACGTGCCTGCAAAAGAACATGCCAGCACAGAGAAGAACATGGCAGCACACAGGAGCACATGGCAGCACAGAGAGGCATATGGCAGCACAGAGAAGAACATGGCAGCACACAGGAGCACATGGCAGCACAGAGAGGCATATGGCAGCACAGAGAAGAACATGGCAGCACACAGGAGCACATGGCAGCACAGAGAGGCATATGGCAGCACAGAGAAGAACATGGCAGCACACAGGAGCACATGGCAGCACAGAGAGGCATATGGCAGCACAGAGAAGAACATGGCAGCACACAGGAGCACATGGCAGCACAGAGAGGCATATGGCAGCACAGAGAAGAACATGGCAGCACACAGGAGCACATGGCAGCACAGAGAGGCATATGGCAGCACAGAGAAGAACATGGCAGCACACAGGAGCACATGGCAGCACAGAGAGGCATATGGCAGCACAGAGAAGAACATGGCAGCATACAGGAGCACATGGCGGCACAGAGAGGCTTGTCTCCAGCTTTGGGGGGAGGAGGCGCCATGCAGCAGAGCCTTGCAGAGACGAGCCTGCTCTAAGCTGACAGATGGGTGAACACCACCTGATCCCCCCCAGCAGGATATTATGAAAGCATGTTACTGACACGGCAATGTGTGATAGCTCGCTTAGTGAGAGTTACCACATAAAGAAATACTGTGTCTTGAAGAATTGTATAAAACCAGTTCATTTATTTGAATAAATGATTCAGAATCCCTGCCAGTCTGGGTCCTTGTCTCAGTCGTTACACCTATACTCAATATCACAAAAAGTAATACTTCTAATGAACAGATACAGCAGCAAGAGCAGCTCTGGCAAAGGTGCTGGCAACCCAAGACAGTCTACATCCAGCTGAGTCCTGAGGCCTTTTATATTTATACACATACCTGTTACTAGCAGTGGCAACTCTGTATTAAAGGCCATCCCAAGCTGCACAGAGTTAAGCTAAGTAACACAGCACAGGGATGGACCAGAAATGCAGATTTCAGAGTCAGGTGCACACTGCAGAAATGAAGGAGAAACAGGAAAAGATAATGTCCAGTCTAGGAACAATGGTGCCTCTGAGGATGTAAGAAAAAGGGATACTAGGTGGTCAGTAGCATGCAAAGAATAGCAGTACCGACAGTGTCTGGAAACCAACTTCCAGAGACCTCTTAACATGCCCCATGATCCTCAGCATTTGAACAGTACAGATACCTGCACACCAAGGGTCACCCAACACCAGCAAGCTCTTAGCTGTCACACTCCTGTCTTCTCAAATCAACTGCACTGCACTCCTGGTGATCTTGACAAGCATTAGCAATGCTTTCTAAAAGAAAGCCTAAAGATGATGATTTTCAGTAAAATGTTTTAGAAAGTTCATATGCAGGCAACACAATCACCACAAAAAGGCAACTGCAGATCTCCCTGCAATATCAGAGCTCTTGGCAGATATGGATGTAGGAAATCAGTCCTCTCATAGACCAGAACACATGCACACCTATGAGTGTGAGGCTGGCCTTACTACTGATTCACAAATAACATGAGATTACAGCATTTTTTATTTCAGTAAAAGAAAGCAAGGGAGAATTCAGAATCAAAACAACTGAGACAGGCTAAATATATATTCAAAATGATAAGTATTGAAATGCTGAGCACAAGGAGGCCTTGAGGTCTTCTACATCTAACACTGATAAAGTCAGAAGGAATCTCACTGGACACAAAGGGTTGGAGCCATGGAAAAAAATCCTGAAATGAAATTACCTTAAGAGAATGATCCAGCAATTTCTAGGAAGGCAAATGTTTCCTCAAACATTTCTGAGTACATTAACTCTAAGTTTATGAACCCTTAAGAAAATTAACATATATGAAACATTTCCCTCCCACACATATAGGAAACTTCATGGATTAGCTACTAACCACCAACTTCAATAGTAGCTCACTTGAATGAACAAGGACTACATTTGTTACATCAACTGACAACTGGAAGCTGTAAAAATTTGCAGCACTTAAGTCCATGAAAAAAATCAAAATAATCTGACATAAACAATGACACATTCTGAGAAAACACAATAGAATTGCCTGCCAAGGGCCCACATTCAGGATGTTGCAGAGAGGCCACCAAGCCTGGAAAAAGCTGAGGACTATAATCTGCTTCTACTCTTGCATGCAGGACTGAATGACGCAGGGACAAAGATTCCAAAATATCAAAAGGGATTTCAGGTCCCTCAGAAAGAAGTTGAAAAGATCTGAAGCCCAGGTAGTGTTCTCCTCCACCCTCCTGGTAGGGCACTGGGACTCGGGTAGAGTGAAACAACGGATGGGCTGAACAACTGACTGCAACAAAGCTCCGTGCTTAGAGCTTTGGGTCTGTGATCTGGAATGTGGTGCCTTAGAGAGACTGGGCATGTTGGCACCAGGTGTGGAGCACCTGACTAAGCAGGGTAAGAGTGGCCTGGGGACCAAGTTCACAAGACATATAGCCAAGCTTTAAACTAGATTTAGTGGTGAAAAGGATATTCTAACAGGTGCCAGAGGAAACAAGAAACAACAGGACTTTAGGTAACAGCAGCAAAATACCAGTAAATTTTCCCAAAGGAGTTGTAGAGGACCCCTCCCAAAGGCTGAAGAGGTCAACAGCCCAGCTTAAGGGCCTCTACCCCAATGCAGACAGCATGGATAACAAGTAAGAGGAGCTGAAAACTATTACGCTATTAGCAAACTGTAACACAATTGTTGTAATGGAAATAGCGGGACAAGTTACATAACTGGAGCACTGTAATTGAGGGTAAAATTTTTTCAGAACAGATAGGCTGGGAAGGAGGTGCAGGAGTGTTGCCCTCTGTGTCAAGGAAGGAGTAGGTTGTGAAGAGCTGTGTCTGAAACAGCCATGGACAGGTTGAGAGTCTGTGTCTAAAAAACAAGGACAGGACCAAGAAAGGACATCTGGTGGGCGAGGTTACGTACAGGCCGCTGATCAGGAGGAGCCTGTGGATGAGGCCTTCTTGCTTTGGCTGCAGGGCACATCATCCTCACCACCTCTCATCCCGATGGGAGGGTTCAACCACCCCGACATCTGCTGGGAGAGCAATACAGCCTGCTGTGAGCAATCCAGGACACTCCTGGAGCGTGCAGAGAACAACTTCCTGGTCCAGCTCCTGGCCAGACCAGCCAAGGAGAAGCATGACCAGGCCTGGTGCTCACTGATGCGGATGAGCTCATCAGGGGGGTAAAGTCTGGATGCAGNAAGGTTACGTACAGGCCGCTGATCAGGAGGAGCCTGTGGATGAGGCCTTCTTGCTTTGGCTGCAGGGCACATCATCCTCACCACCTCTCATCCCGATGGGAGGGTTCAACCACCCCGACATCTGCTGGGAGAGCAATACAGCCTGCTGTGAGCAATCCAGGACACTCCTGGAGCGTGCAGAGAACAACTTCCTGGTCCAGCTCCTGGCCAGACCAGCCAAGGAGAAGCATGACCAGGCCTGGTGCTCACTGATGCGGATGAGCTCATCAGGGGGGTAAAGTCTGGATGCAGTCTGGGCTGTAGTGACCATGCCCTGGTGAAATTCATGATCTCATGGAGCGTGGGCCTGGCAGGGAGAATGGTCAGCACCCTGAAGCTTAGAAGAGAAAACTTTGACCTGTTTAAGGAGTTGGTGAATGAGATCCCTTGGGAAGCTGTCCTTAAGAACACAGGAGCTGACCAGAGCTGGCAGCACTTTAAGGCCACTTTTCTTAGAGCACAAGAGCTCACCATCATGATGTGTAGAAAATCTTGCGAGGCAGGCCAGAAAATGGCATGGCTGAGCAAAGATCTGCTCCTCAAACTGAGAAGAAAGAAGAAAATGCCTGGCCAGTGGAGGAGGACGGGTGACTTGGGGAGAGTACTGGGATATGGTTCGGATGTGTAGGGACAGCACGAGGAAAGCCAAGGCACAGATGGAACTGGGCTTGGCAATAGATGCAAAGAATAACAAGAAGTAATTCTATAAGGATATAAGTCAGAGGAGAAAGGCCAAAGAAATTTTACCTCTGCTGGTAAGCAGAAGTATGAACTGGTAACAACTGATACAGAGAAGGCTGAGGTGCTTAATGAGTTCTTTGCTGGGAGTTCTTTGCCTGAATTTCTTTGCCTTCTTCACTGTGAAGTTCAGCACAAAGAACAAAACTCAAAAGAGTAATACATAATGACTAGACGGTGAATTGACTAGACAGCAGCTCTGGAGAGGGGGTTCTGGACTTAGTGGGATTAGGACCTATAAGAAAAGGGTTAGTGACATTTGTATTATAAGGCTCAAACAAGCTGGATGGTGAAAACTTTCTACAAAAAACTTCGTAGGTGTCTCTGCACAAACTGGAACAAAGTTTCAGTTTTGACCTTGCTGGGAGCAGGATCAACACTGACAGCTTTCACCACAACATTCAACTGCAGTATGGGTTACAAGAGAAATAATAGCGCTTGCACAAGAAATAGGCTCAGAAATAGGACACTTGATTTTGGAGGTACTTGCTTTGTACAGCCACCAGAGAAGACACCTGATGACCACTCCACCACCACGAAGAAGCCCAGGGCAGTGAAAGACCACAGCTGCTGGATCTAAAGTGGTGACCATCTTTTGCTGGCACTATTTCTGTCCTTCCCTATACACTTAAATGTTACCAAATAAAGTTAGTGTTGCTGGTCTTGTTTGCACCTTGTTTTGGCCAGAGGACTTTAAAACTGAACAGGTCCTGAACACAAATCTGTCTGGCCAAACTGCAGAGAAAAAAAAAATTACTGTAATGAGACATGCAAACATTACTTAGTAGCACTTAAAAAGTAGCTTAATTTGAAACACTGTATAAATCCTGGGCACTGCACTTCAGGAAATATGGACAATCAGAACAAGGCAGAGAAAAATAAGTTAGCCTGGTAGGCCAGAAAAGGTAAGTCATAAAGCAAAACTGAAACAATAAGACAGGACACAAGAAGATAATAAAATTCAAACAATAAAAAGCTGCTGCAAAGAGGAACATCATAAACTGAGTTCAATGACTGCTGGGAGCAGGATAGGAAATAATGGTCTTAAATTGTTGCAAGAATGTATTTCTTTGAGATGATGAAAAATCTTCAAGTGCAAAGAATGAAGTACTGAAGAGATTGCTTAGGGCAATTGTGCAGGGTCTATCATGGCAGCAATTAAGGGTCCAGTAAACATGCCAGACCTTGTTCAGGTACAGACAAGTTGAGCCAAGGATGGACTAGACAACTGCTCAAGGACCCATCTAGCCCTTGTTTATCTACTGCAGGGATTAATCTGTTGCGTCTTTTATTTAATGACAAAACAAGGAAATAGTTCAGCACCCACAGGAACACTTCTTTGAACAATAACACAAACTGCACTAGCCTGACACACTAGAGCCCCACGGGACAGCTAAGACAAAAAACCAACCAACCAACCAACCAACCAGAGATGTACTGGCTGTGCTTTCTCAATCGCTCTTGTTCTAAGTCCTCTATTGCAGAACAAGATGAACTGTCTGATCATCAGCCATTAAAAAAAAAAATCACAAACTATTGCCAAAGGTGCTCTACTTGTTTGACACAAACAAACAGGTTTGTAAAGAATCCAAAGTTGTAAAGAATCCAAGAAGCTGATCTAAGACACTGCTCCCAAAGCAGGAGACAATACCTTTGTATGTAGGATGGTAAGCAATTTTCTTCTGGAGTTATATGCTACAGACGAATTTCTCACATTTCAGAGCTATCCAGATTGCATGAAGCAATTAGGTGCTGAAGTCCCAGTGGATGAAGTGCATATTGTATTCAAAATTGAGTTTAAATGTGATTAGTCAAAAATCCTAGCAGATTTAAAAACTGATGTAATAAGATACATCTATGCTTCAATTCCAGGCAAGCATAAGGGCACCTCTGCTAGCCAACTATCCAACTCTTTATTCATGTGCGTGCTTGAAAGTCCGAGAGATGAGAAGAGCCTAGAGATGAACAACAGTGGACAAAACCTCTTGAACTCCCAGACTGTCCATGGTAAGAAGTCAAAACAAACCTGTTGATTTTTAATGGGGTACTGTAGGACTTACACAAATTCCCCAGTGCTGAGAGACAGGCTAGAAGGACATATAGGCATTTAACATAAGAGAGGACAAAGGACAAAGGACATAAGGACAAAAAACATAAGAGGGATTTTGCAATACTATTGTGACTAACAGGCCACATCAAAATTCTTACAATTCATTATTAAAGGAAGATATGAGCTACAAATGTCTCAAACTGCACACCCCCAAAGTCATCAGAGGTCAAAGGAACTGGATATACATCTAACCAAGAGGATGGTGCTTCAGGTCAGCAATGCAGAACACTCCTTAGGGTCCAGCAGAGATGGAAGTGATAGGAGAAAGGATCATGGTTTCTTTTCCCGTAACACATATTTTCCACAACAGAGAAAATGCATTTGGGAGAAGGAACATGAAAGTAGGCACGGATTCATGAGCAAGGAGCCACCAGCTGGACCCTCTGGGGACAAATTCACAGTTCTTGCAATCAGTCACAAAAACTAGAGGCAAAAGCATCACCTTCAGTAAATTATACGTCATAGGAAGAAGACCAGAGAGGAACTTAAAAGAGTCACCAAATAATTGCAAACAAGCAGAGGAAAGTGTCAGGATTTGTCACTCTTCTCAACTGTTGCAGAAGACAAATAATAAGATAGGAAAAGAAATAAGGAGGACAGGACAAGACAAAGGACTACAGTCAAATTCAGATCTCTGTAACAGTGGCAGAAACACCAACGAGGAATGAAAAACGGGGCTGATTGATAGCTGGTGGGCTGCAATGATCTGGAGGAAAATGCCTTGGCCCTGCGGATGGGCAAGAAGTACTTAACAGCTGGTCTACAACTGTTATTAGCACAAAGGGATAAAGACCATAAATTACTAAAAAGAAACATCCAGAAGTTGCATAGAAAAATCCAAGTTTGGAGAAAGCACCATGGAAGCCTTTCTGCATGCAGTGGTTGTAGTACTGATACCAGAGGCTAGATAGTGTTAAAGGAATAAAGTAGGTATTTATTAAAAGGCTTTCGAAGGACACACTTTGGGCAGTACAAGAGCCTGCCCAAGGCTCCACCTGAGATGGATGCCTGGTCATGAGTTTTCACACTTTAGTAAGTTTTGGTCCATTTACACATTGGGGTTAATTGTGCAATTACAGCTTCAGGTTATCAAGTCCCAACCTCCCAGTTTGCTCTCCTCAATTCACTGTTGTTTGTACTTTTTGGGCCTGAAGCTGACACGGTGTCCTTAGTTGTCAGGCTGGAAAAGGATTGTTTTGTCTAACTAAACTGCGAAGAGAACTTGCTAACACTTTATATGAAGTTCAGAGTTATACACTAATGCTGTACAGAATCTGGATAATATGAAAGCTAAAATTTAAGGCATCAGTACCTCTGTAAATAACTCTTCTAAGGAAGTAAACAAAATAAGCCCACCTTGTTT
>VXBQ01011388.1:14907-34929 GCA_013400175.1 Phainopepla nitens | reverse complement strand
TTACAGCAGAGTCTTTGGTAGGGACTGAGATATTTCCAACAGGAAGAGGAAGACAGAGTTTGTAGCTCACTGGACATGTAAAAATCCCTATCACATAGGTGGATCCAGAGGTACTGAGGGAGCTGGCCCATGTCATTGCAACGGCACTCTGTCACCACTGAGATGATATGGTGACTGGAAGAGAGTCTCAATGGCTGGAAAACGTCATCATGTTTGTGAGGGGTAAAAGCAGGATTTGGGGAACTACCCAACCTCAGTTCGCAGGAAAGCTATGTAATGAATCCCAATTTCCAGATACACGAAGGACATGAAGGCGGTAGGGAACAGCCAGCATGGACTCAGCAGGGACATACTGTGCCTGCCAACCAGGTTGCTAGAACAGGCTGCCCAGACAGGTGTGGGAACTTCCATCCTTGAGGATACTCTGCCTTGGTTGAGCAAACCCCTGAACAATCCAAATCTAATTGGATCTGAGCAGTGAACACACTTCAGGCAGGAGCTTCGTCTGGATGACTTCAGGCATTCCCTTCCTACCTAAATTGTTCTCTGATCCTGTGTTTCCACATGACTGTCAGCTGAAACCAGTATCTCATACACTGAAAAATGCATTCCTATTGTGGGTTATGGTAACAGGCTGCAAACAAAAATGGGAAAACAAGCTAGCATGATTTATTTATACTATGTGCTTCTCTTCAGTGGTTTTCAAGAGATTCATATATGCAGACCTCTAGAAAATTTCCAGAGACCATGAAGACTGCTTTAGAGTCACCATTATGGGTTATGGGTTGTTTTTCTTAATTGCTTTTCAGGCATCCAATAAAGGCAGCTCATTGACATGAGAAGATCACAGACTAGCAGACAAATAATAGTGCTGCAGTAAAACCAGCTGGAGATGACAACTGCATATCACAACATGCGACTCGTGTCAAAGTAACTTTGGAAATTTGTGTTTATATTGCACTGAAACAAAGAAAAAAGATTTTCAAGCATGCTTGGAAACCAGAATAATGTCATAAAGGTCACTTCCAGACTGAAAAGTTAAGGTTTTCAGCTTTAGGTGCTTTTTTTGTTCTTTTTCCCACCAACCAGCCTGACTCTTTTCTAAATCTCAGGGGCTTCCCTCTCAAAATTACCAATTTACAAAAAAATATTTAGGATAAATATAACAATGCTTGCCAACAAGGCTGCTGTTACAAGACATTCTGCTCAATCCTGATTCTTCAACTAATGCTACTCGAGTCATTACATGACTAACACTTCACAGACTGGCATTGACCTTGAGAAAAAGTTCAGTGAACACAACACAGCTACAGACTCTTGCTTCAAGTAATTCCCTTCTGACAGTGACAAGCAGCAATGAAAAAGACTGGAAAATAGGGGTAACATCATTAAAATGAAAGGTATTTTCAAGAACTCCAGTTTACCTTGTTGAGGAGGGAAATTCCACCCTCACTTTTTCTCTGGTAGAGAGGAAAGCTGCATCTGGGCCTGATTAGGCACTCAGCTACAATGCTTAGTAATTCTTGCTGATCCTTCAGAGGGACATCTGAAGTCATTATAGTATATCTGTACAGCTGTGTTAAAACAAACAGCTCAAAAGAATGTAATTTTCAAACATTTACAACTGATGCCTCAAGTTTCTTTCCTGTAGTTCTTTACTTGAAATCTTCAATCTGTCCTTCCTTCCCTTTCACTCCACTGAAATGGCTCTTGCCAAGGGCTCAAACAAGCTTTTTCCTGAAGAATCTCAAGATCTTTTCCTTATCCTCATCCATTATGACTTTTCTGCTGTGTTGATCACATCTTATTTGACACTTTATTCACATTGGGCTTCTGTGACATATCATCTCCTGATTCAGCATGTACTTCTTATCATCCCTAGGATCGTTTTTAGCAGCATCTGTTTTTAACCCATTCTTTTGCCTCTTAGATACTTCTCCCTCCTTCCTGGCTCAAATGTCAGGGGGAACAGAAAGGTCAAGCTAATGATAACAAGCTTAAAAAACTTTTCAAGTGATAAATAATGGAAATGAATATTCAGCTTCAAGAGTAAATTAGGCCCCTTTAACCCCAAAAAAAAAAAAAATACTTTTTACATAGAATGCATAAACTAACAGCAGAAGTCATGTGTTTCTTAGAAAACTTATTGAAGTAAAAATTATAGAATCACAGAATGGTTTGGGTTGGAAGGAACCTTAAAGATCATCCCATGCTATGGGCAGGGACACCTTCCACTAGACCAGGTTTCTCAGAGCCCCATCCAACCTGGCCTTGAACACTTCCAGGGATGGTGCATTCACAGCTTCTCTGGGCAACCTGTTCTGTGCCTCACTACCCTCTGAGTAAAGAATTTCTTTGTAACATCTAATCTAAATCTTTCCCCTTGTCCAGTCACTGCCCACCCATGTAAAAAAGTCACTCTCCCTCATAGACAATTAAAAAAATATTAAATCCGTTAACTGATTGAGAACAACGTAGCCAGTACAGATCAGGAACAGACAAATCAATCCAGTCATCATATTCCAACTTATGAAAACTGATTAACCAGAAAAGAGCATTTCTTAATTTTCTCAGTATAAAATTATTTAATAACTATCCCTGAAGAAAATTAAGTAACTATAGTTTCCTTACACATTTTCTGAAGGAGAGTGAACACTTTATGTGCACAGACAGTAAAGGACCAAAAACCTTGTCAAACAAACAATATATCAAGTGGATAGTTTTACACTATGTTTAAGTAAAAATTTACTACAAGAAATGCGGAAAAACTGGTAGCAGAAGAATAAAGTAGTAAAAGAATAAACACTGTTTTAAAAATTAAATATGCTGGATGTATGTTTTTTAGGTCTTAAGACAGTATATGATTTTAAAACTGTATCACCTTTCCTAAATCTGTAGTGTAACTATGTTATAGCTAAAGCAGCTGTCCAGTATACAAACAAGTACTGCATTTTGGATCAATTACTTGCAATTTGCATATTTTATTAAGTATAAATCTGTAAGTACATCTGTGAAATGCATTTTACATACAGCTTAAATATCCATGCTCTGCAAAGTCAGATGTAGGATATAATTATAGTAGCATATAATAATATATACTATATATAATAATATTATATTTATTATATTATCATATCACAGCTTTATGTGGCTGTTAATATGGTCCTGAATTTCTGAAAATTAAGAACATGACACATAATCAAGTTTCTGCATTTCATTGTCTCAGATATTAGCATTAGTGCTGTTTTATTATTGTTATTACTATGTTATTGTTGTTATAATTAATAATGTTATTATTGTTTGGGAGTTTTTTAATGCTCTTTGCACAGAATGTATCTGAAATTGGAGCTTTTAAAGCAAGGATAATGGCAACTTCACCAGGATGAGATTTATCAACTGACAAAGCCATCAAGGCAGTGTGCTGCTGGCTGCAGTCCAATTCCCCCACATACATATCACCGTCTGGTGTGTAAGTTAATAGCAGTCTGGACTTGCATCCTGCCCATTTCTCAGCCAGCTCTCCTCTTCCCCTGCAGCCACATCTTTAACAAGGAAATGTAATGAGATCTGGCCACCTGACACAGTAAGCCTCCTCTAACACAGCTTTGCTTTAAAACTTTCATGTCTACTACATTGCAGGTGTTGGGGATGAAACTTAATATACAATCAATGAAGTTACTAAGCCAAAAACACGCTGATGTATCCATCTACCTGAGGAATGTGTGATTGTATTCACTTTTGAGAATGGATTCCTCAAATAAAAACAGACGCCTACACATTCCGAGTATATTTCCTCTCTAGCAATCATGAACTCTCAAAAAATTAAAAATCAGTATTTAGCATGTTCATTACAACAATTGCTAGAGAATTAGGCTTTCAAATATCCCATCTCTGGTACAAGAGTGATACTGTAAAATGCATTGGTTAGATGTATAACACCAAATGCCATACTTAGTTACTGGTGTGCCATACTTATTAATTACCAGGTCAAAGTCAGGCTGGGCTGCTGACATTCTCAAGCTGCTTTGGAACTGCTATTTAGCTATCTTTGTGAACATGTGGGTCAAATCAGAAAACAAATTTCACCATCCAAAACAAGCTATCATTCATATAATATTTCAAGTTTCTGGAAAGAGGTGGTGATTGGTTCACTACAGAGCTGAACACTAATACAGAAAGTAGTCAGTAAAGTTCTAATGAATGTAAAGCCTTGGAGATAGAACACTGTGCTGCAAAATAGAAAAGCAATTCCTTATTGGCAGACTGTTCTGTGAAGATTATTTCAGCTCTTCAAAATGTTTTCCATTTTGAAAACACTGCTTGACACTATTTTGTGGGAAAAAACTCCATCAGTGATAATAAAATGTGACAATTCAAGTAATTTTTGAAATGGTAGTCTCAGTTCGTTAGTATGAAATGCATTTATGTAGTCCTTATTTTTACACTATTGTGAATGTATGTAATTGTTTGAGATGTATTTATTTTTAGGGAAAAAACTCCTTGGGTAAAAAGCATTCAAGAAGAATATTGCACAATTTTTATTTTAATATATACACACAAATGCCACACTCACACATATAATTTAAATTGGAGTAAAGTACCATCTGTGGGATTACCAAGATTTTACCACAAAAATCTTGATAACGCTCCTTAACTTATGTAACACCTGAAAATTTATTTATGTTGAACTTTTGGTAGAAGATTTTATGAGTATAATTTTTAATATTGCTGTACCTTTAAAACCAAGTTAATTCAGGCAGTTACTTGGGTCCTCATGTAGGAAAAATTCAGATAAAAACTTATGACAGTCGAGAAATCATCCTGTCATAACACCACATAAATATTTTGAAGCTTTAATCTAAGAATCAGTCAGAATCAGTCAGGGTGTATTGGAAAATCATCCCAATATATCAATATCCTATTATCAACTATTATCAACTTTGAAAGCTTTAAAATAACTTCTAGCACTGGCAGGTACATTTTAAAAGTGGAAATATAAAGTTTCAACAATTTAATCTCCTGGAAACTTGTATCTTTATAAAAGAGTATATTCTTGGTTTACAAACTTGTGTCAGTATAAAAAAGGCAAAGTATAGCACTAAAAACGTCTATTTAACTAAATTCCTACTGGCCTCCAGAAATACTACTTGTATTCTTAATTGTTTCCTTACTTAGCATAAGCCGGAGCCACCCAGTACGGATTCTCCTCCGCTTCCTTTGCGTGACGTAAAATGGCCTCTCGAGGGTTGCTGTCGTCTGTCTTGTCCAGGGCAATGTTCTTGACTATATATGATGACAGGGTGACCCCATGAGTCCCAACACGGCCACCACGACCTGTGGCATGAAGAGAAAAGTATTTAGGAAATATGCAGAGCCTGCAATGGTGACCTGATACAAAGAGGTTATTTCATGCTATATCTTGTTTAACTTAGGGCTGCATTCAGGTGGGTGTTTTACTGATTATGTAACTCAAAGTAAGCCACTGTAATTACTAATTTTTTGTAGGCAAGTAAACCAATGAGACATCAACGTCTTAAAGTGCTGGACATTGCCCATGCATGTACAGAGTAAAGTCACCACCCAAAAAATGCAAATCTAAATGAGTGTAGAACCAAAGCATATGACAGTCCAAAATTATTATGCATAGATTACCTGCTCCTGCTACTGGAGGTTCAGGTTTGTGAGACTTCATGGGGTCCAACCTATCCTTCTCCAGCTGCTTCCTCGTGCTTCGTTGTCGTGGTTCACGGAACATTGGAAGTGCATGGGCTGAAGGGTCATAGTTTGGAGAAAATTAAACGTTAGAAATTCCATTTTCTTTTTAACATTTTAAATACAAAGAGTTGGATTCTTTCTTGCAATGGAAAAGGTGGCAAGAGCAGCCTCCCAGTAATCCCATATCCAAACAGTGGTTTATTGAGTTGTGCTTTTAGGGGTTTCTTTCTGCTGAATTTTTCAAAGAAAAACAGTCAGATATCAGGGTTCCTTCAGGCAGGAGCCTCTCATCTGAAATACCGTTTTCACAGTTTATGCATATTTCATTCATAACTCTGTCATTCAGTTCTCAACATTAGCATTGTGACCAATCAGTTACCCTTTTTTGAACTTCCCATGTTTCTTCAGCTTTCTAATATTCTAAGAGCATGACAAGGTGCTTGATACATTCTTTGATATGACAAAGAATGTAGCAGAAACCCCTTAATGATTCCAAATGTAATTTTATGCGTATGAAGTCACAATCATGTCCTTTCTTAAATAATAACATTAATCACCATTGGAAAAATATCATAACTGTGACAGTCTGGCTAAATTGTCAGGATTTAGAACTTCTATTTCCTCATAAAAATGCTATCTTCAGTCACAGTAATGGCTTTGATTCTCTCAGACAAGAGAGTCATTTGTCAGCAAGAGAGAAACACCATATTAATGGACACGGCTTTCTTGCAGAGAGGTTTAGATCTCACATGAAGGTGTGCTCATTGCTGCTGTTTCCCAAAATCTGGGAAATTTTATAGTGGTCAAATGATCCAGTAAAGACAAACAAATAACCAAACAAATCTTAACTTTAGGAACATCATCTCTATATTGAATAGAAAAAAATCAGGGAGCATTCAGGCACCTATCAACTTGAGTGTTCAGCTTATTTCTGTAAGCCTGTTCAACTTATTAGACTGAATAAAGTCACAGCCAGGTGACACACAGTAGATCTTTGGAAACAAATGTTTAAGTTTTATTTTTGCAGATTTCAGTAAGTATGAAATGCCAGGGACAATTTTCTGGCAAGCACTAAGCTTGATCAGTTTCCACAGAGCATCTGAGGCGACTAATGCACAGATCCAAGCCTTTGCCATTTGTAGAGTCAAGGTTGTCTAAGGGAAAACCATACTATGTATTCCTGTGCTTTAAAAGTGACACTTAATCCCTTAAAACAACATTCCTGTATTTTAAGTAGCCATTACAGGCAATTCTGATATTAAAGAGCAAAAAGAAGTCTGAGGGAAAAAAAAAAAAAAAGAAAAAAACAGGGGGAAAAAAGGAGAGTAAAAAAGCAGTCAGTTCACACTGCAAAAGCAATTCAGAGATCTTCAGGTCTTCCCAGTTCCATCTGTAAACTTAAAAGACAGATATGTAACCTATGAAAATTTTCCAAAATATGCAAAAAAATTAAAAAATTGCTAAGCAAATCCTTACATTTTTCTGCATTGATGTATATGGAAGCATCTTGGTTTAGCTTCAAAATGATGAGGAGGAAACAGCTAATCAGTTACAACTCAGTGACAAAATCCCAAACTGGGATGAATAACTGGGACCTGTAGCTTTCAATGACATTTATAAATGCCATTGAACATAAAACTTCTACTGGGTTTTAACAAGAATTTTCTTTAAAAAAATCACAGAAGTTCTTTAGAGTATAAATACCAATGACAGTGCACACAAAGCATTACAGTAAAGGATACTGTAAGGATGTATTAAGAGCACTAAGTGAAGATAAATACCCCTGATCTTTGGCAGTTGCTACTTAAGTTTACCCCAAAAACTAGAGCTGCAGCAGTAAGGTAGGTTGGAGACAGCTGTGGCTGGAAAGTGCCCCGGATGGGAACCCGAAACCAAAGTCCCTTGATATGGGTCTAGTTACCAAGACTGCCCAGCTTTCTCATTCTAAACCTCTTCTTGTTTATTATGCTGCCAAACAACACATTTGTTTTATAGAGAAATTGTTTTAGTATGTGTAAAACCAAGACTACTAGAAATCAGAACTGAACACCCTGGAACTGGAAGAGGACGAAGAGAAGCAGGACACCACAACCACGTGACTTTTCTCATTTCACATGAGGAAATATGGGCAATGGTAATGGGGACGGTCAAGATCTGTCAGTTAATCCCTTCATTTCACTGTAAAATTTGTTGTTGGGAAAAGGAGGACCATTAAACATTTTATAGTAGCAATGATAACTATTTCTTATGTGTCATTGATCCTTACTACAAACATAAGCTCTTAAAAACCACTAAAGCTAGGAGACAGTTAAGCTATTTATCACCCTGTATAACTTGGGTAAGTTATAAATTTTGAAAAATCATTTGTTATTTGTTCAAGACCTACCTCTCACCTCTGATTTTGTCACTCATACTGCAAAGCGGAAAAACTCTTCCTAAACCCATCCATATTCCACAATTAAGTTATGGAAAACTGAAGGTTTAAAAAAGCTCCAAAATTTTTGAGGCTTTGAGGAGCACCACCATCAAGAAACCAACCATTACTAACAACTTTACAGAACATACAGATTACATATACCTTCCTGTTTGTGTAATGCTATAAAAAATTTGTATGAAGCACCAATATATGACCAGTGATCAATTCTTAATGAAAGACTGCTTTTTAGAGGAGAAAAAATAAAGCTAAACAATCTGCAAATGATTTCAAACCTAAGAATGAGCTAAACATGCTGCTATAAAGATATGTTTAAATTTCTTACGTGTTATAATGTAATCCTGTGTGAGAGTCTCTGCTTGTCTCTCTTTTCGTTTTGTTTTGACCACACATAATTTTGCTCCCCTAGGAGGAAACAGAGCAGTTCAGTTAGTCTGTTTATATCAAACATAAACCAGTTTTTATTCAAGACAGTCTCAACAAAATTATACAGCACTCTAAATATTCATGAATGTGTGTATCTTTGCCTGTTCATGCTCACATGAAGGAGGATAGAGAGATTATAGTGTTTCTGTTATAGAGCAGTTTATATGATATGCAGAAATAAGGGTGGAAGATTCATTTCACACTTCATTTGTCCACAGTACTTTAGTGTGCGCATTGGAAGTGCTGCTCTCCAAACTTGGGCACTCATTTGCTCCTGATATAATTCTTCCTAAGCAGCAGAGTTGGCAGTTATCTAACCAGAGGTGCCTGCAACACTGAGGCAGGAAAGACTGCATAAGCTGCCTGCAACAAGATTGATTTAAATCTCTGGTATTTTCCTCCTCATGGTAAATACCAGGAAACAAACCAGGAACAAAACTACACTAGGGGTCTGTGGTCCAAACAATGATGTCCAACTCTCTTGTTCTCTAAACTGCCCAAACCAGAAAAATAAAACTTATTTCTGATAATCTCGTAAACCAGAGTTTAGCTTCACATCCAAGTGCCCATGTGACAGTAAGTATCCAGAAAACATGAACTGTAACACAGTTTGTTTCAGGATGCCAGCAAAACAAAGATGGCTCATACATGGGAAGAACACCTTATTTATTCCTCTCAGTATCAATGAATTGTACATTTCCTCCTGGCTGACAGGGAGGAAGCACGCCCCAGTTTTCCAGCCAATCCACATGGCAAAAGAAAATTAATCGCAAAGGAAGTATTTATAGGCTACTTAGGCCCTCTTCATCTTAGGTTGGCTAGTCACTGTCTGATAAATCAGTACCACCTTTCCTTTAGATGTACAGGGTTAGGATTAGGTACATCCTCATGTGATAAATAAGGGTGGTGAAGAAGACTTGAGGAAATGTGGGGATGTGCTTCCTTGCTTTGCACCTTGTCAAACTGGGTCTTCTCTTCCAGTATTACTTCATTAGTACTGGAGTTTGATGCTTCTAAACAAGATTTTTACTTCAGGATGAAAATATGCATTAAAAAATCATGACTAAATACAATAAATACCCATTCAGTAACACTTCCTCGGCAGCCTCCAAGTAACAGGATGAAAGGGTGGCTGTTCTTACTGCAGATTTCATGCAATGAAAAACTGAAAGCACTTGCAAATTCAGGTAGAACAGCCAGCATACTGCAACAGGAAAAGCCCAAAAGAAAATGTGCCACTCTTCAGAAGCAAACATTTTGGGTAAATTTTTTTTTCTCTTTCTACTGCTGCTGAATAAGTAGAACTCTGTAAAACAAACATTACTAAACCAGTTTTTCTCATTTATTGGTATAATAATTGAATCACAGAATCAGGCTAAATTTGAGAAAACAATCATAATAAAAGCAAATACATACCTCTGGCTTTTGACAGGATCATAGTACACTTTGGCTAAACCATTTCCAGTACCAACCATGATCTGGTTCAACTTGGGATGCCAAAGGCAACGCACAACACTCTGAAATAGAGTGAGATATTGACAGTCAGTTGATCGCTCATCTGGATCTAGATTTAGAATTACTATTCACACTGTAAAAGAGTACATCAATCACACTGTAGCAGGACCAAGCTTAAGCACATGAATGAGCATGTGAATATGTGAATGAAAAACTCCAGAGTAGAATACAATGTAAAAGGAGTGACAACACCAGCATGTAGGCAGGGAAGGAAGTAAAAATTGGTGACAGTGTGATAACCAGTGGTTTCTACACACTATTTGCTGCCAGGATCTTCATGGGCACAATGAAAATTGGAAGTCAAAGAGGGATTTGAAAGAGAACGGTAAAGTGCTTCAGATATGATTTAGGCCTTCATGACTTTTGTATTCTTATTTTTAATTCTTCATTCTTCCACTTCATTCATCATTTTATTTGTTTTTTCCCTTCTTGTCATACACTGTTGACCTTTCACTTGCTGACTGCATAAATGGAAGAGATGCTGATTTTCACTCTTGCTTCTTTCTTCCCCACAACACTAAGAACTTGCTGTTTGAAGCCAATGTCTCATAGTACTGTCACCCTTCTGGTCAGCAGCGAAACTAATTTTCAGACATTAAGAGTATTGTTCTACATGTGACTTTGAATCTCCATGTGAGTACTGTTCTCAGTCTGATTCAGTAGGACAGCACAGAAACTCAAAGACTCAAACTTCTGACTACAGAGTGCCAAAGTGGGCGCAATCTGCCACAAATGACAACACATCTCATCAAAAACACAAAAGTATCTATTTTTGACAAACAGTAATGCCTTAAATGGATGTTGTCCAAGGCTGAAGTTGGTTTGTGCCACTTATGTAACAAATGTATCCAGAGCTAGCAAGATGCATTATCTTGTTAGCATTTCATGGAACAATGATCCCTTTTCTAGTATTCCCTTTCTTCTCCCACCACTTCCCACTGCATGTTCCATACTATTTCTGGTTTGGTCCAGCTTCCATTTTTTTTGATGCTAGGAGGTACATAATATTAAAAATATTGAAAAAATTCTGAAGCCCATTCAGCCATCAGGAATTGGAATTTCATTTTACCACAAGATGATGCATGACACTCTCCTGAGCTGTTTTTTCTGCTTTGTATTCTCTTTTAAGAAGAAAAACCAAGTGAGATGAAGCTTCCTTGATCAAAACAGCCATTCTTTACAAGGTTCCCCAGCAAAGCATCCTCCTTCTACATACACACAACATACAACATAACACTTTCCCATTTACTTACAGGTAAAAATAACCCTGGTTTCCTTATTACAAGACAACTACAGAACAACATTTTTAGAGTTAAATCTGAAGTACACAGTGCAGAGCTGCTAATAAGCTGTTGGATTTAATTAAGAGTCTTACATGACTGTTATGTAATGCTCAAAATGCTAAAGTAACTCTAAAACACCAAAGCTAGTAACAAGTATTGAAGGTCAAAGGTGGGTGGCCTTTTCTTTTATTAATATTTATTACATGTGGTTAGCTAGCCTTTTTAAACTCTGTAGTTAATGTGCTTCTCCACTTTCTTCTGTCAAGTAAATGTATTTTATAGCATGGTAGTGAATACCAGCCAACAAAAACAAGCCTGAGACAGTGTGGCTCAGCACTGATGGGGCTTGCTGAATTTCTAACTTGTCAAACATGCACAGCACACTTAAAACCACCATGGCACGTGCTACAGAGCAGGCAAAAGAAATTGCCATTAAATGTAGCCCTATAAATCTTCTGAAACCGTAAAACGTTCCCAGAATATAATTTGTTAAAAACTAAACAAACTTAAACTCTGAACACGCAAGTAATTTTATCAATCCACTGGCATATAAACCTACTTTATAAGAAATAATAAAAACTACTTCTATGGTTTTCAGATTATTTTAGAAACTGAAAATACTTCAAAACCACCAAAATACTGGATCCCTGAACTATATCCTGAAAAATTTTCCCAATCATTTAATCCTAAAGAAGTCAAAATTCTAATTACCTGTACAACAAAGGGATCACTGTAGGCTAGGTCTTAATACTGGGAGGATATGGAGAATCTTCATCACACAAAAATAATTAACACTTATGGAGCATTTATTCTTTGATGCCTCTAACTTCCCAACTGTTTCCACCTAGAATAACTCAGATCAGACATCTTCATCATTGGAAATGCTAAACATCAAATTCCATCTCAAGGAAGGTCCTACCTCCCAGGTCTCCAGGCAAGTAAATATGTTAACTGCAGACAAAGAAGCATTTTTCTGCCTTTGCCTACGTGTGCTTGTGGGTAGGTTCCTGCCTACTGATACTGAATTTTACACAACTCTAGAATGGTTGTGGTTGAAGGAGAGCTCTGGCGATGACTAATTCAACTATCCTGCTCCAAGCATGATCAGATACTACAGACAGCTCAGGATATCACCCTGTTTGTTTTTTAATATTTCCCAGGATGGAAACTCGACAGCCTCTTTCAATGTACAAACTGTTTCAATGTACAACCAGCCCTACCATTAAAAAACCCAAAAACCCAACCACAAACCCCAAATAATTTTCTTTCATTTAAAACAAGAAAAATATATGTAGATTCTGAAAACAAAAAAATTGCAGGTCATAGCTTAGCAAATGGAAAATGTCTTGTAACAAATAAGAATGATAAAATGCAGAATGCATCACCACATAAACATCTTCAACATTTGAAAAAAATATTTCTGTGACAGCTGAATGTTTCAGACACTATGCTTTTGGAGCATGAAGTCCTGGAAGTCTGTAATAAAAATCCTGAAAATAATTTTTCCATAGACTGATCTGGCTAGCTTTGTGATTAAAAGAAATTTACAAAAGATAATTACTAGTAACAATTTAAAAGTTGTTTTTTATTTTTACTATGGCAAAAGCATTAAGTTCTTCAAATTAAATCAATCTGAAAAGTCTTTGGCAATGTCTATTGCGTATACAAACACAGTAGCTTATATTGGGAAATACTGGGAAAACATTGTGAAAATATTTTTGTGAAGACAGGGAAAATATTAAAAATATTACCCAAAAGAACAACATGGCAAATTTACCTTCTTGATTCTCACCGTGAAAGAGGTTAGAACAGATTCAGTGGATGTCATTGTATGTAGGCAGTTCTGGGGTGGCTCTCAAATAGTCTCACCCCTATCAGTCTGTTCTCACCTCTGTATTTTTCCCTTTGAATCATGTAAGCAGAGCTGTTGCTGCATTAAACAGCAAACAACACCAAATAATTTTTCTGTCAGGTTATTCTCCATCTAGGTGAGCTCACTAGGCAACTACACACATGGCTTTCCTGGTACTGAGCAAATTACAGTGCTTTGACAAGAGCTAAAAGCAGTGTCTCAAAATGAGAAACTGAAGCCTCATTTTCTGTAACACAGAATGGGATATTTATTCTGGTCTAGGAATACAGCTCTGTTTTTAACAAGCAGAGTGAAGAATAAATGAAGGAGATTTGTCAGCAAGCAAAAGCTAATTACCTCAACTGAAACTGTCCAGAGCACTTGGGTAACACCCCGACAGGAGTAAACAATGCAGAGAGGGCATTTTACAAGGTCAGCAAGAAAAGATTTAAATTATTTGTGGCATAGGAGTGGAAAATTTACCCCCTAAGATGAAACTATGAAGCTGGTACAGTCATAAAACTACAGATTGATGTCAAGGACTGGAAGAATTTTCCGGGATCTTTGCTTATAAGGACGGTTCGAGAGTGCAGCCGCAAAGACAAAATTCAGTCCCCTGGCCCACACTTCAGATAAAAAATGGGAAGTGCAGTCTCACAGGGGTCAGTACAGGTCAGGAAGGAAAGAAAGGTTAGTAATTTCTAGTAAGAGGGACTATGACTAGTTAGGGATCACACATTGGCAGCAATTATCTGGATTGTCAGAAGCTTCAGAGAAGATGCACTGTGATAAAATATATAAAGAAAAAAACCATGAACAAGCTAATGCAGCAAGTATTCCTGTGAATTACAGAGTACATATAGTCTTTACATAAAGGTTACATCTTAGACCTAAAAGATTTTTCTGCAGCATTTCAGAGCCTGAGTAGTCATTTAATCTTACTAATAGCTTTTGAGTCTATCGAAATGTGGTGTTGCTCATTATGTAACAAAATACGAAGAACATATATAAATAATGTCTTTTCAAAGCATTATTCACCTCTATTGTCTTTCACTCTGCTGCAAAAGAAGATTCAGGTTTCTGTCCATCACAGCCTTCTTGAATTCCTATACTAACATTATACATGTCTGTGAGCTGATCTAGTACAAAAGCATTGATTTTTTTTATTTGGTGCATTTAAGCTGAGATCCAACAAAATCCCACTAACTTTTTATGCAAACAAGCCCCATGGAAACAGTTAATCTTTTTCTGTTAGCAAAATTTTATTAAATAGACATGTATGTGTGTATCCATATGGAGGTCATAATCGCAACAAGACTGGCATGATAATAATTTCACCATTTTCCAAAATCCAAGAACTTTCATATTTTTGACATAAATAGGAATCACCATTCACTTCTAGAGCACTTAGGTCAACAGGACTATATTCTCTCCTTGCTACTGCAAAATGAAAAGTAAACTAGAGGGGCCATATTTTACAGTGATGTTTTAATTTCTTTTTCCCTTCTTCAGGAGGTGTTCGTGCTTCTCAGTCACGCACTGTTTTCTTTGGAAACTACCCTTTCGTCCTAAAGACACTTAAGGTTTAAGGTTAAGTACCATGCAGTTATCTTTGAAAATGAACATTTCATGTAACGTGTATTTTCAGATAATGCATGATAATATATCAGCTTTTCCAAGTTTCATTCGTAAATCTTCTGCTGTGCAGGGAAGAGGAACGAAAAACATTCTTCCATATCAGTTATGCACTCTTGGAATAAACATTTTCCATTTTTCTTTTTTTTCACTTTAGGTACACACTTTCACTCTTCTCTGGTTGTTCTTGGCTTTCAATCGATTTATACATTTGCTCCAAAACACCAGATATGACTAATCAGTTAAGAGCAGCCTATCAGACCTTCAGTCTAAGTTCACTAAATTACTGTCTCCTCCCACGGCTATTAGTGCAAACTATTTAAATGAAAACACTGACAACAAATCTGCTTTGCAGACTGCATCTGTCTACTCCATCCCCACATAAAACTACCCCGAGAAGCTGGAAATCTGTACTGGGTGATGCTGACATACACCCAATACGCATACTTTCCCTTTGCTGAATGTGCAGCCAACATTCCATTTGCAAACAGGGAAAATCAAAAGTGATCTTCCAAACAGCCACTAGAAAAAAATACTTTTTATTCCAGAAAAATACTGAAAATGGAAACATGCTAATCCTAGGTTTTCATATATCTCTAACCTATGAAGCAAGAATTCATGAGCATTTGATGTTTCTTTAAAAGCACTGCAATTTAGATGAAGTTCAGTAACTCCATGGTGAAGTTGCTGATGTTTTGACAGTTGTTGGGAAATCAGGTGCAAGTAAGAGAGCGTAGGCTTCGCTCTCGCTAGCACAAGCCTTTCATAGAGTGGCAGGCTTTTCTCCTGTAAATTGCCTACAGTCAAAAATCTTAAATCAACAGAAATTAATGCAAAAGTAACCCATTATCTCCTACTTCGCTATTGGCAAGGTCAGAAAATGAGAGATTAAATGTTCCAGCACTTTAGTAGAAGACAATAAACACCCACGGAGGGAAGTGAAGAGTTAGGTGGGATTTGTTTCATCAAACTTAACATGTCTACACTTCTAATCTTTGGAGATCTATTCTTTAAATGTCTACAAATGTCTCCCTTTAAAGTTAAAAGAGAGAAATAAGCATTTTGCAGTGGACTTCAGCTAACCTATTTTAGAGGTCTATTTTAGGATGGGATAAAATCACAGTCTGAGTATGTTTATTTTTCTCTGTTGATTAGAAAAGGAGCCCAGGGTGACTGGATCAGCTGTAGACATCTATATTTGGTCAGGTGAATCCCTACTGCCTACAGTGGCCAAAATAGCTATAAAAGAAAAACAGAAAACTAATGAGGATCTATATTACAGCATGTTGTGCTACTTCGATAAAACCCCACAGTTCAAGATAAAGAATCCTAGTACCCATATTGAATACTCCTAGTAGAGAAAGAATACACCAGACAAAAACTTCTTAAACTGCTCAACAAATCTTGAAAACCTTAGCTTCAAAGATCAGGTCTAGCTCTGGACCTTTAAAACTGAATAGGGGTTTAACAGAAAAAAACTCTATATTTGCCTTTATTGCTTACCCCTTTCCTAACCTACAATCCAATAAATAATTCCTCAAAATCTGTTCTGAAGCTATACAATAAAAAAGAGAAAGAAAGAGCTGCTGCCCTAAGAAAATATTTTCGGTCAGAAGAAGAAAAACTTAAATAAACCTCCTCTCTTTCCCATGTGCAAGCTTTGCTTCAGTGGCTGTGACGGTATGTGATGGGCTCTGTTTGAACAGCACTGCTTGGATTTGCTGCACTTGGCTGTTCAGGCAGTCAGACAAGTGACATGTCAGCAGGGAAGATAGCAAACATGTAAAATGACATTCTGACCGTGCTGGTGGATTCTATAAGGACAGGTGACCCCAGCAGTTGCTAAGTGGGGCTTTTCTGACTGAACTAAGTATTTATCTTAAGTGTAACCACTACAAATTCCAGTCTTTCTGAAAGAAGCCTTGTCTGTCAAAATCAGTGCAAGTATGCATGCAAACTAGTTTATTTAGCACATCTATTCTGTCTTTCCTGCTATAAAACTCTCCTATGTGTTTACAGTGAAGAACCACTTGCAGTATCTTTTAAATGCACAGGAGCTCAAAATGTAATAAATACTACTACTTAGGTAGCTTATAATAAGAAGCAATTACCCTCCAAATTAACATCATCTGCAACCTAATCCTATAGTACATTTGTATTTGAGAGGGGTAAGCAATTTCAAACTTGGGCCAGATAGGGGGATGAAATCTCTGTGGCCTTCCAGCTTTATCTTCCATAGTTCTAGGACTTGCACATTAAATCCTTCTGACTTCAGCAGTGTCTCCATATAAGAGAATGGAAATGTACAATGGTGTTTCAGGAAAACACCTCCATTTATTTAATAGAGTTCCTATTTCTTTGACTAAAACATCAAAGTTTAGATGCCAACTGCAGAAGACACCTTCCTACTACCACATGACTGTTCCCCATCCCTGTTTGGTTACTACTGCTTCTGTAATTAGGAAAGATATTAAAGCAGGGGCTCTAAAGCTTTTCCATTATATAATAAAGGTGAGAAACCATTTAGAAACTTCAAATATTTAGACTGCTGTGCAGTAGGTACAAACCTAGTCTTTGTACAAATTTTCACAGACATGTTTTATGTGGCTTATAGTTTTCATGGACCAAAAAAAACCTCTGCCATGTTTTATTTTATACAACCCAGTAAGAATGCATACACCACTCAAAAATAGAGAGGAAAATATACTAAAAACTCATGATAAGGAAAGATCCATATGCATTCTAATTTATACGCAGTAGAGTAACTCCTTCCTGTCTCAAAGATCTCAAAGCTTTAAAAGAAAACACTTCTCATACATACTCCATGAAATTCAGAAACAGCCCCTAAGGACTTTTAAGCAAGTGTTTCAACACATTTTCACCCACATTAACAAATAATTTCTCTTCAGCTCTAAGCAACTGGAATTTAAAGGAAAAATTTTAAAAAAATTTCAGAAACTCGAAATTCTATTCTGTAGATAAAGCAATCTTACCTGCAGAAAAGCCATCATTTCTACACAATAATCAAAGATCATTGACAATGATTATTGCAGTGCAGAATGGAGAGTAAAAGCCACCAATAAAGTTAGCATTTTGAGGAAATGCTTTAATATAGACAGTTCTTTCCTTCTCCTACTGTTCCCTTGATTTCTCTGCAGATGATTTCCATGAATCATCAGCTACATTAACCACCTGCTGCCCTCCAAGAGCTACAGAATTTCTGCCTTTAGAATCACAGAGAGACAGTGCTGTTCAGAGGCCACACCAGTTCTCACTGCACACTCTGAAATTCTTTTCCACTGGTGTCTTAGAGCACAATGGTGGTACAAGAGCCATCTACCTGGCTTGCCATGCTGCTCTACCTGGAAACAGCTGGTCAGCCTCCTGGAAGTATCAGAAGAGGAGATAAAACTGTGCAACTCTTATAAAACTGCTGAATTTTAAATAATAAAAAAGTTAAATAACAGATTTAGAAGTATGCCATTTTCAAATGTCTGCCAAGCTGAGTAACAAATGCTTCCATCTTGTTTCCTCTTTTGAGCAAAAAATATGGTTAACACTTACATGTTCATACTATGCATGCTCTGATTTTAAAAAAGGCTGCTTGCATAATAGAAATGTACTAATATTATATTTAAAAATCTACTGTAAACCCCAATTGCAGAAATCTTCACGTTCAAGATTCCCCTGGAGCTCTTCCAAGGAAAAGAGCCAACTACAATAAATAAGGTAGGAGGTTAGGGAGTATCTACAATGTAGTGACCTGCTATCATTAGATTTAAAATACTCATGAGAATACAGTAGTGGAGGAAACAATAATAATGCTTTTCCCTAGTGAAACATGACTTAGAAAATGTGTGGAAATATTCAACAGAAAAGGGACCAGAAATGGATAAAACTTATCATTTTCTATGTAGAAACCAGAAATACCCTAAAAATATTTTCAGAGGCCAATATTTTAAAGAAGGATTTCAATATAGAAAACAGGGATAACAATGCTGTACCACTCAACTTTCAAGGTACAGCTATAAAATATATTTTTACAAGTGCATGGAACCACTGAACAGTTTTTTTCCTCTTCTGATGAATAAAAAAGTAACTTAATCAAGGCGGCGACCTGTTTCCCTCGTAACTGCAGTGTCAGGCATTTTCAAACACCTGGTCTGTTAAAATTACAGTCACACTTTCATCTCCATATATCATAAAACTGAGGGAGACAACCTTTATGTACACTCCCACTCGCTGTTACAGGGACAAAACCCTCACAGTTTATTACTCTTGCATACCTCAAACCTCTGGTGACAGCTCCCCTAAAACAAAGGACATGCTGCTCCAGGATACCCAAAGGGAAGGACCACATTAACCTTATATATATGGAAGGAGAAATAAAAATTGACAGGTTACCACACTATAAAAGAAAACACATTCCTGTGTTTCACCTCTTATACTAGAGGTTTCTTTCGTTATAAAACAAAAAAGTTTTTGGGCCTTAAATATTGTATTGACTTACCTATTGTGGAAAAAACAGATTTTCCTTTAAAATACAACAAACAGCTTTAAAAAAAATCAAAACCAAAACAGAAGTTGCATGATGATCTCTTCCAGAAGTTAAAAGAATTTTTCTTAAATTCAAAAGCTTTAAATCTCAGTGAAATGGGCCACAGTGGAAAAGCCTTTTACTATATTACTGCACCTTATAAAAAGTAAATGATACTGTTAAAGGTCAAGGAAAGAAATACTGCAATCCTATATCAACTGTGCATAAAGGATGCTGAATCGTTCATATTCCTTATTTCTTCTTTCCTTTTCACTCTTTCATCTAAAAAGAAGTCTTATTTATAGCTTGTCTCAGAAGACCTTCCTGAAACATCCCTTAGAGGTATTTTCAGAAGTATTTAATAATTTAACATTTGCTTATATTTGAGAAACTAAGAAAATACTAAAGAATCCTCTTAACAGAAATACGTTTCCCAAAACAACTATAAATCTATCGGTTTGGATTGTTACTTATCTACAAAAATCTGTGGGATGTTTTAAAAACTTGCACATCTTGCTTTATAATGCACACAAACTCATCATCCTGGTTCATTTTTAAATTAAACTATTACTTCAATTTTCATTAAAAATCAGCAATTCCTGTAACTATACAACTTCTTTTTTTT
>VXBQ01011387.1:33213-48327 GCA_013400175.1 Phainopepla nitens | reverse complement strand
GGACATGGGGCTGCTGCTGATGGACAAAAATCTTGACTTGAACTAAAAATGTGCACTTGTAGTCCAGAAAATCAAACACACCCAGGGCTGCATCCAAAGCAGCGTGGCCAGCAGGGCGAGGGAGAGGATTCTGCCTCTGCTCTGCTCTGGTGAGACTTCAACTGGAGTGCTGCATCCAGCTCTGGAGGACATCATGTGCTGGAGGGAGTCCAGAGGAAGCCATAAGGATGACAGAGTGATGAAGGACATCTCTGATGACGACAGACTGACAGAGCTGGAACTGTTCCATCTAGTAATGAGAATGGTCCAGGGAGACTTTATAGCAGGATTTCAGTACCTAGAAGGGGTCTACAGAGTGGGAGAGAGACTTTTTACAAGAGCATAGAATGATAGGACAAGGGGGAAAGGCTTTACACTGAAAGGAAGTCAATTTAAATTAGCTGTAACAATAAACGTTTTTACAATGTGTGTGGTGAGACAATGAGAAAAGTTGCCCAGAGAGGCAGTGGATGCACCATAGCTGAAAACATTCAGGGTCAGGTTGAATGAGGCTCTGAGCAACCTGATCCAGTAGCAGATCTCCCTGCATATGACCTTTAAAAGGTCCCTTCCAAACCAAACTATTCTATGATTCCATGAAATTTAGTGTTTTTTCCCCAAACATAGATCTATAAGCCTCTAAACATGACGTATCAGATTTCAGGTAAACTTACTTCAAAATATTCCACAAAACAAAGCAATCAATAATTATAAAAAGATGCTTCCGATATGCAAAGGAGAACAGTGATTTGGAAAATATTTGCAAGAAAAAGGAAATCAGATATGCAGAACTAACAGGTTATGGATATATCCATTTTACAGGAGCATGATCTTGAAACAAATACTTTGCTTGCCTCTTTTTATATTTTGGTTCATATCACAGAGCACTCCTGGAACATATGGATGAAAGAAGCCCAGAGTATGCATTCCAGTTGCCTGAATTAAAAAGACTGTGAAATGTTGCAGTACAAACATCAGGTTCTCCGTGTGAATGATTTCACTCTAAATTTCCAGGTTCACACTAATTCCATGAGGTACTGAAAATCCCTGAACCAAGACCAACGAAACAAGATGTTTTCCACAGTTCCACACTTTTCCACAGTTCTTGTTCTAAATGAAAAGCTTTGGCCACTTTTTTTTTTTCTTTCTTTTCTTTTCTTTTCTTTTCTTTTCTTTTCTTTTCTTTTCTTTTCTTTTCTTTTCTTTTCTTTTCTTTTCTTTTCTTTTCTTTTCTTTTCTTTTCTTTTCTTTTCTTTTCTGGGAATGCTGAATGAGCACAATAAACAGATAAAATATGTAATGCCTTCAAAATAAAAATCTATGCATAGCATCTATCATGTCTACTGAAAATTTGTCACACAGAAATTTTACTAAGATACATCAGATCCACACATCTTTTTTCAGGAACTCCTTACAAAATAGCTATAACTAGTGATTTAATGAAGAGACACTCAGAAAAGTAATGGTTGAATTACACACAGGAACAGTTAAAGAACAAAGGAAATCTGAATGCACCATGGTTTTTAAAAGTTTAGGAAGTATGAACTTCAGGGATAAAAGACAATGAAAAATGAACTTATAAATGCTTGTTCTCTCAAACGAATTACAATCCTGCTATTGATATTGATAATGGCAGAAACCAGAAATTTACGGACTTTTTGAAAGTCAAACAAATGGCAAGTAAGCAAATGATTCATAAAAGGACAAATTAAAAACATCTTTTACTTGATAAAGTGTATTGCAATTGATGTAAAAGACAGCAAACAAAACATGTAAAACATGTAAAACGTGTAAAAGAGAGCAAACTTAAAAAATTTATTAGAATTACTATTGCTTTTTAGTGCTCTTTTACAAACTTGTTTATATTTTTTCTTACATTCTGCTGCAATGCACAAAACCAGTGTTACTGTTTCTAGCTGTTTGTTACCTTAGCCATTTTTTAAAGATTTGGGGGACATTATCCCTTATTAGATTTACTAAAAAAGAAAGTATATTTAAAGAACTAACTCAATGTACTATTTTTCATAACTTGAAAAAGTTGAGCTCATTATCCACACAGATTGTCACAATGCTTCAATCCCTATCTATTTTGTATGCACCTTAGACTTACCTATATGGTAGGGCTTGCTGCTGCATATGTCACTGAAAGTGCATACTATTTGTTAACAAATCATTTGAGAGACTCAAATTGAAGGCTCAGTTTTAGTGTAAGTGTTCTTTAATGGTTTTACAAATTACATGGATGCAGGAATCAAATATACATTAAGAAAGGTTGTCAATGATACAAAGACAGGAGGAGCTTTGGACTTCTTTCAGGGTACTGAGGCCTTGCCGAAAGATTTGGATAGACTAGAGTGCTGAACTGTATGCATTTTAATAGATGCAGGATTCTCTGCCTGCAATGGGTTAATCTTGCTTCTACCTGCAAATTTGGAAACAGGAGACTGGAGAGCAGCCCCAAAGAAAGACTTCTGGGGTTTTGGCCTGACAGGAAGTTGAATATGAATTAGCAGTGCCTGGGCAGCCAGGAGGCTCAACCATGTCCTGGGGTGCATCAGGCACAGAATTGCTGGACAGTTGATGCAGGGATTGTGCCTCTCTATTCTGAGCTAGATCTCCCATCTTGTGAGTTCTGTGTGCAGTTTTGAGTGCTACAATATAAGAAGGATGTCAAAGTATTAGCATGTTAGAGGACAGTGATGAAGATACTGAAAGGCTTCAAGAGAAGGAATTCTACATAGCAACTGAGGTTACTTGGCTTGTTTAGCTTGTACGAGTAAAGTCTGAGAAGGCTGTCAGAATTCAAGGAGAGCAGTTCAAGTCTGCTATATGATTTAGTTTTGGTTTGCTGTCTTTAGAGAGGAACAGAGAGTTGGACTTGATAATACCTTAGCGGTCCTCATGCAATGAAGACCAATACTTCAGCAAAACACTTCCATAACCTAATAGTTAAACTAACAAATATGAAATTAGTTAGTTTCTTTCCTACTAAAATCAGAAGAGTTCAACCCATTTACTTTGAAAATCACTTCACCTTTGTGAAGATCACAAAGGATAGTCAAAGATATTTGGGTAAATGCCAAATTTTTATGTCCAAAATCGTTGTGGAGCAAAGTTGTAATGTTTCCCTTTTCTTTTTTGAGGTGGGCAAGTGGCCTATTAAATTTCGTGGCAAGAACAACAAAACACAATCCTTGAAAAAGTTCTGAAATTAAGCAATGGTAGAGGAAAAAAATTAATTTTAGCACTTTGTCTGAATAGCCCTGGACGAATTTAACAAGTGTAGCAAAACCTATACGTTGCGGCCCGTAATTTTATTATTTGTAATAATATGGTTTGTCCCTAAGTATTTCCCCTGTGCCTACCCCTGAATGGTTTTTCCCTCAGTCATATCCACCCCTAAGTATACCCATCCATCAACGTATCTCCTCCCATTGTTCCTGAACCTTCCCTGTCCATCCCCTGATTCTCCTCCCAGACCCTTGCCAATCCTCCCTCACTTCTCCTCTCCTTCCAGAAACCTCTGTGTCAGTCACCCACTATATCAAATATGATTTGTACTTCTGAGCTGTTGCCCTCCCACCATTGCCCCTATTGGTTTGTGTTAGGTTAAGACCCGCCTTGTGTTCCTCCCACTTTGTATTATCATTGGTTATATGATTGTACCCACTCCCAGGACCTCCCCTGTATTTAAGTTACTGTGAGGGATTGTTCTTTGCTCTTGTGTTCTGTCCCCCTCATCGGCAATAAACTCCTTTGGATTCTCCAGGGCACAGTAGCTGCTTCTGTCCTCTTTGTCCCTCCCCTGACGGCGAGCCTCTCTGCAGAGCATTGGCTCTAAGGTTTTGCCACCAGTGCAACATCAGCTGGGACAGTTCCCCACACTCGGCACGGTGCTGCCTCCGGAACATCAGTGTGGGTGAGAGGAGACCTAGAGCTAGCCAGGCTCTGGAGGGCCGTGTCACCTATGTATTATTTTTACAGCAGGAAGTTGGATATAATTTTGAAAAATAATATTCAGTACTATTACATATTTAGATTGATTTAAAGCTTTGATTTTGACTGCAGTCTTCCAAACAACATGGTTCGAATTTAAATTCTCTGTGTTCTGATTTCACACAGATTTCTAACAACTTTTCACATAAAATAGCTTAGATCTCCTAAATATTTTTACTTTAAAAGATTTTCAAAATTATGATTATTTTTTAAAGGAGTACAACTATTTATCGTATCAGAAAAAAGAAATCAACAATTCTGCTACAATTATGAAACTCTAGATAATGTAGCCTTACTTCCTTGTTCAGATGGTTTTGGGGGTCTTTTGATAAATATTGGCTTTTTTTTTTCCAAGCCCCAAGTTCTGTGTTATGTGTATTGTACACACATTTTAACAAAAATACCTCCGTGTGGGACGAGAAGTGCGGTAAATAGGAAAAGAGAATTAGCTTCTGGGTATTATTTTCTCCTTTGAGGTTTAAGCTATCTGTTGTTGTCTAGAAGTAAGCATAATGACTAATCATGAGTCCTTGAGTAGGACATCCCATATATGCCTTACTGAGATGGGAGTTGTGCATCACAACCGTTCAGGTTAGCGCAGCTCACAGCCCACTCTATACACTTTTGTCAGTCACCATTCAATCTTGGCCTCTGTTGTGTCAGTCGGGAAAGCTGGAAAGTAAACAGTGGGCTTCCTCCTTAATGATAAAAGATTTCTTAGTTCACTTATATGCCCTATCTAGCATTTACTAGAGAGAAGTGACTTCAGGTGGGTAACATTACTGTCTGTCCCTATGATTGACCCATCAGTGAATACGTCCGTACCCTACTAATACAAAGCCTTCAGTCCATCATCTTTCTCTCATCTGCATAAAAATACATGCTTCTTTCTTAGAAATGTGACGGAATAAAGTAAGAAGAAAACATCAACAAGTGAACTGTGTCAGATTTTCCAAAATGTGGTTACCTTGTAACTGTATGCACATTAAAATTTGTGATACATTACCTACTCACCTCTCTCTCAGAACATACATTTTGCACACTTTTATTACTCCTTCTGTTCCCCATTTGGAAATAAAAGTTTAAGAATTATAATAGAGAGGTCTTGAAAGCCAAACACTTACTTCTGTCACATGGAAAAATTTAGCTTCCAAGGCATTCCTTGACAATGAAATCCAGATCTCAGCATTCTCTAGCAAAAACACAGCCAAGAACACCTCAGAAGGAGGTCAGAGGAGGGCAAAATTTGGCAGCTTTAGGCTTGCTCAAGTTACTTGTAGTGTTTTACTATTAGGGAAACAGTCAAAACTTCAGCAGCTAGAACTTGTCAGAAATATAATTAAGTTCTACATCAGTAGCGATTTGGAAGAATAAAGAATCCAGATAAATCCATTTAGAAATAAAACATTTGGAAAGTCTTCTTTTTTTGTTCCACCTTCCAGCAGCAATTCAAATCTTAGTAAAATGTTATATCTCCGAAACTTAATGATTCCGCAGTGGCACAGAAGACACCATTATGTCACAGAAAATTTAATGATCGGCTATTTCAAGGTAAACAATAATGCTTATGTGGGTTCTATAAGTGAAAAATTCCAAATTATACTCAGGTGTTATGGACAAAATAACTATGGGCTTTAAGCTTTGTTATGCATTATCCTAGGGAAGAGTGTCTTGTAAGCCAGCACATGAGACAGTTGATAACAAAAAGATCACTGGTGTAAAAAAAAGTATGGATCTATCATAGGTAGTGGCTACAGAATGCAGTGGGGAGTCCTCCAGCTCTATTGTTATCTTCCTTGATCTGTTGTGTTTGGTTGTACAGAAAGCCTTGCATAGAGCCTAGCTGTATTTCTGAAACCACGCATTCATAATACATTCTTGACCAAAGGGCGTGTTACTCTGTTATCAATGGATTCTCTGTAGCCCATCTGGATGCAGAAGTGCAGGGGAAAGTTCACTCAGTAGGAAAAAATTCTTTAACAAAATAAAAGTCCCAGTTTCTTTGGGAGTTCTACATAATTTAAGCTGGATGTTAGGAAGAAGATCTTCACAGAAAGGGTGACTGGGCATTGCAATGGGCTGCCCAGGTGGATGGTGAAGTCACTGTCTCTGGAGGTGTTTAAGAAAAGACTGGATGTGGCACTCAGTGCCATGATCTAGTTGACACAATAGTACTGAGTCATAAGTTGGACTTGGTGATCTCAGAGGTCTTTTCCCACTTAGTTGATTCTGTGATTGTACAATAATCCTTCTATCTCAGATTACTGAGGAGTATAACATATGTCCATGGCTGAAGCTGAAGCCAAGGACTGTAATTAAAATTGTATATTTATCTTAGTAATGGTAAATAAACCACTTTTTCATAGTAAAGGGCTCTTTTCTCTGGACATAATATAAAAAAAGTAGAGCCTTCTTATATCTCAGGCATCTTAACAAAAAACACAGTCCACTTCTTGGCACACATGTTCACACACAAACTTTCTGCAAGCCTAGAAAGTCAGTCCCCTAAAACATATGTTAAAGTTTAGCCTTGTTGTTATCAGGCTTGCAGAGAAAGGGGACATCTTATCCTTTCTTGACTGATGTTCAAACTGGCAACACTACCCTAATATTACTGAAAATCAGTGCTTCCTCCTTCAGCCCTCCACCAAAAAAACTCTGTTTATTTTCTATCCTTATGTCAGTTTCTCATAGTCACTTCCTCCTTTTTACTTTCTTGCACATTTTTTTTTTCCTCACAACTTTTCCATTTAAGTCATAACTGCTTCCATACAGCATCATCATTATTCTTCCCTATTCAGTGAAAACAGAATATAAAGTTGCCTCTCACATAAAAAGCAGATATTCAGCCTTCTGTTGAAGCAGTCCAGTAAAACCTTCATTTAGTTTATCTTTTCAAGTCAGAAAAAGAAGATTTCAGGCTCTTGCTTCTTATTGTTCTAGGGATGTGTCATCATATCTCTGACAGCTTCAAAGTGTCATCCAGTCAGAGGAAGACACAGTGAGAAAAGCCACATGTTGTATTAATATACGGCTTGTGATGTCTTCTTCCCCTCATCTTTTGTTTTTCTCTAAACAGACCTAATATTAACTCTTATTTGTCATCAAATCTTTGATTAGTAACATACCTACAAAGGGATTACTCGCCTTTTTAATCTTTCATCAAAACTAAAAATTAGTTTCTGAGCAACTGAATAAATACAGCGAGGGAGCAGAGACTCCTTACAGGTCTGGACTGACTGTGGCTAACCCTTCACTTGATATGGACTTAAAAAAATTTGATTTCTGTTTGCCTTCCTGTTAAAATTCGGGCAAAGAAACTTATCTTAAAGCATCTCATGTTTTTGTCCAGTAACATCCAAGAACAGTGGAATAATTAGGTCCAAGAGAATTATTTGCAGCTACATAAGCACCAATTACAGTGATACTCTTACTTTCCTTTCTGAGATCACAGAATATTGGATTGTTCCAATGTGAGTGGTTTTCTACAAGAATGCTACTAATCATGGGCTAATAACTGTATCAAAAATTGACTTTGTTTCAAATTAGACATCACTAGAAATCCTAGAATAGGCAAAATCTAACTCCAGACAATGATCTATTCAGAAAGAAATCATAGTTTTGTTAAAAAAAAATTAAAATCTACAAGCAAAAGAAGAAGGACCTTGATGCTAGTAACAAGCTATTCTACTAGGCTTTACTAAAACAAAATCTGCTTCTTATTGTGTGGTAATTTGTGTGTTTCGTTGTTTCTTTCAGTTTTTTCTTTTAAAATTGGTATTTTTGACATGCATTTTTATAAAAGAAATACACTTACAATATGGAACTATTGTTTAGACAAATATTAGCAAACACAACTGGTATTGTTAAAATCTCGGGGAAAACAAACGTGGGTCAGCCTGCTGTAGGGTGTAGTGCAGGTGGAAGTAGTGCTGAAATATCCTTCTCCCCTAGGAAGGGTGTGCAGGTACAGAGGGGAACATACACATTCAGAAGTAGGGTGTTGTGAGGAAGGACTGAGGGTGAGGGGCAGGGCAGGTCAGTCTTGCCATGGTGAGCGAGGCCCTGCCCGAGCCGTGTCCCATCCCCAAGCCGTGTCCCACCCTGGGGCCATGNCCCATCCCCAAGCCGTGTCCCACCCTGGGGCCGTGTCCCAGCCCCGCAGTGGCCGCCAGTCCCTGGCAGAGCAGGCCATGCTCCACACCCGCCCCTGGAGCCCCGGCCTGGTCTGGCAGTGCCCAAATGACCGCGAGTCCCACCCGGGGAAGGGCCCAGGAAGGCCAAAGGGTATTTGAACCAAAGCCTGTGGCAAGCGCAGTGCTGAGCAGACCTCCTCTTGGAAATTCTATCAGCTGAACACCACTGCAACCAGGACTGGCAGCTATATTTGTACTTTTCTACATGTTTTCTGTCTTTCTGTCTTTCTGCTTCCTCTTCTAATTCCCTTTTCTTAGAGTTTTGAGTAACTTAAAATCAGATGGGTGTTTGGAATTTGCTAAGTTAAATAGGCTTAGCTATTTAAGCTTTGTAAAATGTTCTTTGTTGATTGGATGCTGCTCTAAACTTTTGGCAAAGTTCTCTGGTTTTCTGAATTGGCCAGTAAAGTTTTATGTTGTTTTGGCTTCTTGAGAATCTCTCGTCAGTATTTCTCCCCTACATCTAACTCAGGGTACATTAAAAATTGTAAGCTTTTCTAATAGTCTCATCAAATGAGTCTTTGGGACCTTGTGGATGTGACTGCAATCCCCAAAGGTTGTGTGGCAGAGGGATATATATGTGACCATGTCTGTGTCTGCATATGGGATTGTGTGTATCTGCATACCAAAGTTATTTTATTTGTTCAGTATTATACTTTATATGTTATATTACTGCTATTTATCCTGAATGTGTTGTCCACTGAGTGCTGATCCATCATAACATTCATAAATTAATGAAGTGCTTTGATCCTAATTTTGATTTAAAGTCTTTAAACTAAGTACCGTTTTCTTGTTACAAGCTATTCCAGTGAATGTTACTCTCAGCAATTGTCAGCAGCAAATTTGGCCTTATTCTTATGAATCACTGGCAGATGCATAATTTTTGAAAAATTCTGAAACTTAAATTCTTGTCTTTCCTACCCTGCATCCTAATCTTCTGTGTAGTCCTGTTTTTGTAAGAGAAGATATTGTGCAGTTGGTTCCAAATCTATTTCTTTCAATTTAGCTGTTTGAATCACTGATGTTGGAGATGGATAATTAATCTCCTCTTCAAAAGCTGCATATTGCCATTAGCTTTATTTCCACCTAACCATATCTCTTTGCTGGACTTGCTTAAAATTGAGGTGAGAGCAGAATAAAGCATAGGAAGGTGAAGCAGAGTAGTTGAGAGAAGTTTTTGATCATGCATGAGAAACATGTGATAATCGTGAATTATTATGATTAGATTTGTTGCTAACACAGCATCTAAATATTTCCAGTTGAGAGTATGATTAACAACTTCATCACCTCTTTCTACGGATTATAGTATAATCAGATTTTGATTATGAGAGTATTTAGTCATGAGCTTCAATGACACCCCCTTGCTTTCTAAACTTGGAGAAGGCTGGGTGACTAGGTCTGCTTCATCTCGGGTTTGGTCAATGGTCTATGTCTAAAGAACTGTAAGTAGCTGAGGCTAGAAATGTCCAGGTTTTCATTTTTTTACCTTACAGAATTCATAAATGTGAAGCAACAAATTACTTACATAGTCACTTTAAGATATCATCTCCATATTTATCTAGATCTTAGCTCTTTCACTCAGCCATCCAAAGAAGCGTTCCCAGTCTTCGGTAGTGACCTACAGGCATCCCTGTGAGGAAGGGGCAGGGGAAGGGGAGAGGGGGAATTTCATCCAGAAGCTGCCTGCAGCCTTAAAAGTCCAGTTTGCTCAGTTGGTCCAGTTTCCAACAGTCTTTTATATCCTTTGGCAGGCCAATGTGTGCCTACAGCCAGTTGCTGATATCTCTATTCTCCCATTCTGGAATTCATTAATTATGCAACCATCTGAACATCTCCTCCTGCAATACTGACCTGGTGTCCTTTATCTTAGGACAGCTCACAGTGCCCATCTGGGACAGCTGAATGGGAGAGCAGGTGGGTGTTTGGTGGGAGCGAGGAGGAATGCAAGGTCGTGGTTGTTTTTCATCACCTTCACCAAAGGGAGGAGGCCCAGAGATTAAAGGAAGGGAGGCAAAAAACATAATGTATGTTAAAATCACAAATTTTAGGTGCAAGATTTACACATCTTCACTCAGAAAACCAGTTTTCCTTTATAGAATTGACAAACTCTCCAGACAATATTCAATTTTAACTGAGTTAAATTTTTTTCTTGTATAAAGCCTATCTGCAGTCCATCTTCTTAAACCTACTGAACATAAAAAACACTGACAGCTATTGGATCAGGCACGTAAAGCACACCTACACGAGCTTTCTTGTTAGCCTTTTAATCCTTCTTTAAAGCAACTGTTGATTTCACTGGTTTTTTTACAAGAGGGAAGTTAGGCGTTTTAGCCTTATCTCTCATAAAGGAGCAACATGAAATATAGGGTTACACAAGGGAGTTTGCTTAAAATAGAAATTTATATTTCTATAATGTAAATATTCTGAGGTTTGGAGACACAAAGCTTTCTGAGAGACAAAATAAAAATAATTTTGATTGACAGTATAACAGGGTTTTTTTGCTCTTTAACTAACTAAAATCAACAAAAAGTTCACATCCTAACAATGCCAGATAAATAAAGGAACAAGTTTTGATTTTGAATCTTGGCAGGACTTGAATCACTCCTCACAAAATCAGTGTTATGTAAATTTATACCTATTGTTCTAATATGACTTTATAACCTTAAGTTATATTAATTTGTCTTTTAAAATCTTTTCTTCTAATTCTGACTGGTAAATTTCTCAGATTAAATCTTAATCCACTATTTAATTTTCAAATATAGAGTGGTATTGCAGAACAGAAAATCTTTTCTCCATTTCTATCTTTTATTCTTAGGTAGGCCAGCTAATCTGTAACTCATGTTGTGTTTTCCATTTTAGCAGCATTCTAAATTGGCAGATCTTGAGGATTGTGCTTGTCATGTAAGGTTTCCAGTGGTACCTATGTTTCTAATATATGGTGCATAATTTAATGACAAGACACTTCAGCTGCTAAAAATGTCTGGAGCACGATGTCTTTAAATAGTAGGCACTTTCTTGGTACATTAATTTTCTCACACCCAGAAACAGAAAATGTAATAGTAGCTGTCATTTAGTGCAAAGCTCTGTTTACTTTTAAAAGCTATTTACAGCTTAAATGTCTTGTTCAAACTGATTAGGATTTAAAACTTTCATAAGACCTATTTATTACAGTTAATGTGTTTTTCCTCAGACTGTAGTTCAGGAAATCTGTCCCATCAGCATGAGGACAAGAGTTAAGGTGTGGTTTTGTTTTTTTTTTTTTTCTGGCTACACCTGATAAATGCAAGTCAGTGGGATTTTGAGAACAGTTGAAAAGAAAAACATAAAACCCTAACCCACAAGTAACACAGTGGCTGTGGCATATGCATTTAATCCCTTCCCTTCAAATTTACAAACAGAGAGAGCCAGAACAGCTTCCCAACACAATGCCTCAACAGTCACAAACCCATATCCTCATCTATAATTCATCTTGGCTAATAATATGCTTACTGTCTGACACGATATGCAACAAGCCCTTCGCAATGTAGAAGATGCAATTACAGAGGACATAAAATTGTTATTCCACAACTAAAGGGTTGTTTGAGAAACATTCCAAACATGCAGAGACATATATATATAATAATAAAAAAATCCCAGATTTAATGTAAATATAGAATAAATCCACCTTCCAAGACAAAGATGAAAAAGCATTAAAGGATGCAAAAATTCAGTAGAGAGGCTTTTTTACTATTTCACTCTCAGACTATACTTATCATTAAAATGGTGTTTCAGATGCCATAGTCTTCCTTGGAAATATTACCTTTCAAACAATATTTTCCTCCTATTTTTTCCTTTTTCTTCATGCAATCCAAAGCAAGTTTGTCTGCATCACTAAAAGTCCCTGATTTCCTTGAGGCTGAGACGACTAATTGGTGTGACTAAGAAAAAGGGGGAGATTTGACTGGGTTTTTTCAATGTCTTTAAATGCATTGTGTCCTTCTGCCAATCAGTTTCTACATTACTGTGAAAATGGAGCTTACTGGCTCTCAAATTGAGTTAGAAAATAATGCATTTCAGCAATGGCTTTTTAGCACAGGATTGTAAAAGGCAGTTGACTATTGTCTTTCCTGGCATTTTTCTCCTGAGATTGCAGAAAAGAGTTATTTCCTCTTACATATACAAAATTCTGCACTTCTAGTTGACACTGCCTCTTGTATTTCTGTAATGGGAAATCTGTTGATTTACCCGATACTAGAAAGAAAGCACAGGCATCTTATAATCTACTTTCTTGTTTATTATTGTGTTATGGCTGTCAACAACGTTAATGTACCGTCCACACCATTTGGTGGATGAGAACAGCATCATTTGCACTCTCAGTCATGCCGCTGAGTCAGAGGTTCTGTGGGCCTCTGCCTTCCAGCAGGCAGGCAGCACTGAACAATAGTTAGCCCTTCACATGTGGAACTCAGTTGGTGCAAGAGTAGACTTCTGTAACTTTTCTCACAATAGGGCACCTGGCACACTTCTCACAAACTGTTTCAGGCACGTTCAACACCTTTGGCAACCAAAAAAGTTTGCCCACATGCATCTTTGGATGTTTTCTCTGTGTTTGTACCTGAATTATCAAAAGCTATTTTGTGGCAGACAGATTCCCAGACTTGCTTGAATAAGTTTTCTGTTTTATTTCTGAGTTATTTTCATTAAATAAGCAAAAAGCAAAACTGAAAGTGCTTCTTTTTCTTTCCCTTTGTGTGGTGTATATGTCAAAGGAAAATGGAGCCATTCCTTTCAGGGAGTGGCCAAACATGGACCAAATTCAAAATATTTTAGTCCTACATAGAACTAATACTCTTCTTTAGTCCTAGAAAAATAACCAAACTTTTTTGAGTACTGAGTGTCAACAGTTAGAAAATCAGAAACTAAAATTATATCAATCTGAGGCCAGTTTATTGTTTTGCTCAGAAAATGTTGCTTAGCTATAGATGCCAAAGGATTTGCCAAAACTATAAGCATACTTAGGCATGGTTTGTTAAAAATATTTAAAAAGCTTTTAGTGGATGTAGACAGATTCATTATCTGTCCACATGTAGGAAAATAGGAAAACTGAGTTAGCTTTTTTGCGTTGAAATGTAGCCATCAAGACATTGGTTAATGGCTTTTGTTGTTTGGGTCAGCAGAAGCGTAATGAAAACACACTTAAACAACACAAGCAGAAACAGAGATGATAGACTGTAAAGGAAGTGCACCTTACTCCTGCCTTAAACTATATCCCATTTCCAATCTGAACAGTGATGTTGGAGCAGAAGATGCTTGAGAGCTAAAAACGAAAGATGAGAACTTCGACTTAAGTGACTTGCAGTCTAATGACCACATGCTACTTAGTGCATCCTTACCTTGCATTAGTGCAATTCTTCAGCTTAATTTATGCTGCAAACTGATTTTAAGCGACACACCAGTACACCTACATATTGGAACTAAAACTGACGATGTCTTGTTCAGCCAGCCTTCCGGCATATGAGAGGTTACAGATTTTGACCAGCTACTTCATTCCAGTCAGAGTATTATTTTATCAGTTATTACTGACCAGCCTTAAGGAACGTATTAGAATGACACCGGACATGCTCACATTGGAATATTATTGCTTTAATTTTTAAAAGTGAAGTAGAAACTCTGGATACGGAGTGCTTGCACTTGGTTAAGCATTTTCCTAACTTGAATGAAGATTAAGATGCTGTGACAGTTCAGAAAAGTACAGTGTCAGTTCTGATCCACCTGTCCTGACTTATGTTATCAATTTGATTACACTTATTTTTCTCTTATCATGAACGTTACCTTTGATCTGGGGTTATTTTCCATTGGCCTGTGACATAAACTTAATTAAAAAGAGTGTTTTGTATCTGACTGAGATTTAGTAAGTGTCAGCCCAGTTCTGTGTTTTGTCACTAGACATGAGTGGAAATAACATGAGGAAAACTTTACAATGCCTTTGCCTTTCATCTAGAAAAATTAAGGTTTTGGTAAATTTCATTTGAGCTTTTTTTATCTAAAGATAAATGTTTTAGTTTAACTTGGGTTTGATTTCAATCAGTGAGCCTACATTTAATTTTTGAGTGCCCAAAGTGGTGGTCTTTGATCTAAGACATCAGTTAGATTATATATGTGGAACTTCTTAGCTTAAGGGAAGAGATGTTTGAATCCTCCCACTAGTCTGGCACTCATTCAGGCACCTGAAAAGAAATTATTCAGATACAAAGGAATTACCATGTGAATAGTGTTTCCACACTGTTTCTGCATATGCTGTCCTGCATTTTTATCAAGACTGCAAACATAAACCAGCGTGAGAAAGCAGGTGCTATTTTCCTCTGTCTTTTGAGCATCAGTCTTTCCCAGCAGTAAGTTCTATGCATTAATGGCCACAGCAAGGCCCTCCAAAACCAGAATTTTTAAATTTTTTTTTAAGGTCTGGGGCTTCTGATCTATTTTTAATTAAGGGGCAGAAATTTTAAATAAGAAGAGATAGAAAGCAAAAGCTTCATGATTCTTAATATTTTTAAGAGCATTTGAAACAACTGTGGTGTAGGAGGAAGAATCTAAAAAGTTTCTAAACTATTAAGATGTTTCAGTTTATCTTCACAGATTTTTAGTTTGCATAGAATGTAGAAATGAAATGCCTTTTGAATTATTTCTGACTTTCAGTAACTCATCCATATTGACATTATCTCTGATTGAAGATCATCTGTACTATGAAGAACAAAGAAAAGATTTTGTTCCTTATGTAAGTCAAAAAGGGTGATAGAAACTATTTAATTGTGGTTAAAAAAATTACCATTATTATTAAAACAGCCATTGACTTGCAGATAATCCACTCTCGTCTATGGAATTACTCACTGATCATTAAGTTATA
>VXBQ01011387.1:14046-32679 GCA_013400175.1 Phainopepla nitens | reverse complement strand
AAAGGTAAAGGTAAATGCGGAAATTAACAACTAGTGAAAAGGTGTAGAAGTAATAAAATGAGCAAAAAAGAGGAAAACGATATCTCAAGTATAAGCAAGGTTTTGTTGTATAGCATGTCATCAAGGAACTTATAACAGCTGACAGGTGCATACAATAAGGGAAACGAATTTCAGTTGAAAGAATACACATTTTTTCAAATTTTAATTTGTTAAACCATTAGGGGGAAGAATAGTTACGATGAATGTAGAGCAAAGATCTGTATGCAGAAATAGGATACGTAAAGAGAATTTGTGCCTTAAACATTGTAGTTTCAAGCTCTTGCAACTGAATCCTCCATGTTTGAATTGACAGTTTAAGTAATTCAGTTATTGATGACAGCACACGTACATTTCCACTGCATATTACTTGTGAGACAGTAATCTAATTTCAGAATGGCTTCAAAATAGCTTCTTCAGAATAGCTACAAAAAACCCAAAAATGAACTGATCTTAATAAATTAGTCAGCCAAAAGACATTAAAATAAGGCTTGTTGTATTTCCTTATTGCATAAAACCAGTTTTATCATATGTCTAGGGTGGTAACATACAAAGGAGAGAAGTTTATGACCACTGGCTTTAGAACAACATGATGCAAAGAAAAAATAAAAATTGTCTTCGTTATGCTAACTCTTACTTAAATAAAAAAAAAAAATCGCCATAACCTGAAAAACATGCATGGATTAATTTCTTCTAAAATTAAAGGGAAACCCCGACATTTTCGTGTTTTTAAACCATTAGGGAAATGTAAAGAGTACATAATATCTCATCAGATAAACCAAAAAGGACTTTGAAAAGCATGAGAAATCATAAAAGTCTGTAGTGTGTTTGCTGAAAAAGTAGAAAACATGTTCATGTACCTGCACTATCTTGCACTAAATTCTTGTCACAATAAGGCACCTAGTTTTTACTTTATTCACCCTTATATAATGAAGGTGACTTGGCTTGAGTGAAAAAGTAAGGATCTTTTTTGGAACTTGAAATATTATTGCAAAATTTAGATTTTCTCAGATCGAAATCTGTTCATTAGTTATTCTCATGCTGAAGATTCTAATCAGCTCTGCTTGTGTATGTTGATTGCCAGTTAGTTTCAATAGCTGTAAAATTGTACTTGATACATTGTTACTCAGTTGGAGTGTAATTGGTGAATTAAGAAAAATTAAAAGATGGTCAATAAAATAGTTGCAAACACTTGAAATATGGGACCTGGGAAAGCTCCACTGAAGCCAGTGATCAGGTGGAATGTTTTACCACTTAAATGTGCAATGGCCATTAAACAGTTAAGCTCCATTGAGACTGCCATGTTCAATAAAACATGTGCTTAATTTTTGCCTCAGAGGAATTGACATATATGATAAATATTTCTGGAATTTTAACCTAAACAGGAACTAAATACTCTGTTGACCTTTTAACATTACATAATGCTATTATGACTTTAATATTGAAAATGTGATATCTGGGGTCTCAGATTAATTTAAAAAAAAACCAAACAAACAAAAAAAACCCTCCCCAAAATATAAAAAGGCACTATGTAGAACATCACAGAATTTTCTATGGTGTTTTAATCCAGGTATATAAATTAGTTCATAGATTTCATGAATATCATCTATATCCAAGAAATGCTCTTTTCAGATTTTCAGAAATCTCTTAGCTTGGGACACAGGTGAGCAAATTTATTTATATGCATTGGCATTTTCTGCTCAAAGTTGTCATATCTCCTTGACATTTAAACAATTTACATCAGCCAAAGATATGGCGCAAAATAACCATTCATTATTTCTCTTACCTGGGGGGAAGAAAAACTCACAAAAATTTCTACAGGGCAGCTGAGTTTCTGAAGAATTTCCAAAACCCATAGCAAGTAGCCCCTTCAGTCACTTTTCCTGAATGAGAAGGCATGGTTTCTTCCAGAGGCATGCAAGCTTTGTTGAGCTATTAAAGTATATTACCAGAAATTATAGTGTCACATATCAAAAAAAAAACCAACCAAACAACCAAGAAAACCACAAAAACAAAACAAACAAACAAACAAACAATCAAAGAGTACATTACTGATTCAGAATTAAAACTTTTTATAAAATCAGTATTAGAACCTCAGAGTTTTAACAATACACTACTATACACAGTTCTGTAGCTCATTATTTTCCACACAAAGCCACTTTAAAACCTCTCATATGCTTCTAATATATCGCTTAGCATTACGCAATTGCTACTTCCTCTTCAGTTTTCAGACAGTTAAGTCTTTGAACTCTTAAAACTACAGTGTTCTGACAATTTTATAAAACCACAGGGAATGCAAACTATTTTTGCTTACCAGGTAACAAGCATTTAAAAAAAAAAGTGGGCTTGCTACAATTTCTTTAATTTAAATATCTTTTTAGGTACTGATGGGTTAGGATTAATCTTTGTGTTGCAAGTGTTCTTATCAAATAAGGTAAAACTTAGGAACTTGCATGGCATGTATATTTGCTACAAACTTTATTTGCTACAAATTCAATGCAAAGTTCATTGTGTGCTTTAGGGAGGAAAGAATGATATACATGGAAGACTAGTAGGCAAAAATTTTGAGGTTATTTTGCTTGTTTTTCACTCTGTAAAGAGTATTCAAAGCATTGACAAATGGAAACGATATTAGAAATAATGTAGTCTGCAGATATTTACCTATATAAAGCATCTGTGATGCACAGTATGCACTTCTGTGTTTCATGTCAATGAATGTCAACATTTTGAAGTTCCTTTTCTTTCTGTTTCTTGCCAGACAAATAGTAAAATTCACAAGGCAAAAAAAAATTAATGTCCAGTTAAAAATTGCTTTTGATTACTGTTTAGATGAAAAAGGCAAAGAAGACCCTACTGACACTGATATTTCATATAACTGTTGAAAATGGAATATTAAAGGTCTTGTGACGGGAAAGATGCATCATCAGTAAAGCACTGGCAGCGCACTGAGAAGAACAACTGAGAAAAAAGCTGCTAAAGCTTTCTGATTACCAAAGCTTTACTTCATAGACCTTCAGATTAAATTTTAGTATCTGCTGTTCATTAATGATGAATGAAAGAGTTCAACATTAGGCTTATCCTTTCTTGGTATTTCTTCATCCAGAAATAATCACTCACTTTAGCTGAACTTTATCTCATATCCTGTTACATGTGGCTGAATTAAGATTTGTAACTGCTTTTTGACTAAATATTGCAAAGTAAAAAATTCTTCATTCAGATTTGTTTGATATAATAATACTTTAAAGTCCTGTGAAGTCCAGAAGATGACTTTGGCATAATCTCTTGAGAGACCATCCAAGGCATGGAAATAGTCTAGGGAACTGCGATAGTACATAATGCAAAAGGCTGCAGGCATTGCATGGGATGATGACAAGAAAATCAAGACCAAAAGTAGATGATGCATTTCAGATGAAATTTTTTCAAGTAATAGCTAAATATTGGCAAAAGGTTGAAGGAATCCTAAACATAACCATATTACACACTTTCAGATCAAAGAATATTGTTTCAGTGGTTGCAAAGAATTTAACATTTGCATTAGGGAACATTTGCAACTTCGGGGAAACCTTGCTGTTTTAATACTTTGGTAATGCCAAATATTTGCAAGCAATTAAACATGAAGGAAATATATTACATTGATTATTTATATAACATTTTTATATGAGATGTTTCTCAACATAGACATCAAAAGAAAATATCAATAGTTGCATTTAATCATGATTTCAGGATCTTATTAGTGAGAAGTGTTATAGTTACAGTTAATTTCACATGTTTTCTTAATACCATTTGTAAAATCTGTCAGTTTGAAACAGCATTTAGGCATGCTATGCTCTACTTTGTATCTATATATATATAAAGAGAAGAGCAAATTACATCATAAGTATAAATAGTAAAAAAAAAAATACTATTAATAATTTTAATGGATCACAAAATGGTTTTATTTGCATATTTTGTTCCTTAGGACATATGATAGTGTCTGTAAGTTGGACATAAAATTTAAGACATATTGGAATATCAAGTAATTCTTCAATATCACTGGTAATCATGATTTAAATCCTTTTTAAAAACATATACCAATCGTCTTGTTAAAATTAGCTGTGATTTCTTTTATAATAACTCTTAGAGCAGAGTTTAAGACTTGTGTGAAATGTTTGGATAGCTTCTTCCAATAATCTCTTTTCTGTACAGAGATGGATTTCTTGACAAAAAAAATAGGATGTTCTTGATGAAAACAACTAAATGGAGAACTTAAGGATTGACTTCTGTCTTTGCACTACTGATGCCTGCATTTTATTGAATATTAATAGTTCAGAACATCAGGTTCCACTTGTCAGTTCTTCCTCTATCAGTATCTGATTCAAGACTCTCTCCTTTTAGAAGGTTGGTCCATGGAGGCAGGTGAAGTCAACAGAAACCATGCTTGAATTTTCAAAAAGCCTCAAGTAATAATCACTTGCAAAAAGACCGGATCAAAACTAACAAAGCGAAAAAGGTCTTTATGCCAAAGAGATTATGAGATTAGTATTGATACTTTTGTCTTTAAGCTCTCTTACTATTCTCTTCCACATTTAAAACATGATAGCAAACTCCTATAAACTGGGTAGGGTTTTCAAAGAAAAGTTAATTTGAGGGAAATACTCCAAGGCAAATGTCAATAGAAAGCCTACATGTAAGTAAATATTTCCTTGAAAAATAGTTGGCATGAAATTAAGTATGATGGCCAGGAGCTACCCATTGAATCAAGGAAAATGGAAAATGGAAAATATAGATTGATTTCTGATTTAATATCATTTATCCTGTCCATGGCATGAGTTATAGAAATAAAAAAAATCACAGCCCTGTAAATCATAGAATCATAAAATATCCTGAGTTGAAAGAGNACTTCTGTCTTTGCACTACTGATGCCTGCATTTTATTGAATATTAATAGTTCAGAACATCAGGTTCCACTTGTCAGTTCTTCCTCTATCAGTATCTGATTCAAGACTCTCTCCTTTTAGAAGGTTGGTCCATGGAGGCAGGTGAAGTCAACAGAAACCATGCTTGAATTTTCAAAAAGCCTCAAGTAATAATCACTTGCAAAAAGACCGGATCAAAACTAACAAAGCGAAAAAGGTCTTTATGCCAAAGAGATTATGAGATTAGTATTGATACTTTTGTCTTTAAGCTCTCTTACTATTCTCTTCCACATTTAAAACATGATAGCAAACTCCTATAAACTGGGTAGGGTTTTCAAAGAAAAGTTAATTTGAGGGAAATACTCCAAGGCAAATGTCAATAGAAAGCCTACATGTAAGTAAATATTTCCTTGAAAAATAGTTGGCATGAAATTAAGTATGATGGCCAGGAGCTACCCATTGAATCAAGGAAAATGGAAAATGGAAAATATAGATTGATTTCTGATTTAATATCATTTATCCTGTCCATGGCATGAGTTATAGAAATAAAAAAAATCACAGCCCTGTAAATCATAGAATCATAAAATATCCTGAGTTGAAAGAGCCCACAAGTTTCATCAAGACCGAATCCTAGCCCTAGCAGGACAACTCCAATGAAAGTCCATACTATAGAGCATTCGACTGCAAAGGTAATTGATGTCTTAGCTTTTCACCAGCTAAGCTTTAAAAACATGTCTTTTCAGGGTAAGAGGAGAGATCATAGTAGTGTACTTTTGGTAATTTGATAAACTGATGTTTCTGTACAAGTTCAGAGGATGACCTGTGAGTATTCTTTCTTCTCTGCAGAGCGAATTTCAGTCCAAAGTCTGCTGCTCTTCTCTCTGTATCCTCACCAGCCAGCACAGGGCTGTAAGTAATCGACTGCAAGAATGCCCTGGTAGCAGATATCTCCCCTTTGAAAGAAGAGATTTTGACATTTAGTATTGCTATTAGTGGCCAATGCTTCTCTGTCTCAGTCTAGTTAAGGACTGGCTCTTGCTTGGGTTAGTTTATTTAATTACAGTTAAAGCCTTAAAACAAGAGTCTGTAATTCAAGAAGACTTTTCAGATGAAGCCGACTGAGACAGTGTAGTTAGCCCATGCACAGAAGATAATGCTGAATTGAAACTGTATTACAGCTATATTGTGTGGTTAATTAACTGTGACCCATCTTAACTTTTTTCAGTCTACCTGACAGTAACCAAATCCTCGCTTCTGGAATTCTTTGGCATTTTCATTAAAATATATATGGAAATTGAATTACAGATCTCTCTGTGACAAATGTTGTTCATGGTTTTTTTTTAATGTTGTATATTTGTATATGTTATATGTCAAAATACATGGTTTCAGTATTCCAAGGTAGTCCCACTTCTGTAATGTAAAAAAACTATGATCTATTCTAGGGAAAACAATTCCCATTATTTACCATGACTAAGACTGTACAATAACTTCACTTAATGTATGCTGACTAGAAATATATGACAGCCTCGCTTTACCTATTTAAAAGTTCTGCTAAAAGACTACAGATTCCAAGCTCTCTCAATTGAACAGGAAAAGAGCCAGAGTTCTGCATCTGGCTCATTGTATGACTCTTTAACAAAATATTGTTTCAAACAATACCACAAGACAATAATTTAATTATTCAAAACAGTGAAACTCCCTATAAAAATAACATCCTCTAAAACTTAAAGAAACCACAGTTTATTTTCAGTTCTGCCTGGTGAATTATGTTTTAGCCTTTAATAATTTTATTCATTTAGCAGGAACTCAAGCTACATAGTAGCCCTAGGCAGCCCTGTGTGACTGGCTAGTGAGTTGGACCAGATGACCTTCAGAGGTATCTTCTGACCTCAGCCATTGTGTAAGTCTGCAGTATATATGAAGGCATTTAAAAGTCATTGAGCCAATATAGAAGCCATATCATGTTCTTCTCTTACCTTGATTTCCTTGATTTTAACTCTTTACTTTCATTATCAGAATGGTTGTTAGATGAGTCTGTTACTCATTCTCTCTTTCTCAGCCTCTTTTACTTGCCTCTCTCTGGATTCTGTACTTGAGAGAGCTCCTTTGGTGCTGGATATTGTTTTCCTTTGCAAAATATTCTGTGGAGATGCAGTTTAGGAATTATCTTTTAAAAGTGCCTACCTGCCTAATGAACTGCTGCACCTCTGAATACTTTGCATATCAGTCTTGTTGCAAAGCTTGAAAGAACATACAAAAATGTATAGCATTCATTATTTTAATACAACAGCAGGACTATAATGAGAATAAAAGGCATAGCATGTTCATTTTCACCAGAGGTATGTGGGAAAACGACTCGGGGTAATATCAGATAAAACTAGAAGTTATAGTTGCACTCTTAACAGAAATGATAACAGTATGAAAATTAGAGGGTGAAATGCAATTGCTACCCTCCAGATGGGATATGGTCAGCACGCCCAGCCACAATGCCTCTTGCATTGTACATGCAGTCAGCATGCCACACACAGTACATCTTAAGGGGGACAAAACAGAGAGTGGAATGAAGACCATGACCAGTCTCTGTCAGAAGTCTTGCAGAGCAGGGAACTCAGTAGCACCTTGTAGCTGATAAGGTGCATAGCAACTGTTCAACTGAAGAAGAACGATTTCTTGCTGTTGCGCTTGCAACTGTGGCAAGATCACAGATGCCCACCTTTGTCCTAACGGTTATCTCGGATGTAATACTGGCGTTACCCAACTCCAAGGTATGACCATCCACCACTGAAGATGATATATGGCTAGATTCACTCAAGCTCCATCTAAATATAAAAATAAGTTAAAAATTGAGAGTAGTTCGAGAAGAATCCATAATAAGTCCTGGGATCAGTTAGTGGTCTGAACCTGTCTCCTCCCCTGTAGGCATGGCTGTGGGGTAAGAACTGTACTACAGATGTGTTGATTGACTGTCTCAAGCTAGTTTTTGTTAGGGATTAGAGCTTATCTGTGTATTGCTTTGAATATGTTTTTGCAGGGTGATACTATCACTGGCAATCTTAAAACCTTAATGTCTCAGAATCCTCTATTATATTAATAAAGAGTGTTACTACATAAAGTGTTTATTGTGAGGCTTTCAAGGGTTTTAACAGTTGCCGGCAGCAGTAACTCTCCACTTGCCTATAGAGAACCAGAACAGAGTCTCTCTCATGCTGTTGGCATGGATCCCTGAATCATTCCTTTTGCTGACAGATGAATTTAAGGTGTGGAAACCCAGGAGAGGGGCCTTCTGTTTGCACGTGATCCTGAACAAGTCTGCCCTCCAGTCCAACAGGACTGCTCAGAGAAGGGTCCCCATGAAAGGATGCTGACTGGTGTGGCGCAATGGTCAAGCTTTTCTGTGGCACTGACAGACTAATCAAACACAAATGATTTGAGAAAATCTCTACTTTCACATTGCAGAGGTGTTATAAATAAGGACAGAAAAGGAAATAATGTCCATCTATTTCAATTGTCCTCAAGCATAACAACTGTGACTAGAAAAATTCTGGATTAAGGAGGAAACAACAAATAGAAACAGAAAGAAAGAACCACAGCAAAAAGCAAGTTTCAAAATGGGACCCGCATTCTGAATCATTAATATGGGAAAATTAGGGAAACAACAATTAATAAAAACTAGCTATTACTTATAGGAAGGAAAGGAAATGTTTGAGATTTTTGAAGGAATATCACAAAGAATGCACTCTTCCTCCTAGTATGCTATACTTATAAAGGTTAGAAGCTAGTTTTTTATGAAGGAGCATATCTAGGCTCTTTCATACATATACCTCCAAATACAAAGGACTCAACACTGATAACAGAACCTTGCACATATCAAACAAAAGAACACAGCACAGGAGATCCCTAACAATGAATATGCTGGCTTTTCTAGTGTCATGTCTTTCTCAGTATCTTACACTGAATAATTGAGGATCTTATCCTCAAAGTGGCATAACTTAACAACTAATCATCTGGAAAAGGTTTCTCCCCAGCTTATAATGAATTCTCTTTTTTTGCTTTACTGTAATTTTAGCCATTAGCCTCAGAGACAGAGCTCTTAAAATCTTATTAAATTCCAAAGCAAGAAAATCTTGCTAGCTGTATTAGCTTTAATATTATGAGGTAAACTAACATGGGTCACTTAGAAAATGCCAACATACGTGACGCTAAGTAGTATTTCCTACTATTCACACTTCTATATTATAGGCAAGAAAGTAACTTTAAAATTTTATTTCAAGTAAATGGATGCCGAACTAAAGAATTTGTGAAAGACTTTTTATATAATGAAATATAATATATATAAATATATACAATTTATATACAACGAATACAAAGATAGATACCTATCTATGTGTCTATATTTATAATACAAATTGTAGGGTGAAATGCATTCACTACCCTTCAGATGGGATATGGTCAGTATGCCCAACCACAATGCCACTTGTAGTACATGCAGTCAGCATGCCACACATACGTATTTGTATGTCTTTGTATTATTCTGTTCTAAAAAAGGAATGAGATACTGCTGAATACCTTCTTCCTTCCACTTTTCTCCTAACTTTCTTTTTATTTTCCTTATCTACTTACTAAAATTAATTCAGAAAGCTGTGGCGTATTGAAAATAATTTAAAGTTTACTGCTTCAGTTTGTTTTATTTTTTTTTCCTGTTTGGCTTTCTCCTCATCATTCAAACAAGATAAAATATTTAATGTGAAAATATCACATTTTAAAAAATAATTTATTTATTCTATTTATAAACCCTATTTATTTATCAGAATATGAGATACTCTTCTAAATATAGGAGTATATACTTGTATACTTTCCTAAGTAAGGGCTCGTTAGATGCTTGCATTGACAAAATTTTGAAAATTTTAGGAAATTTGTTTTGAATGGCCACTTCAAAGGGTAACTTCTGTATGAAAGTATCTTCTTGTAGGATCTTGTGAAAATGGAAATTTGGTCAAAACATACATAATATTTCAAAAGTGCACCTCATGTAACACCATAGGTAACTCTTTTTGTCTTCTTAAAGTGGAAGAGTACATGAGATTTGACTGTGATACTACACGTCAAACCTATGAGTTTTGTTACTTCCCAATAAGCCATTGCATTTAGAGATTCCAATGTGTCTTACTATATGTGAAGCAGAGACTGGATATGTAAATTGATGAATAGATTTGAGACAAGGTTTCTTGCCTATAAGCCTTCTGTCAAACTCAGTAGTGCAGAGACAGTCTCAAATAGAATGGTGGAATAGCTGGTTCCCTGAGTGAAAACACAGGTTTAAGTAGCTAATTCTATAGGAGCACATTTTAGATCCAACAATAAAATGTAAACATGTTCGAAACTCTTGTCGCGAGACCATTCCTTTAGTCTTTTGAAATTCACACTTCATTGCAAATGGGTTTGCTGGAGGTTCAGGCATGGTTGACAGATAACCCTTTATCAAATATTCTTAATTATCCTTAGTGCTTAACAGGCTTGTACTTGATTTCTGATGTCCAGATTTTAACATGTCATTTTCTATATCATATTACAAAAAGCATTTTTAGAAATATCTATCAAAGTAATACTTTTTGTGGTAGATTTGGCTTACTCAGATTCACTTTTGTTGCATAAAGTAAAATTAATGACACACTGATAAACACCATCATTGGATGCTATGCTTTTTATCAAGATATAAATTTGCATTAATATGTTATATTTATTTATGTATTTAATCATTTAGAACTATTGAAAAAAATTGACAAATGCTACTGATGAGATGGACCAAGAGAGTGAAGTTAGTATTGACTCAGACTTTCCTTACGGAAGTGCATTTCCTGGTTTTATTTCAAAGTCCACACCATTAATGCACACAAAGCTTCTCTTTCATTAAATTTTTGATACACCAACCACTTCATTACCCATCATTTTTTTGACATGAACCACTGCTAAAATAAGAGAATTCAACAAAATCCTGCATTAACTTACAAACGTAGACAAAGACTGCGTAGTCTAGACTGAAAATTTGACAGCATTTCTGTAAAACTATTCCAAATAGATGCTCATCCATATAAATATAAGTATGATACAGAGAGGTGTCAATTTGAAATGCATTAAAGAGCAATATATTTAATGTATCTTGTCATAAAGTTTCAGTGGGTCACAAGATATATATAACAGTTATTGGCAACCAAGCGGACTAACTAAAGAACTGTAGTAAATAGAGTCAGAATTTATTAGCTTTAAGGGTGAGTAAAACCATGGAAACTTTTAGTGCTGAAAACAAAGTGAAATTTTCGAAAGGACTCTTTCTTCCTTAATAGCCTGAATATTAAATTTAAAATAATCTGAGTTATTAAATCCAATGATTTCTCTATTAGAGTTCAGTTCCTAAATAATTTTTTAAAATGGCATTTAGGTCCTATTTTTCCTGGAATTTTAGTGTAAATAAAGGTAAGTGTAAAATCTAACAAAAGTGAAGAAGAGAAACAAGGGGATTTTAAATTTAAATTACAAAAACAAAGAGAAACTTTTCAGAAATGCCACATTACTAGTTTAGTGTTCAGTGCCTATATTACTAGAATACTCTGTAAAACTACAGATCAGGAATCATGAATTCAAAACTTGTGTTGTACAGGAATATGAGAATCAAGTTTGAGCTACCTGGGAAGGATTTTCCGGTTCTTTTACCTTGAGCCTACTCTGGAAATTGCATTATGAAATACACATTATGAAAGTTAGACACATCATCATATATTTCACTTTTCCCTGAAATAGTTAAAGCTACCACAAGTTAGGAACGTTTTTTTCAGTTTCTGTTCACCTTTCTCTGACACAACAGTGACAGCCCATTGTCCTTGAGAAGAGTCCAGGCCTGATTCCTGACTCAGCTTTGAAGCAAAGGTGTTGCTGTGCAAGAGCATAAGTCAAGTAATGAGTTATCTATACCATGTCCAATCTTTTGCTTATGTTTTCCTGGGCAGTAAAAGCCATATTACTTGAAATGTACCATATGTCCCAGATGTATGAAATATTAGGCATTATCTGTTAAATCAAAAGAAATGCAAAGCCGTGAGAAATAGACATTAGAAGAAAGGCTTTTAAATGAATTACCTGACAAAAGAATGTTTCAGAGAAAGGTAAAATAGTGAAATCACTTTCAGTTCTCCAGAAAAGCAACAATGATGAATTTACTCTGTTTTAAAAAAAAAGCATTATCCAATAAAGATTTTTTTCTTTCTGATTATCATTATAAAGGAGCTAGATAGGTTTTAAGGCTCTTCTCTTTTTCTTTTCCTCAAAGAAAAGTACAGATAGGCTTTTCTTTCTTTAATGACAACAATTAATTGCAATGTTTCAAAACACTCATGCTGTTGCTAGTAGTAGCAATTGAAGAAATGGTAAGTGTAATAATCGTAAGTAATTAAAACAAAATGAGGCCTCTAATGAAAAAATTAAGAAAGTGTTTGAATCAAGGATTGAATGAGGGGAAAGAAAAGGCAAAAATATTAAAACATGTTTACATTTTTTTATAAATACATATGCTAATTTTAAGGCAAATACTGGTAGCCAGTAAAATTTGATATGGAATGCTAGCCATTTATACTTGGAGATCCGAAACACAGAAGTTACTTTTGTGGTATACCATTAAAAAGTTGAAGGGCCAACTAGAAAAAGGGAGTGGTGCAATCATACACTAGATGAAATATTAGGCACACAAGAAACTTAAGAATGATGGTTAGAGAGAATACAATTATACTTTGTCTGCAAGTTTCTATTTTTTTCTATTTGTTTTCTCAGGCATGTTTGCAGGCAAGAACTCAAAGAACCCCTAAGCCTTTCCTTCTTCCTCTTATTCAGTCAACCATGTAGCATGTGCTATTCTGATGAAATATTTGCACTAAACAGAATGTAAGTACAAAGCATACAGTGATATATAGTACTGTTTTTCTTGCAAATTCTTTTTTTTGAAATCAGGAAATTCTGAACACACTTTCCCCTATGCTATCAAATCACAGAATAACTGGATTAATTTGGAGTTGCAGCAATATCAGAGCAGTCGCTAATTTTTCACAGAAAATAAATAAATAAATCCCACAAAGGCTTGACACTTTTCCAGCTCCTGAAATAATGTATTATTAAAAACAAATTATGGTGTGTTAAACTGCATCGTATTATGATGTGATGTGGATGTGAAGCAGACATAAATCCTAGACTTAGGGAAATAAATTTATGATGTGCTGTGTAGCTTCATGTCATGAAATAAAGTCACAAAATTATTTTAGAGAGAATTACTGGAAGCAGCTTTATTTCCCCCCAGTATAATTTGAATTCTCAGCTGAGCAGAGCTTATTCAGGAAAAGATTCTGATTAAAAATGAAATAAAATCAGAAATATTTTTTCCCTGTCCTTATCTTCCAAAGTTGGTTGTGTTGTTTTTTGATTTTCTTCTTTATCTAGACTAACTAGAATTTTGAACTTCACAGGTTTGGATGAACTTGGCAACAAATCAAACACCAGCTGACTACCTTTCATCGGCTTCAATTGTATTGAAATTGTATCAGTCATGAATATGAAAGAAAAAAAAATTTAAACTGTAAAGGGAAATCTTCTGGCACATTCTGCATGGCAGCTGCTTACTGGTCTAGTATTTCCCCATAATACAATAGTGTCAGGAAATATTTGCAGCCTTGAACAAAGGTTCCCCACTTGAAGACCATTCTGAGGACAGACTAGTTAGCCAGTACCGACACTGCAGTGTGAGCATCACTCATATCCCTCTATTTTCTCTGACAATTATTTAGGTATTTTATCATTTTCAAGGAAGATAATTCAACAGTGCTTTGGCCAAGTATGTCTCTAACTTATGATACATATAGTAGACACTATTGTTTAAAAATCTCCCTTAATGACACAGATTTCAAGTTCATGCCTTTGTGTAATCTGCTATTATACTAAAAGTGTTTGCTCTTTAGAGAAGGAATTGTCCTTTTCATCATATTCAAATGTTTTGGCTAGAATATCTGTCCCCTGCTCAGACAAAAGGGCCGTGCAAAATGGTTTGTGATTCTGGAAGTGACCAGTACAGAATCCTTAGGTGACATCTGAGGACAAGTCAGATGAAACACACAGTCATACTTCTCCAAAATACTATCTTGCATTTAGCCTTTTTATACACAGCCATTTCCTATTTTTCTGCATGGAGAGTATCAACAAAGAATACCTCTTTCAAGTCCCCTGGATAGATATGATTACTACTCAGAAAATATGTCTCCAAACAGTGGACATCAACAAATTACTGTTAGCTAGCAAAGTTGTATCTCCAATTTAAGTGCTTCCTTACTATCCTTCTAGTGATATGGAATCATGGTCTTCCTACTGCATTTAAGGTATAGCATATATAGCATTTATGGCATGTTTTAAACACTCTTTTTAGTTAGCTGACAAATTTACAAGAACTATTTTATAGACCTCTTGAATCACAATATACAATTCTTCTGGTTCCAGGCAAAGACAGCACTAATTTTCTGTGGTAACCATGGGGGGGGAGGTGGGTGCAGCCTGGAGTTGCATAGGCATAACCAGCATAACCAGAACCCTAGTGTTATTCTGTACCATCTTACATCAGTGCCAGGAAAGTCACAGGTGGATCACAGGGGAGACAGACTCTCTGACTTCTGAGAAGACCATTGATTTTCTGGGCAGGAGAAAGTGTGGTGTGGTAGGACAGTTGGTCAGTCAATATTTTGTTGTGGTTCTTCTGTGTAAATAGTTTCTTTGTTTTATACCTTTTGTTGATAATATTGTTGCTGTTACTGTTTGTATTTCTTATCTCACTGCTGTTTCTCATAAATCATTCTTATCTCAGCCCATGATTTTTGCCTTGTGTGCCTCTAATTCTCCTCTCCAGCCACCTGTGAGCAGAGGACAGGGGAGAGAGGAAGCAGCTGAGGAGGGTGTGGCTTTGGAGTCTCAGCGTGGGGACACTAAACTAGGAGTACCATTCCTAAATTACAACAGCCTTAACTGGTGTCAAACTTTGAGTGTGAAGGTTTGAAAGAGCAACAGAGCTGTCCTTATAGGAGTGAAAACAAACTTATCTAAGCCCTTATGTGTTAGGAGTGGAGCCCCTGGTCACAATGTTGCTTGACTGTTCCTGTGTGTGTGGTGCCTAACACATATGTTCTCCTATATGCTCCTCACAGCACTCTTTTTTCTGTGAGAGGGGGATCAGGATTACTTGGTTGCTGTACTAGGTGATACCAGTTTATGACATTATGACATCAAGGGCACTAACAGTCATTTGGGGCTTGTATTCAGTGTCATTCTCCTGCCCTAGCCTTGGGTGATACATCTGGGAATTCATTAATAATCATACTATGATTTCAGCCGCCAGCTGAGTGAGTGACCTGTCTGCTCTGATGCTGGGATATCATGCCCCGCAGTATGAAACTCGACGGTAGTAAAGGCAAGCAACTGTGATCCCTGTTCCAGGATGTAGGCATTGACAAGAGGATTGCAAAGAGTACAGAAAGTCTCAGCCTCTGCAGGTAATTCCTGTCAAGTCGCCTTGAAAGGTGTTCTCTCAAGGATGAACTAGTAGTGCACTCAAGCAGATGGAACATTATGGTGAAAGTTTTCAGGTGCCTGAGAGAATTACCTATGACAGAGGAAATCTATAGGGATTCAAATAACAAACTGTAGGTCCCGGTAGATCTAGAGGAGATTCCATGTGCATAATTCACACAGTGGAGTTTGTATGGAGCATGCTATTGTCATGTACCTGCTCGCTGGCACTGATGTCAATGAAAGAAGGAGTAGAAACAGTGCTTCATGTGACTCTCCGCTTCTAACCACCAGGATAGTTACCACTACTGTGTTAGCTGTACTAATTGAGCTGACCCTGCCCAATCAAAACCTCCTTGTCCTTTAGAAGGGGATTAAGTCCCCATAGTGCGTATGAGAAGTAGTCCTGCCGCAAGCAAAGGGATGCCCATCTGTGAGATTGTTTTGGCTCAAGGTGCTGAGTGTACTTGGTGGGTAATGCAGAGGGAGCAAAAAACTCAATGTGCCTCTCAAGGGGATTTGACTTTGGGATGAGAACAGTCTGTAATGTTGAATTGTATAATATTGGTTGCTGAATGACGCTGCCATTGTATGCCAGAACTACCATGGACAATGAGTATGGACTGCTCCAGATACACCTGTTGTGAGCTAGTGATGCTGACTGCAGCCACCTGACAGCTCACCACCTCTCCTTCCATGGAAGACATCGAAAGCAGATAGAACCCACAGTCATGGACTAAATGAACTCAACAGACAACTTGGAGGAACAGCCACTGACTGAAAATTACATCTGTGCTTGCATATATATGTATATGATTGGAAGGTGTAGGATCTGGGTGTATGTAGATGGGCATAAAATAAAGAGTGGATAATGTCCTGGTTTCAGAAAACAGGATTAATTTTTCACAGTAGCCAGGAGGGACTGGAGCCTGGAGATGCATGGGCATGGCCAGGCACCTGATCCTTATTTGACACTGTCTGACGTCATTACCAGGGCAGAAGAAAGGAAATCCCTTCTCCAGGTGGGAGAAAGTATGGTGTGATGGGACAGTCACATTTGATCATGGTTTTTCTGTATAAACCATTTCTTTGTCTTACACCTTTTGTTAGTAGTATTGTTGCTGTTACTGTTGGTTTTCTTATCTCATTGCTGTTTTCAGTAAGTTGTTCGTATCTCATCCTATGACCTTTGCCTTTGGTGTCTCTAATTCTCCTCTCTGGCCACTTGAAGGGGGAAGAGAACAGTGAAGAGAAGCACATGAGTGGCATGTGGTTTTGGAGTCTCAGTGAGGGGGACACTAATTTAGGGAGTACCATTCCTAAACCATGACAACTTACCTATATATGTACCCACTTATTTGCATTCATATTCAGTAGTCTGACCTTTGAATTCAAATACACATTCATATTTTGAAATAGCCTGATTTTAGAATAGCGTGAAATCCATGAAAAATACTAAGGATGAGTGCACCCTCATGCTTTAATTAACATTAGGTTAACCTGCAAAGTAGTGAAATGTCAATTTCCACTGACTACATGAGAGATAAGCTAGACCCTTAGGCAGGAAGTATGTGCAGTCCAATAGACTATAAATTAAATAAAAAGGTCAGTTGTATCATTCTGAAGGGATCCAAGTGCACATCAATAGTGGCATGTTTACTGGCTGCTGACATGTGACCAATTGAGATAGCATAAGCCCATAGTCAAGCAGTGAGGGACTTTAGAGTACATATTAACGGAAATATTCAGCATAAGACAAGGCTAATTAAAAAAGAGGATATCTTCATTCCACCATTTGTATCAGAAATACAATGTGTGGCATAATCTATTTTCTAAAGCTATCAATAAAAAATAATAAATTTTTTCTAAAATGCTGTATTAATTTAACATGGAAAGAGCTCCTAGCACATTTATAATATAATACATGAATACCATAAAAATAGTACTGTAAAAGATCTAATTCCTACAAGTATTGAGCATACGACAGTGCAGTCTGTAGGTGGCATGCCATGAGGACTGCTGATGAAGTAATTTTCTTCAGTGAACTGTAAAATAAAGCCCTCTGTGTGAGTTACTGTCTCATGTGAATGAAATTGACAGCATAATTCTAGAGTCTATTTTAGCCTCTGTTTGGTCAATTTAAAAAAATAATAAAAAGAAAATGAAATATAAGCTGGTGGCAGGCTGTCAAGCAATCTACTGCCAGGCAAGAGCAGTGTTTAAACTTCCCCTTGGAAATTATGCTATAACAGGGGTTTAAGTCTTCAATACATTGAATAAATTCCAATAAAAAGAATGGAAAAGCATATTTTAGTCCTTTAGAAATTCTCTATAAGCATTATGTAAGGCTTAAAATAAGTCATTTTTTTCATGTGCTGTCTTCCACAAAAATGAGATACATTTAAGTAGTTGCTCACTGAGAAAAACAGACCATAATTGGTAGTGACCCTATCATAGAGGAAGAAAAGACTGCACACCAAAGATGCACACGGTATTTTCCAAAAATTATTGATGAAGATGTGGCCAAGTAACCTGTTTGTAAAAGGGACAGATATTTGTTGCCTTCTTCAAAAGGTTCAAGAGTTTGTTGTTAGCCTTTGGATAATAGATCACACATGGAGTGCCTAAGTTTGAAGACACACTTCATTGAACTCCATATAGCAAGCTTCATGCTTATGGAGGTGTTCCTCTTGATTACTTTTCATCTGGGCTGAGGAGTGATTTGTTTGGCGGATGGCATTGATTAAGTGCAGGAGAACCATGGTTTACTGTGACAGCTGCTAGGTCTGTATCAACAAATCAATGGATCTTTTTCACTTTTTTTTTTTTTCACTTTTTTTTTTACCCCTGGTATTCTTAGCTCTTCTGTTAGTATCTTGCTGTGACTGGAGATTAAAAACACATTTATAATTGTCTTATGATTTAACACTTTCTGATTTGTCAATCACATAAAATATTTACTGGATGGCAAAATGGGCCTCTGCTCTTGGATTCTCCAGGATATAAAGAATATATAGGAGTAAAGGGTGTACAAAACCACAATATATGTTCTAAAAAAAGTTACTCTTTTGTATGTAGATTAATGCATAAATATCAATGGTGTACATGTAAATAGTATA
>VXBQ01011385.1:557-17260 GCA_013400175.1 Phainopepla nitens | reverse complement strand
GGGCAGCGCTTCCTCATGGATGCACCGAGTTCTCCAGGGAAATCGGGCACCAGAGGGGTCGGAGGGGTTTGGCTTTAGGGTAAAAAATCGCCCCTTGTTCCTCCTCCTTGCCCAGCGCTTTTGGGGCCAGCAGCATTTGGAAAGGAATCCTCTCCTTCTTCTCCCCCCCGAAACTTCGAGCGCTTTATTTCCTAATAATTTAGCTCGGTTGGAAACGATATTTTTGCCAGTCTGAGATTGTTGGGGTCGTGGGGATTTGCTGTTATTGTTTGGGTGTGTTTTTCCTGGCTAAGCTTCCGCCGAACGCCTATCCCAGTAATAGGGATTTTGGCGCACCATTTGGGAGCCAAAAAAACCCCAAATTGGCCGTGGAAACATTGGGATTGACGAGCCTGGAGGAGGGAAACGATGCCAGGTGTCCCTGCCATGCCTGGGGGTGGCACTGAGTGCCCTCTAAACCCCTTCCAACCCGACCCATTCCTTTACTCCATTCCCAAACCGCTTTTTCCCGGCGGAATATTCACATTTCTCCTCCTGATTTTCATCGCTGGAAGAGCAGGAGGTGTCCCCAGCAGTAAATATTCATGAAGGTTTGCTCAAGGCAGGTGTGGAGCAGCTTTTGCGGCGAAGCCCGGCTCAAGGTGATTAAAGCGAGGTTTTAATTGCCGAGTGCTGTTACAAAACCCCAGCCGTGGAAGGGCAGGACCAGAGCCCTGCTCAAAGCTGGAAAAACGAGTCCTGCTCCGGCTGCGATTGGGAAAAGATGGTTTTTTGCAAGCTTTGTGTGTCTCTGCCACAGCAGGTTCGTGGTGGAGCAGGGGATGAGCAGCAAAGCCTCAGGTGTGTGCTGGCAGCTGGGCGAGGTGCACAGGGCTCCTGGGAGCCTGCAGGGGCTGGTGAGTGCAACTTCAGCTCTTAAACCCTCTGCTTCTGCTCTCACTTTTACCATTTCAGTGTTTAAAACCCGTTCATTCTGCTCTCAGTTTTATTTCAGCTCTGAAAACCCTTTCATTCTGCTCTCAGTTTTATCATTTCAGCTCTGAAAACCTGTTCATTCTGCTCTCAGTTTTATCATTTCAATGTTTAAAACCCGTTCATTCCGCTCTCAGTTTTATTTCAGCTCTGAAAACCATTTCATTCTGCTCTCAGATTAATCATTTCAGTGTTTAAAACCCTTTCATTCTGCTCTCAGTTTTATTTCAGCTCTTGAAACCCTTTCATTCTGCTCTCAGTTTTATATTTCAGCTTTTCCAACCCTCTGCTTCTGCTCTCAGTGCTATCATTTCAATGTTGAAAACCCTTTCATTCTTCTCTCAGTTTTATCATTCCAACTTTTCTTCTCAATTTTATCATTTCAACTTTTAAAACCCTTTCATTTTTCCTCTCAGCTTTATCATTTCAGCCTTTCCAACCCTTTGATTTCTCTCTCAGATTTATATTTTCAGCCTTTCCAACCCTCTCTGCTTCTGCTCTCAGCTTTCTCACTTCAGAATTAAGAAGCTTTTGGGTGTGATGTGCTTTCAAACCCAGGGAATTGTGAAACCACCTGGATTTCATGCAGAATTTCCCTTCCCTTCTATCCTTTTCCAGCTGCTGAAGTCATTCCCAAGCTCCAGCAACACATTCAGCAAGAAAAATGCTGATAACGCAGCAGGAAAAAATGGGAACTGTAAAGATAATGAAAGCATTTTGCTTCCAGGAGTGGGAGGAAAACCCTCAGTGTTCCTGAGTTGTGTTGCTTTTGAGGAGCAACAAGAGGCAGAATTCGCTGATGGCTTTCATTCCTGTGGGACTCTGAGCTGGCAGAAATTTGGGATTTCTTCCAAACGTGCCACCCGGCGTGTGAAATCCTTGTTGGAATTCCAAAATCTGCCTTCCCCGAACGGGGCTGGCAGGAAAATCCTGAGGGGAAAATATTTTCTAATTCAGGCAGCAGCTTGTGCGTGGCTTTATATCTCTTTATTTTTCCAGAATCCACGGGGGAAACGCTGCCAGATGGATTTTTGAGGGATTTTTGGAACAGATTTTTGGGAGAATTTGTTTTGCTGTGGGTTTTTGGATCCTGAGGAAATTTGTGCATCAAGGAATCGTGGGATAGGATGAGATGGAGGGAATTTAAAGCTCCTCCAGTTCCATTTTTCACCATCCCAGGTTGTTCCAACCCATCCTGGGACAATTCCAGGGATGAGGCAGCCCCAAATTCCCTGGGAATTCCAAGTAAAAATAAAGTAATTAAAAATTAAGTAAAAATTAAGTAAAATTAAGTCCAAAACCCCCAATCTTTTGAGTGTTTAGAAGCTTCAAAGCAGCTTTTTGAACTCAGCTTTGCTTCAAAATGGTTCAATAAAAAAAGCCCAACAGCCCCAGATCCATCAAATGCTTCCAAATCGTCTCTGGCTGATGGAAATCAAGAATTATTGGCTGCTGGAAATAAAAATTATTGATCTGGGGGCTGGGATAGCTGCAGGGCTGGGGTCAGAAATGTCAGTGCAGCTCCTGATGGATCCTGATTTATTTTAGGCATGGAAATCCAAGCAGGACTGAGCTGATTGGGAGCATCCAGCACTTAAAGAGGCTTTTTCCACCCCAGTTTTTCACTTTATTATGATCTGTTCCTCAAGGTTATTTTTCTAGGTAAGAACAATATTTTTTTACATAGTAATTTAATTTTAGTATGTTTTTTTTTTAATAAATAATCCTTTTTTCATCTGTGTTTTCTTACTCTTTGGATAATCAGGCATTGACAAAAATCTAAATAGCAATTTAATTTAGTTTTATGTTATAAATAAAATAATTTCATCTGTGTTTTCTTACTCTTTGAATCATCAGGTAGTGACAAAAATCTAAATAATAATTTAATTTTTCCCTTTTTCTCTTAACTTCCTTAACAAAGGGAAGCAGAATTCCAGTGCCATTCATAAATAATTGGAATTTATTCCCAATTTTTCTGCAGATCCGTGTTTTTCCTGGGAATGGAGGTGCCCTTTGTGCTTCTCCTAACAAGGCTTGTGGCAGAAGTTGCCGGAAAATCTACAGAAAATTCAGTGAGTGCTCCAGGAATTTTTCCTGCTCCAATCCAGATTATTTTGTTTCATTCGAATTTATTTTATTTTTATTTTATTTTAATTACGAATTTTCAATATTTTTCTTTATAAAAGAAAAACAAAATTTACCCATAAAAGAAAAATAAAATTGATTTCTAAAATAAAACTAAAAACAAAACAAGTTCTTTCCTTTTTGCTGGAAAATAAAATTCCAGTGGGTTTGAACTGAATTATCCTGGAGTTTCTGTGGAGATTTTTGATTTGTCTGGGGCATTTTCCTGGATGGAAAAGTGGGAATTTCCCTGGGAATCTCTCTCCTCAGGTGCCAGACCCGGAATGTTGTGTGGAAATGTTGGATTCCAACAGCTCCTGCCCGGTCACCCACCAGTGCAGCCCAGGTAGGGAATTATTTGGGATAAATCCATGGAATTTGGGGTTGGAAAAGCCCTTCAAGGGCACTTATTCCATGGGCAGAGACCAACAAAATTCCCAGATTTTTGTTATTCCTTTGAAATTCCTTCTCCTTTTTTCGCTTTGGAAAGTTTCGTTTTTCTGGGATAAACATTGGGAATAAAAACTGGGAATAAAAACCCAGAATAGACGTTGGGATAAACACTGGGGATTGAACATTGGGATAAAAAATGGGAACAAACACTGGGATAAAAATTGGGCACAGATATTGGGATGAAAATTGGGAATAAACACTGGGAGTGGACATTGGGAACAAACATTGGCATAAAAATTGGGAATAAACATTAGGAACAGACACTGGGATAAACACTGGGAGTGGATATTGGGAATAGATTTTGGGACTGAACATTGGGAATAGACATTGGGATAGATATTGGGAATAGATTTTGGGATAAACATTGGGACTGAACATTGGGAATAAAAATTGGGAATAGATTTTGGGATAAACATTGGGATTGAACATTGGGATTGAACATTGGGAGTAGACATTGGGATAGAAATTGGGAATAAACATTTGGAATAGATTTTGGGACTGAACGTTGGGACTGAACATTGGGAACAAAAATTGGGAATAGATTTTGGGATAAACATTGGGATTGAACACTGGGAATAGACATTGGGATAGAAATTGGGAATAAACATTTGAATAGATGTTGGGACTGAACATTGGGAATAGACATTGGGATAGAAACTGGGAATAAACATTTGGAATAGATTTTGGGACTGAACATTGGGAATAGACATTGGGATAGAAACTGGGAATAAACATTTGGAACAGATTTTGGGATTGAACGTTGGGATTGAACGTTGGGACTGAACGTTGGGAACCAAGCCTCTTCCGAGTGGGAAAAGGGGACTCGGGTGCTGTTCGTAACCCCGAAAAAAGGGAATTTCTGCCGTGCTTCCCTTGCAAAAGGCAGGAATCCTCAGGAATGCAGTTGGTCTCACCCCTTGTCCCTGGTTTTGGCAGGGTGCTACCGGCGCTGGCACGAGGACGGGAGCAGCAGCTGCATCCGCTGCAGGAACGAGAGCGCGGCCGCGGGGCACGAGCGCGGCGGCGGCAGCGAGTGCCGCGGCGGTGAGGCTTCAATTAACCCAGCTCTGTTAATGATGATTGACTCATTAACTGCCACCGAGCGCTGCAGAAAGCCTCTCAGAAATGCAGCCAAACACGGGGGTTTTTGTCCCGCGTCCCGTCGTTAATTTGAATTAGTTTTAATTAATTTTCGTTCTTTTTATTTATCGATTGGCGTCAGTTACAGCAGAAAGTCCTCCCAAAGGAGGCAAAAAAAAAAAGGAGATTTTTGTCCCACTTCCTTTAAATGTTTTTGATTCATTTTAATTTAGTTAACTTTCAATTTAATAATTTTTATCCGTTCATTGGTATCAAGTACAGCAAAAACGCCTCAAAAAGGCAGCAAGAAATGGAGATTTGTCTCACCTCCATTAACTAATTTTAATTAACTTTCATTTTAATTAATTAACTTCAATTAATTTTAATTAACTCTAATTTTAATTCTTTTTATGAATTAACTGACATCAAGTACTGCAAAAACTCCTCAAAAAGGCAGCAAAAAATGGAGATTTTCGTCCCATGTCCTTTAATTAGCATTAAGTTCATTAACTTGAGTTAATTTTAATTTTTTGAAATTTAATTAACTTTAATAATTTTTATCAATTAATTGGCATCAAGTACTGCAAAATCTCCTCAAAAGTGGAGATTTTTGCCCCACAGAATATAAAAAATTTTCCTGAATTCCCTGTGGGACTTGGAGCGGGAAAAGCTGTGGGAATTTGGGAATTTGGGGATTGGGCTTGCAGGGAGGGAAAATGTCTGAGATTTGGGCTGGGAGTGGATTTGAGGGGAAATTCCTGGTTTTTATTCCATTTTTTTGCAGCTGGGAGCAGGGGGATGAATTCCCACATGAACGGGAGCACTCCTTTCATCCAGAATTTCGGTGAGCCCCTGGAGCCTGGGGAGGTTTGGGTGGCAAAGAAGGGATTGAATGAGTTAAAAATGTAATTGAATGAGTTAAAAATGTAATTTAATGAGTTAAAAATGTAATTTAATGAGTTAAAAAATGGATTAAATGAGTCTAAAAAGTGATTTAATGAATTAAAAAGGGATTTAATTTGTTAAAATGAGTTTACAAGTGGATTTAATGAGTTTAAAAAGGGATTTTATGAGTTGAAAAGGGATTTAACGAGTTAAAAAAAAAGGGATTTATTGCATTTAAAAGGGATTTAATTTGTTAAAATGATTTAATGAATTTAAAAATTGATTTTATTTGTCTGAATTGATTTAATTTATTAAAATGTCAGAACTGATTTAACAAAAAACTCCATTGCAGGCACCTGGAATTATCCAACAGCACCTAAAAAACCCAGAATTTGCTCTTTATTTTTACTTAATCCTTGGATTAACAGAGATTTTTACTCCAAACCAGACTTTTCTGTGAATTTTGATAATTTCTTAATTTCCAGGGGGCCCCGAAGTCGCCGCTTCCCTGATTTTGGGGACGTTTTTCCTCAGTTTGTTCCTGATCCTCTCTGTGGCTTCTTTTTTCTACCTCAAGCGAGCCAACAAACTCCCAAAGGTTTTCTACAGAAGGAACAAAGGTAAAAAAACCCCTTTAATTATCCATTCCTTAATGAACTTTGCTGCGGTCATTGAGTGAAATGAGAATTTTGCCTTGGAAATTCCATTTGGGGCTGCTAGACTCCCAATTTTGAGGAGAAAATTCCCATTTTGGGCTGCTAAATTCCTGACTTTGTGGAGAAAATTCCTCACTTTATGGGGAAAATTCCCATTTTAAGCTCATAAATTCCCATTTTGTGGAGAAAATTCTCCAAATGGGTTTTTTGAATATTTTGGTCGGATTTTGGGACAAAATTCCTTTTTTATCAATCAGATTATTCCATCCATGGCTGTATTTTTGGAAAATGAACAATTCCAGCCTTCAAATTAATTAAAATAATCTTAATTAATCTCTTTTTTTTTCTCCTTTAGCATCTGTTCTGCAGCCTAGTGAAACAGTGAGTGAATTTGGCTTTAATTATGTTAATAAAATTAACAGTCATTCCCATTTTAATTAATAATCATTTCCATTTTAATTAATAATCATTCCCATTTTAATTAATAACCATTTCAATTTTATTTATTAATCATTCCCATTTTAATTAATAATTGTTCCCGTTCTATTTAACAATCATTCCCATTTTAATTTTAAAAAGGCTCTTTTTTTGACATGGATATGACTGCAATTCTAAAAAATTCCTGGATTTTTTTAAGGCAAAACTTTTTTAAAGTTCTTTTTTTTTTGGACATTTTCCTTCTCCTGTTCCACAGGCATCCATGATCCCTCCTGCAGCTTCTTCAGGTGAGGAAGTTTTCCCTGGAATGTGTTAAAGACAGCCAGAAACCCCAATAATTCCTGGGATAAAGCAGGAGTGTGTGAGGGAGGAGGAACCCCATGGAATTAACTTCTCCCAGTGGGATTTGTTGCTTCAATAAACACAGGCCAAGACATTGCTGCAATTCCGGGTGCAAAATCCATTTGTGGGGCTTTGGGTTGTGGGGTGGGGTTTGGGTTTGTGGGTTTGGGTTTGGTTTTCTGGGCCTAAATTTGGGTTTTGGGTAGGGTTTTGTGGTTGGGTTTGTGGGTTTAGGGGTTGGGTTTGCAGGTTTAGATTTGGGGGGTTGGATTTTTTTGGGTTTAGGTTTGGGGTTGTGATTGGATTTTGTGGGTTTAGTTCGGGTTTTGTGGGTTTAAGTTTGGGGGTTGGGTTCTGGGGATTTAGGTTTGGTTTTGTGGTTGGGTTTGTGGGTTTAGTTTGGGCTTGGCGTTGAGTTTTGGGTTTGTGGTTGGGTTTTATGCATTTAGTTTTGGGGTTGGGGTTGAATTTTGTGGGTTTTGATTTGGTTTTGGGGATTTAAGTTTGTTTTTGTGGGTTTGGGGTTGAATTTTGAGGGCTGTTTTCTGGATTTAAGTTTGTGTTTGGAGTTTTCCCCAGAACTCACCCCCAACCTCCAAACTCCCTCAATCCCCACATTCCACCTCCTTCTCCCTTTGGGAATTCCCACTGCAATCCCATTTCCTGGGGCTTCGGGGGCTGGTTTTGGGGTTGATTTTGGGGTTGGTTTTGGGGCTATTTCTGGGGTATTTTTGGGGCTGTTTGGGGGTTGATTTTGGGGGTTGATTTCAGGGCTATTTCTGAGGTGTTTTGGGGGCTGTTTTTGGGGTTGTTTTGGGGCTTGATTTCGGGGCTATTTCTGGGCTAGTTTTGGGATATTTTTGGGCTGGTTTTGGGGCTGTTTTAGGGGATATTTCTGCTCCTTGCAGTGCGGAAGCCGCGCTACGTCCGCCGCGAGCGCTCCCTGGGCCCGCCCGGCTCCAGCCCCGCCGACAGCCGGGTCAGCAACGTCTGATCCCAGAGATCCCAGAGATCCCAGCCCCTGGAGATCCCAGCCCAGACATCCCAGCCCTGCTTCCCAACTCCAGGAAATCCCTGGGAGCCGCTGACCCCACAGGAACCCCAAGGGTTTGTGCCAAATCTCACCCGGAGCGGGGACGTCCGGGGACTTCGGAGGCTCCTGGTGCTGCTCCAGAGGATGGGGGAGAATTCCTGAGGGATTTGGGGGATTTTTTTTCCCCTGGTTAGGGAGAATTCCTGAGGGATTTGGGGGATTTTTTTCCCCTGGTTAGGGAGAATTCATGAGGGATTTGGGGGATTTTTTTCCTGGCTGGGGAGAATTCCTAAAGAATTTGGGGGACTTGTGAGGCGAATCCTTAAGGAATCTTGGTGCCTTTTCCTGTTTGGGGAGAGTCCTTAGAGAATTCTTGGGAGTTTCCCTGTTGGAAGACATTCCTCAAGGAATCTGGGGGACTTGTGGGGAGAATCCTTAAGGAATTTGGGAGAGTTTCCCTGTTTGGAGAGAACTCCTTAAGGAATCTCTGTGCATTTCCCTGTTTGGAGAGAATCCCTAAGGAATTTCGGGGATTTGTGGGGAGAATCGTGAGGGAATTCTGGGGAGTTCCCCTGTTTGGAGAGAATCCTGAGGAAATTCTGGGATGTTCCCCTGTTTGGAGAGAATCCTGAGGGAATTCTGGGATGTTCCCCTGTTTGGAGAGAATCCTGAGGAAATTCTGGGATGTTCCCCTGTTTGGAGAGAATCCTGAGGAAATTCTGGGATGTTCCCCTGTTTGGAGAGAATCCTGAGGGAATTTTGGGGAGTTTCCTTGGGATGTGACCCCAAAACTGAAGCTGCCAGCACTGCAAATCTGGGATTTGGGATGTGGATCCTTTCCAGGATGGGCACTTGGCAAAGGGATCCTGCTTTAACCTTAGGACAAGGTGACAGTGGTTAATTATGCTAATTAACTATGAATAATTAATCATGCTAATTAATGGTGAATAATTAATTGTGAGGATAATTAAGATGCAGAATCCTTTGGGAAGCAAATCCCAGACTCTCCTCAGACCCCGGATCCCACCGGGAGCGTCTCCCGCTCTCTTGGTGCTCAATCCAGCCCCAGTCCCAAATCTGGGAATTTTTTTGGGAATTTGGGATGGGAAGAAATCAGTTTATCCCATGGAATAATCCCATTTTTCTGGGAATTTTGGAGCAGCTGGATTTGCTTTTTCTCCTCCTTAAAAAACAATGAGATTTGTGTGGAATTTTCAGGGATAAAACCCAAATTGTGGAGTGGGTCCTGTGCCAAAAAAACACCCTGGAATTCCAGATTTTTCCTCTTTATTATGATAAATAAAATTATTTTCCACCTGGCCAAGGAATTCCAATTGAAACCCTTCCCATTTTTTGGAGGATTTGGGAAATTCCAACTTGGAATTTCGCTCATTTCAAATTTTTTTGTGCTGCTGGGATTTTTTTTTTCCCTTCCCAAGTAAAAATCCTGCCTGGAGGTTTTATCCTGGAATTCCAAATTCCTGAGGATTTTCTGAATTCCTGAGAATTTTCTGAATTCCAAAGGGGGGAAAAAAAGGAGGAACTATGCAAATAATTCCAAGGAATTGCACCTCTGGAACAGGAATTCCTGTGGGTTAATTGCTAAAACTTAACTTATTGAAGGATCAGCTCCTTTTTCTGGTTCCTCTCATGTGGGATTTGATTTAATTGCTGTCTGAAAATGGGATTTGTGTAAATAAAAATGGGATTTGTGTCATTAAAAATGGGGTTTGTGTGATTATAAACAGGATTTGTGTACTTAAAAATGGGATTTGTGTAATTAAAAATCTAAAAATGGGATTTGTGTAATTAAAAATCTAAAAATTGAGTTCTGTGTGTGATTAAAATCGAGTTTTTTCCAGTGATTTTTTTACCCAGAAATTTCCCAGATTTACTTTAATTTCATGGATTTTTTTTTTTTTTAAACAATTTCATGGATTTCTTGTTAATTCCCTCGATTTCTTTTCATTTCATCCCTGGAAATCCCTGGAGCTGTGGCCACTGGGGGGGAGTAGAAGCCAAGGAGAGTCTGGCTCGTGGGTTTTGGCTCAGGGAAGCTGAGCCGGGAGCTCAATTTTCCAATAATTCCCGGGAAATCCTCTGAATCCTCTGGAATTGCTCATCCTGCAGCATCCCTGAAAAAAAACGAGTTTGTGAATTACCTCTGGAGCAGCAAACCCCAGGATTTTGGCCCAGGGAAGCTGAGCTGGGAACGCAATTTTTCCAATAATTCCCGGGAGCTGGGAGCACAGTTTTCCAATAATTCCCGGGAACAGGTGAATCCTCCTGGAGCTGCTCATCCCCTGGAAAAAAACAGTTCGTTAATTCCGGCTTTAATGAGCCGAGCCCAGCCCCTCCTATCTTATCTGGGCCTGATAAGCTGCAAACGTTCGCGGGGCGTTGCCAGAAATCCAGTAAAAAATCCGATTTTATGGATGCGGATGAAAAGCCGCGCTCCGGCGGGGTGGGGGGGAGCCTCTTTGCTCGGGCTCCAAAAAAATTCCTGGGATATCAAAAAAAAAAAGGGTTTTCCCAAGTCCTAAAAACCTTCAGAAAGAGCTTTATTTGATTAGTTAAATTATTAGTTAAATTATTATAATAAACATTAAAATAAGATAAAGAAATATGTAAAGAAATAGGAATAAAAATATTTATTTAGTTCATTATTAATTTATTTATTTGATTCAAAAAACGAGGATTGATAAATTTTGCAGGGTTATTGGTGATTTGGAGCATTAGAAAATGAAAATATTTTTAAAGTTTAATTTTTAAAAATTCCGATTTTTTTTTTTTTTTTTCACTTTTTCCTTCCTCAGGATTTGCTGGAATTCAGCCTCGTGGTCAGTCAGCTCCTCCTGTCCTGCTTTGGTGTCACCAGAGACCATTTATTATTATTCCTTATTTATTATTTCCATTACTATTCCCTTCTTCTCTGAAATATCCTTCTTTATATTGTTATTATTATTATTCCCTTTTTCTCTGGAATATCCTGGTTTATTCTCTATTTCCAGTTCATTCTTGAGGATGGACACTTCCAGCTTGGTTAATTCCACCTTCACCACAGCAAGTATATGAAACAATAAAAATAATAAAAATAAACAATAAAACTGACAAGAAAACATGGAATTTTTCCTGCTTCCTACCATGTCCAAGGCTTTTTCCAGCTGTTTTTCCTGCTCCAACGACCCAGAGGCAATTAAAAAAGTCGGTTTTAATGAAGCTTTAATTGTGCAGGTGCTCAGCAGCTCCGGGAGCTCCCAGGGTGGAAAAGGGCAGGTGGTGAGAGGTAAAAAAAAAGGGATAAATTTGAGTTTAACAAGGACAAACACCATAAAAACACTGGGATATTTGTACTGGGGCTCAGCTGGCACTGCCAGGAAAAAAAAAAAAACAACAAAAAAAGGAGTTTTCCTGCTGGGATTTGGGGTGGGAATAAACATTTCTGGTCAGGAGGGAGCTGAGATCAACTTGAGGGGAAAATGGGGATTTTTCGAGCTTAGGATGGGATATTTGGGGTTGTTTGGAGGAGGAAAATATCCCTTGGAAATCTGATGTTTTCATGGGATTCCTCCCAAAACTCAGTCCTGGAATATCCCAGGCTGGAAAAACCCTACAAAAATCACCCAGCCCAATTTTCCTGCTGTGGTTTGTTCTGCCTCTTCCCTTAATTTCCTCTTCCCAGGTGCAAAAATACTGGGGAAATTCACTTTACACGGAGTTATTTCCACCTCCCTTGGTTTAAATTTGCTTTGTGAGATGTCTGAGTGTAGTTTGATCCCAACTTTCCCACTTTTTTTTTACTTCCTCAGAGAGCTGAGAGGATTTAGGTCTTTTTTTTCTGGATTTTTTTCTCTTTACTTTGTCTTTTAAACTTTTATGCTCCCCGTTTGTGAGGGGAATGTGCCTGAATTTCAACCCTTCAAGACTTAAAAATAAGTTATTTTTACCAATTTCAGTGATTGGAATTGGTAATTATTCTTGTTTCAGCCCTTCTGAGGGGATTTGGGCCTTTATGGGCCTGTATTTTTGATCTTTCCTTTGTGTTTTAAGGTTTCACTCTCCCCAGTTGTGAGGGGAATGTGCCTGAATTTCAACCCTCAAAGAGGAAAAAATGATAAAATTAGCAATAAATTGTTGTTGTTATCAATTTGAATGATCAAAATTATTAATTAGGTTTATTTCAGCCCTTCTGAGGGGATTTGGGTCTTTTCCCTTGGTCTAGATGTTTTAAAATTTTCTGTGTTTCAGGCTTTACTTTTCCAGTTTGTGAGGGGAATGTGCCTGAATTTCAACCCCTAAAGAGGGGAAAAAAAAATCAAAATAGCAATAAATTGTTGTTTTTACCAATTTCAGGGATCAGATTTGTTCATTAGTTTTGTTTCAGCCCTTCTGAGGGGACTGCGCTGCTTCAGCCACAGGCCAGGAAAATGATTTCTCTTTTCAAACAAAGCAGAAAACAAACAGAGCTCACAGGAATAAAGTTCCTGAAGATTCCCCTCTCCCAGCTCTGTTATCTCCTCATTTTTCCAGGAAAATTCTGCCCATCCCTTCCCCTCATCCCCTCCACCCCTGGGAGCCGGGAAGGGATGGCGAAAAGGGCGAATTTCCCTCATTTTCCTCCTCCACAAGGAATTCTCCCCCCGTGAAATAAGCGACGAACCCAACCAAGCAGAGCCTTGGATTTTCCTCGCCGGGAGCCGAAGTTAAAAATTATTCAAAGGAAAAATTCCTGGCCTGTGAAGCGGAGGCTCCGACTGTACCAGGCAAAGATTTTCACCAGCATTCCCTCGCTCGGCCAAGGCCGAGATAACAGAGCAGGAAGAAATCCCCACTTCCCAGATTCCACCGGCAGCTCCCATTCCCACCTCGTTTTCCCTCTTTTCTCCCATTCCCACGCCTTTTTCTCCACTTGGGTCGAGGATTTGGCCTCTTCTCCTCGCTTCTGCTGCAGTTTAAAGGACGAAGAGGCGCCACAAGTAAGTGTTGGACTTTATCCTCTCCTAAGGAAGGGGTTTATTTATTCCTGAGGGATTCTTGGATTGGGGTCTTTTTTAGGATCAAACGATCCTTTTTAGGATTTTTTTTTTATAGGGGCAAAAAGGGTCAAAATTCTTGGATTTTGAGGCGCTCGGGGTGAATTGTAACAGGGAAACTTCTTGAGGCATTGATTAGGGATAAAGTGATTAAAAAAGGTATTTCTGGTGACTCCTGAAAATTCCCAGCCATGGATGCAGTCGTTTGAGAGGCAGGAAGGGAATTCCCTTTGGAAAATAAAAGGATAAACCAATTATTTCCGGATTTTTTTTTAAATCCCAGGGATGTGTTGTGGTTGGTGTTGCCTGGGATCACATCTTGGGATATTTTGCAGGGGATGGGAACTTGGAATGTTGGAATATTCCCGGTTTTACCCCTCGGAGGGGGTGTCAGCAGTGGAAAATCAGGGATTTACACCTTGCTGGGAACCCGGAACAATCCCAAATCCCTGCTCTTCCTGCAGAGCCAAAAAAAAAAGTGAGAATCTTTCTTAAAATGTGGCTGGCAAGAGGGAATTTTATTGAAATCTTGGAGTTCTTTTGGGATCGCTTTGAATACAGCTTTTGCTGAAGAGGCTGAAAGCCCAGGGATGAAAATTAATGATAATGATGATTTAAAAATTAATAATAATTCTTGTGGGGTCTGGCAGCATCGAATATCCCTAAAATCATCCCAAAGTCCCTAAAATCCTCCAAAAATCCCTGAAATCATCCAGAGGTTCCCTAAAATCCTCCAGAGATCCCTAAAATCCTCCCAAAAATTCCAAAAAACATCCAGAAGTCCCTGGAACCAGCCAGAAATCCCTAAAATCCTCCAGAGATCCCTAAAATCCTCCCAAAAATTCCAAAAAACATCCAGAAGTCCCTGGAACCAGCCAGAAATCCCTAAAATCCTCCAAAGATCCCTAAAACCATCAAAAAAAACCCCCCTAAAATCCCAAAAACCCTCCCCAAAGCCCCGAACTCCTGAGTGCGGGTGCAGCTCCAGGCCCTCCCCTCACGCTGTTTCCTCCGTGGGGATGAGGAATCCTTTGGGATTTCTGAGGGAATTGCAGGACCAGACCCAGCCAGGGCTTCACAGGATGCGGGTCAAGGGTTTTTATTTCCCCCCAGTCCAACCCAAACCGCCGCTGGATCCGGTTCCAAAGCTTCCTGGAGTTCCTGACTGAACAGGAAAAACCTGCGGGTTCCTGGCGCGGGATCCGGGATGATTCAGGGTTTTGTTTCCATTTAAACTTCAGAGGGAAAAGGGGGGAAAATCTGGATTTTTCTCTGTTTTTCTGATCTGTTTCTGAGGGGAAAAATCTGGATTTTTCTCTGTTTTTCTGATCTGTTTCTGAGGGGAAAAATCTGGATTTTTCTCTATTTTTCTGATCTGTTTCTGAGGCGGAAAAAAAGGATTTTTCTCTATTTTTCTGGCCTGTTTCTGAGGGGAAAAAAGTCTGGATTTTTCTCTATTTTCCTGTTCTGTTTCCACCCCGCATTCCTGACGTTCCTTTGGGACTCTGATCCTATAAAAACCCCGCTCCCACCTCCAGCAGTTCTGTGGAGCTGCAGGAAAACCAGAATTTTTACCATAATTTATTTATTCCAGCACCTGCAAATTTGGATTATTTACCGCTCTGGGCACATCTTGCTTTTCCTAATGGGTATAAAACAAATATGAGCCCGCATAATTCCCAAAACCCTCCTTTCCCTGGGATATTTGGGATGTGAAGCACAAAGGCTTGGGGGATTTTTGTTGGTTTTTTTCCCTTTTGTTTGAACTCCGTGACTCAAACTTGGGGCGAATCCAAGGCAAACAAAAGGTGCAGGCACGGATTTAACCCCTGGATCGCTGGGATTTCGGGATCAGGAGAGCCAGGAATCCCTGCCAGCACTGGGGGATGCAGCCTTTTCCCAGATTTTGGGGGCTGGATCCCTCTCCGGGCTGGTGGGAGTTGGGAATTCCCAATTTTCGGGAGCTGGGAATTCCCAATTTCCTGCAGGTTTGTTGTTAAATGCTCCCCTCGTGCTGGGGTTGAGCAGCAGCTGCTTCCCGAGGTTTCCTGGGAATGCTTGGTTTGGGATGGAGCAGGATGCTGATTCCATAATTCCTGAGCATTCTTGATCATTCCTGATAATTCTTGATCATTGATAATTCCTGATCGCTCCTGATCACTCCTGATCATTCCTGGTAATTCCTGATCATTCCTGCTAATTGATCATTCCTGGTAATTCCTGGTAATTCCTGCTAATTCCTGGTAATTCCTTGTAAATCCTGAGCATTCCTGATCATTCCTGATCATTCCTGGTAATTCCTGGTTATTTCTGGTAATTCCTGATAATCCCTGGTAATTCCTGATTATTCCTGCCATGGAATGGAGTTGGAAAGGATGGAAGAGAAAATTTGGGAATGGTTTTGGGGCCTGGGGAAGGGGCAGCTTAACCTGGACCCAGCTTGGAAAACCTTTGGGAATATTTGGGAAGGGGGAGGTGCCGATTTCAAGGCTGAGATCTCAAAATTCAGGAATTTTTTTAAGTCCCCCAGCTCCATTTCCCCTGAGTTTCGCTTCCTTTGCTCCATTTTCTGGTTATCTCAAAGATAATTGTGCAGGAAAATTTCCCAAATCCCTGCATCCCACCCTAAACCTGCCCCTATTTCCATGATTTTTGATTTAATAATAAATTTTATATGCCTTAAAACTCTCAGGGCAAAGAAATTCCACTTTTATTTCCAATCACACAAACCTCTACTTTTTTTTTTCTCCTTTTCCCGGGATTTTTTAACTCAGCTTTGGGAAGCAATCAGTGGCTCCGCTAATTAGAATAGGATTTTGCATAATTAAATATTAATTAAGGCAGCACGTGGCAAAACAGAAAAGTGCGGCAGCTGCCAGGGAGGAGAATTTTGTAAGAAAAAAATGTGGATTTGAATAATTTTGCCTGGAATTCTGCCTTCCTGCTGGGATTTCCAGCTTCCCTAATTTCATTTGCAAGTGAAACGAGCCCAGGGATGTTTGTTTGGAATATTCAGATGATCCCAGGAAAATAACGGGATAAATCCTCGAGGTGTTTGAGGAAAAAGAGATTTTAAAGAAGGCACAAATTGGAAAATCCCTCTGGAATTCCGGGCAGCTTTTTCCCTCTTTTTCCTTTTTCCAGGAAATTCCCAGATCTTTATTTGGAATTATAAATAATCCCAGGAAAATAACGGGATAAATCCTCGAGGTTTTTAAGGAAAAAGAGATTTTTTAAAAAAAAAAAAAGAGAATGAAAAACTCTCTGGAATTCTGGTGGGTGTCACAGCAGTGTCACAGGGGGTGACAGCAGTGTCACATCAGTGTCACAGTGATGTCACAGAGATGTCACGGGAGGTCACAGAGGTGCCACGGAGGTGTCACAGAGATGTCACAGAGGTGTCACAGAGATGTCACAGTGATGTCACGGGAGGTCACAGAGGTGCCACGGAGGTGTCACAGAGATGTCACAGCAGTGTCACAGAGGTGTCACAGAGATGTCACAACAGGTCACAGCAGTGCCACAGAGGTGTCACAGAGATGTCACAAGAGGTCACAGCAGTGCCACAGAGGTGTCACAGAGGTGCCAGACCCGTGGGACTCTCTGGCCAGGAGCTGCTGGATGTCACAGAGGTGCCACATCAGTGTCCCCACGGTGTCACAGCGGTGTCCGAGCTGTGGCTTCCCG
>VXBQ01011383.1:1579-133293 GCA_013400175.1 Phainopepla nitens | reverse complement strand
GCTGGGAACCCTGCCCGCCATGTGGCCAGGCCGGCTCCCTCGGGGCTGTGGGAAGCCGCAGGGCCAGCGGGGAAGACAGGCGGGCCGGGGCCGGGCTGGGCCGGCGGCAGCGAGCGAGGCCGGCCTTGTGGCTGCCGCGATGGCGGCAGAGCGGCCGCGTGGGCCTGGCCCGGCAGCAACACGGGCACATGGCGGGATGGCAGAAAGCACATGGCCCGGCGGGACCCCGGAGACCAGAAATATTGCGAAATGTACGGCAACCCCTACACAGAACTGCGTCACAANGTGGGATTGTGCAACCCCTGTGGTCCCAACTGAGAGCTGATTTTTAATAAAGGCCTTAAAAGGAGCTGATCTCCTGCCTGTTTGTTTCATATCTACTTCACACACTCATAGTGTTCAATTAATCCTAAAGATTTGGTGGCTTTGTCCATGGTTGAAGGTTAAAAGCAGTGCTCTCCTGAGGATCAGGACTCCTCAGGACAGGCAGAGGTGTATTTCCTGTGCCCTGGGTTCCAGCACTGAAATGCCTAATACCTAAGGCCCCCTTCTAATGTGTAAACCCCAACCCCCTTTGTCTTTTCCTCGTGTCAATTAATGAATTTCCTCACGGAATTTATGGTTCTTCCCATTGTTTCTTTCATCTCTCAGTATTCAATTTTATTTATAGCAGACCTACAGTTTTCTCCTAAAGACATATCTTGCATTCCGTTTATCAATCAGTGGAATCCTTCTCATTGTTCCTTTTATCTCCCAGTATCTAGCTTTATCTACCAAAAGATTCACAGTTTGTAAAGACAAGTCCCTCATTCCTTTCAAGATGGATTTCCTTTTCAAGATGGAGCTACAGTCTGTAGCCAGGTTGGAAAAGTCTGCAGCTAAGGTGAGAAGATCCAAAAGAAAAGAGAAATTCTTTCCAGACGTGGTCTCATGTGAACAGTTTGGAGTTTGGGCGAGGGGAGCACGCAGTGGGGCCAGTGCAGGGCTCTGGCAGCTGTGCTGCCTCAGGCTCCAGCGCTGCTCACTCTGGGTGTGGCCCTGCCCTGGCTGCAGCTCTGTCCCTGGGACACAGGAGCTTGCTGGGATGAGCCTTCTCCAGAGGCTCTGATTTCACTGCTGGAGCGGAGCACAGCTGGGAGGATCTGTTGTCCTACAAGAATTTCTGCCAACGGCAGAGGCCGAAGCCCTGGGTTGCGGTGCAGGGGGTCCCTGGCCAGGCTGTGCAAATCTGGGCCAGCTCTCAAGAGATCCTGTCTGGCCGTATCAGAAGGAAGTGAGGAACTGTGGTTTGGTGTTTCAGCAAGGAGAGCTGGGCTGTGGAGTGAGACCTGGGGAGAAGGAAGGCTATGAATCTGGAGATTTGGTCAGGGTGTTTAGAAAACATGTCCAGCAATTTCTCACTAGCACTTGTGAGCACCATGTGCAGGAGTGTTCTGCCTTTGCTCTGTTACTCTGCCAGTACTCTGCCAGGGGTTTTTTGACATGCTGCAGTAACAAAGGGGTCTTTCCTTGCTTGTTTATGTAGAAAATGATGCATTTAACACATGAAGGTTCTCATAAAGCCAGGCCAGGAGTTTATAAACCACAGGAAAAACAGTGGATTAATACTGCCCCTGGGGACTGAATATGTTAAGGATCATCACATTAACACATCTTCAAAATCCTGAGCCCAGGCTGAGATCTCAGTTCACACCAAATGAAAACCATGTCCCTCAGAGCTTTTGGACAAGGGAAAGGCCTTGCCCAGTTGTTTGCAGAGTCACCCATAGCACTGAGGTATTTATGGGGCTCTTTTGCCCTCCAGGCTTCTCACTACCTGATTTACAATCTGGGAAAGTGCAGCCAAATGGAAACCTGAGGGATCTTTCCTTTTTTTCTCTCTGGCCTTCTCACAGGACAGACTGTTGTGGAAATGAGATGGGGTTCCTCTGGGACAGAGAGTACCCACCCATTGACTAGGGCTTCTCCTGCTGCTGAGGCTTCGTGCAAGGCCTTAAACAATCCTGGGAGGAAGTGTGGCTGTGAGATTTGCATGATCATTTCATGCTCTGGGTGTTTGCACAGTACCATTAATTCCCTGGAAAGTGCAGCTTCTGGGAATGGGGGGTGAACTCTGGGCTCATCACTACTGGAGGCTGTGGATACCGAAGTTTGCATGAGTTAAAAGAGGGGAAAAATAAAAGAAGCTATTAGCAAAACTCACAGGAAAAACAAAAAACAGACACCATCAGGAATGAAATGCAAAGATCTGAGCTCTGGGGAAGTTTGAGCCCCGTGGAAGATGGAGGAGCAGATGCCTTTGTTGTGTGAGCAGGGCCTCATGGGACCATGTGTAGGGCTGGTGGAAGTGCTCCTGTGGTACAGAAAATTAAAACTGGTGAAAGTACAAAAGTTTGGAAAACCATGTGGTGCAAAGTCACAAAAGAGAAATGAGCTGGCAGTAACTGTACAAATAAATCTGCTTCAGTGCTGACTGAAAAGGAGCAAAGACAGAAAGAAAAGCCTCTGGATACTCCTGTATCCATGTAGAGAGATCCACAATCAGTGTCCACAGTACCCTGATGGTAGCAAAGAAAGGACCATAAGCCATGGCTTTATTGATTGCTTCTCCTCCCTATCTTTTATTTTCCCTGTTTAGTTAATAATTAGGAGTTAGAGGAGAAGGAAATTGTCAGCTCTGAGTCTGGGATGTGGTGACTGATGCTAGAAGAGATTGCAGTAATCTATTTAGATTTTACTAAAGCACTTGACACTGCGTCTCAGTCTTCTGCACAAAACTGATTAAGTCAAATTATAAGTGAAAGCTGATGATGGGGAAGACTGCATCAGATGAAGGAAGGTATCTAAATTTCTGCAGACATCACTGCCAGATTAAACTCTGATTAATCAATGCAGATAAACATCATCTTTATCTTTGCTGTTGGTCTCAGACAAGACCTTTTGGCTCCAGGCCATCACATCATCTATTGCTCAGGTAAGAGCATTTGATGAGCTCCATCCAATTCCCTGTGGGCAGCAATCAAGCTCAGAACTGAGCTTGTTTTTCTTTATTCAGTTTCATCTTCCTCTTCTAGAATTCAAAAATTACTGCAGGTCTTCATGTGCTGGAAACCTCACTTTCATTACTCCTGAACTTGATTTAAGACCTAAGTTGGAGTTTTTCAAGGCAGTTGAAATTCACTTTCAAATTCAGCTGTCCATTTTGCATCTCTTTGAGGGCATTCAGCTGAAACCAAGTAAAAGTTTTTCATATACAGCAATCTTGATGTGCAAACACATACATGCCATCTTCTACTTGTATCTCACACTCAGTTTCTAACTCACATGTCTGTCATCCTTTCCTTCACTGGTGATACTTGTACTAAAATCACCTTCCATTCTCATCCTTGTGGAGAATGTCAGTGCTATCAGACAGTTCTCAGATTTTTATCAGGAAAAAAAAATCCCCATCTGCTGTTTTTGGTGCCACAGAAATAAAAATTCCTTTCTTGTTATCATAATTTTAATACCTCATCTCTGGGAAAAAATATTAGTGGTAGGCACCTAGATCATCTAGGAAGGGTTTTTGTTTCCATACCATGTCATCTGCCCAAAGCAGGAGTTCTCCACCTCTTGAGCAGCTCCACACTCTGATAACCTCTCCACCAAGTGCTTGGGTTTCTGTCTGACTGAGAGACAGAAACTCAGCCATCAGCAGAGGTGGTTGTGGGCTCCTAGCAGGGAGCCAGATCAGCCTGCAGAGGAAAACGTTGCTTCTCTCCTCTGTGCTTTGAAGCAAGGACTGATTATGAGCCATCAGAGGTGCTGTGTTCTAATCAGCAGCTATGGCTTTTGTAAGTCGCTTTTTTTAAGATAGGCCAGCCACACAGACCATCTTCCATAACCTCCCAGTTTCCCTAGGCAGTTTGGTCATGCCTAACACTCTGAAAGACCACAGTAACTTTGACGGTTTTGTTTCCATCACAATAAATCAGATACCTCGTCCCAGAGGGCATCACAGGATCTGCATCACATCGTAAAAATACAAGGTGAATTCCCTGTGAATTGGGTTTTTATCTTGATTGGGGCTAAACCCAACTTTGGCCTGAAAGAGGAAGGGTCTGGTCCAGCTCCTGTGAGGTGTGGGGAGTGCAGGAGTCAGTGCAGAGAGGCTGATGGGGTGGCTGAGAAGGGCTCAGAGACCCTGCACCCCTGAAACATCCTCCTGTACTTTATCATAGAATCACAGGATGATTTGGTGTGGAAGGAACCTTAAACTTCATCTTGTTCCAAGGCTGCCCTGTCATGGGCAGGGATGCCACTCACTAGATCAGGTATCAGGAAGGTGTTTTACCACCTTTGTTTTCAGTTCTTATCTCTAATTTGAGCTGACAAAGTTGTTCTGTGGTTCTCCTACCACAGGGGTTGAGTGGCCATGACCTGCATTCAGATTCAAAAGCTCCAGACAAGGGGCTAATTGTGACTGTGATGATGTGTTTTGTAGGGGACAATGTTCCCCTGACAATAAAATCACCTGGGGAAAGACTCTGCTCTCCGGAAAGCTGGAACAGGGTCTGGACAGAGTGGGTGAGAAGTACTAGGAACTGGGAATAAAGAATTTTCTTGTGTCAGGTGAAATAATCTTTAGCAGGAGCTGAAGGCAGGAGGGGACCAGCAAAGCCATGGCTCTTTTCCCGAAGCAGAACAGATGTACAGAGTAGTGCTTTCAGGTGCCTGTGATTTCTCCAGTGACTCCCTCTCCCTGATAGGCATGGGAGGTATCAGTGGTGTGCTCAGAAATTTGTTGCACAGGCTGTAGTTGGGGACTGGTTGGTCAAACATCTCTGTGTATTCTAGACCTCAGATGGCTGAGGAGTTAAGCAGGAGGAACTCAAGGTGAAGTGGGAGTGCAGAAAGGGGGGATTAAGCCGGGGGCAGGAGTAAACCCTGGGAGTTAATGGCTGGGACATAACCTGGGAGCCTGTGGCCTGGCAAGAAACTCAAGAGTTCAGGCCCAAGGAACTGCCTTGACCTGGTTGTATTGAAGATTGAAAAGGATTCAGCAGCTCTCATTCCTTTAATTTCTCTTCTTCTGAGGCAGGAATCTCCCAAACCACTATAAAGACTGCTTTCTTGGAGCAGGCTCTCCAAGTTGGATTCTGCTGATGGCACCAGACCCCTCCATCCCCACCAGATGTGCCAGACCTCTCTGCAAGTGGGGCAGCACCTTGAGTGAGAACCTTGAGTGCCTGCTGGCCACAGAGGGATGGTCCCATAGCCCTGTGAGCCCTCCTGAACAATCACCCTGCAAACCCAAGGGACTGAGCCTGCTGGGAAAGGAACAAAAGCCCTTCTCCTGCCTGGGGAGGAAGGGACACCATGCTGAGTTTATGCTGTGTCTCTGCAGCAGGTCATAAGACATCACAACACTCTTGAGCTGTCAGATGGCATTTTTAATCAACCCAAAATTGACTTTTTAGAAATTGTTGTTAATTATGCTCTCCAACCAGAAAGCACAGAGCTTTGATCACTGCTTCTCAAAGCAAGTATGATCCAATGCGGCATCTTGTGTCAGCTCATTAGGAGCTGCCTTCATTATAAATCCTGCTCATTAGCTGTGTCTGAACTGGAAGCCTGTGAATTAAGAGAGGAGTTAGACAAGGTTTTGTAGCTGAGTCTCAAACCACAGACAACATAAACATGGTTTATGCTTTATAGACACATAAACATAGTTTATAGGAAGGAGTCCTTGCAGGAAAGGTGCAGTCATTGATGAGCAGAAGGTAAGGCCCAGCAAGTGTTCCAGAAGTGGAATGGATGTGTTAAACAGGAGGATTTGTCATTGTGTCATCTGCAACCCCAGGCCAAGGTAACCAATACCACATTTGAAGCAGGACAGATGAACAGGAGTGCACGTGCACCAGGTTCCTTGGAGCTGAGCTGCCAGGGAAGGGTTTGGCCTCAGGGCTGCAGTGCTGGTGTTGTCAGCCTCACTCACCACACAGACAGGGACTTTAAAGCACAGCTGGTGTCTTGACCCTTGAAAAGCAACTCACTCCAGAAGACTTGTCCATGAGGCTGCCCTTCCCTCCTGGAATCATTGCCCTACATAAGCATATAGAGGACTGGAAAGTGAGAGATGTTCAGTGTTATGGTTCATTTTTCTGGTAACCCACTGTTCCATGGCAGATTTAGAGCTGCCTGGAGGGAGGTTAAGGGCCACTTTGTCCAACTGTCTGGAAAATCAATCTAAAATAGGAATAGTGTGATGAGGGAGTGTTGCAGAACCTTGTAAAACTGAGACACATAAGATACTAAAATGATATTTATTTTATATACCAGTTAAACCAAATTAACTGGTTTTATTAAACCAATTTAATAAATTAAGCCAACTGAGCTCCATCGGCATTTGAATACGGATTCATGATGTCCAGTGGAATTGGTTCTCCTTGAATGAGTTCAGATTTCTTAAGGTTTAGAAGAGTAACTCAGAATGAGCTAGGTTACTCCAATGAGGTGGAGGTTCTCAGCTTCAGAGGAGCTATTCTTCAGAGGAGTTATCTGGGACAGCACCCTGACTCAATGGAAAAATCCCACCTGCAGAGCAGCTTGCTGCTCCGAGGGGGGTTGACTCAATGACCCCCCAATATCTACACCCCAATTGTCTCTGATCCCAGATGTGATCACGTGAGCCCACACTGGCTGGGGTCTGACATGCCCCCACAGCCACCAGGCAGATGTGGTGGGGTTTAGCCTGTGCAGGAGAAAGGAAGCAAAGCCAGCCATGACTGGCCAGACTGGGGGCAGTGGCAGTCACTGACTGGAGGGAGAAGGATGCTCATCATACCGTGTCAGCCCTTTGCAGCAGCCTTTATTCCCTGCTAAGGCACAGTGGTGAATCCCAGCATCATGGACTGGTTTGGGTTGGAAGAGACCTTAAAGTTCATCTCATTCCAGCTCCTGCCATAGGCAGGGACACCTTCCACCATCCCAAGTCCAGCCTGGCCTTGGACATCTCCAGGGATCCAGGGGCAGCCTCAGCTGTGCTCTGGTCATCCTGTGACAGGGCCTGCCCATCCTGACAAGGAGCAATTCCTTCCCAATATCCCATCTAATCCTGTCCTCTATCATTCCCCCTTGTCCTTTCCCTCCATCTCTTGTCCAAAGTCCCTGTCCACCTGCCTTGGAGCCGCTTTAGGCACTGGAAGGGACTCTAAGGTCTCCTGGAACCTTCTTTTCTCCAGGCTGAACAGCCTGGCTCTCAGTCTGGCTTTGTAGGTGAGGGTCACCAGCCCTCAAAGCATCTCTGTGGTCCTATTGAGTAGGAATATTCATTGATGTAATATTTGACGTAATCTAAAATCAATCAAGCTGAAAAGGCCATCAGCATTCCTTGTTTCCTTTCACTTGTCTTGAGACCTGCACATTGCTTGGGTTTCAGCAAATCCACATTCTGCACTTCCAGACTGGGTAGCTGGGGTGCCCAGTCCCATTCCCCTCATGGCATCCTCCTCCCCATGGCCGTGCAGCACCTGCACTTGCTCTGCTTTAGGGGGGCAGAGCATGTCCCAAGGGCTGTGAAACACTCCCAGAAAAGCCTTTCAGCCCCCTCCTCTTTACACCCTGTGACCATTAACTGCTGTGTGGGTCAGCACCTGCACTCTGCACTGCGGAGGCTCAGGCTCAGCCTCTCCAGAGCAGCTGCTCAGCCCCAGCCCCTGCGAGGAGCCACTTCCACCCCACCAGCTCTCTCTTGGTGCTGATGCTTTGCATCAAGGGTGCTTTTGACTGACAGGGAAAGCGTTTTTCCTTCTTTATCCAGAGTATGTCTCAAGCATTTTAGCTTGGGAGCTTAGCGTATGACACAGGTCCTCTGCCAGACATGGGCCTTTCATAAGATTTTTTCTGTCTAATCGCACAAAGAAAAATGCATTTGCCATTCTTAGCAGATCGTTTCACTGTGATGTCTCTTTCTTCATCCCACAGTATATTTTCCCCTGATTAACTCATGTATCTTACTCTGTGTGCTCATGTTTTGCCAAATGTGAAGAAAGAGAGTGATGCTGTTTCAGAGACAGACTGATGAGGCCCAGCTATTCCCAGTAAAAAGCTTAATGCTAACACAGGGTTTCACAGATGCTCCTTGGGCTGCCCATCAGCACATTTATCTCCACTGGTAAATCCCAGAAGCCTTAACCTCCAAATCTTGCTAATAAGAGGCAGTCACATAAACCTTGGGCTGGCAGCAGAGGCTGCTGATACACATCACCACAGTGTGAGTGTTCTTAGAATTTTTAAAATGAAATTAAATGCTCTGTGGCTCTGCAGCTTGGCAGGTGGATGTGCACAAAATACCAATAGGAAGAACATGGAAATACAGGCAGTTCCCTGCCTGAATTTAAGAGAGCTGTATACAGTGTGTTCTGGACTTAACACCAGGTGGACGTTGTGTCCATAACCTCCCATGGTTTCTAGCCCACCCTGCACTGCCCATGCAGCTGGACATCACTGAGAAAACCCTATCTAGCCCCAGTGAATGGACAAAGACAATTTTTGGACTGGCTGATGAGTCTGCACAAAGAGGCCCTGACCCTGCATCTCTGCACACAGGTCTGGGGCAGCAGAGCAGGAGCAGAGAGGAGCCTGCAGCTCGCTGTTGTTCTGCACTGCAGCACTGAGCTGCCAGAAGCGGTGGTGGCAGGGGTCTGTCACTGGGGCAGGTGATGCTGATCCCCTCAACACTGGCACACAGGGATGTTCCTTAGCACATGGGGATGCACAAAAGCACTTTCCTAAACCCATCAGAGCTATCTGCACTGCCTGGCCTCAGTGCATGTGGGTGGTGTGGCAGGCTGGGTTGGAGCTGCAGGTACCCCCAGGCAGCTGGCAGAGGGGTGCAGGAGGCTGGGGGCTGCAGGCTCCAGCTGCATCACCAGGGGAAAGCAGTATAGGCATAGGAGGGGAGATGAAATGATCAGCAGGGATGGAGGTAGCACAGGGAGGAGTAGCCACTCTCAAAGGGAAGTCTGTAGTGATGGCAAAGCAGTGTGACTCCTTGATCCTCTGCTTTCTCTTAGGGTAGCAGGAATCCCCAAGCCATCAAAAGCGGCTCCCTGCTTTGATGCAAGGGGACCTCACACGTGAGCTTGCGGAGCAGCGTGTGTCCTGCCCACATCATCCTACCTCTGTTCGCGAGCACTGTGGGTTTGCACGATTTAAAATTAACGTTAGCCTGGGACAGCATTTCACTTTCTCGAGGCATCGTCCTCTAGCAGATGTCTCCAGACTCGGAGGTTAGAACCACTTAAAAACTAAGAAAAGCCACAGGACGATTTCTAGCTGGAAGGGCGGGTGAGGTGTGCAGGGGCTGCCCCTGTGCCCAAGCCCGGCGCGGTTCGGAGCAGCTCCGAGCACTTTCCTCGCCCTGCGGCAGGCTCGGGAGGCTTTGCTGCTCCCGGCTTTTTCCCAGCGCTCTAAACAGTGATTTCAACCGCTTTTGTTAAACTCGGGCACGAACCGCAACGGAGCAGCGAGTTCCCGTGCCGGCCGAGCCACGGTGACGGGCCGCTGTCCCCGCGGGGCAGAGCCCCGTGGCCAGGCCCGCAGACACGCACCGGCCCCCGGCGGCTCCATCCCGGGGCGGNAGGGACGGCGGAGCAAGTGAGCGGGCTTCTTCCCCTTCCTCCCTCTTCTCTCCCCTTTCCCCCTCCTCTCCTCCCCTCCTCCTGGGTCCCCCCGCCTCGCCTGTGGCTGTCGGGAGCGCGGGGCTCTGCTGCAGGAGCCCGGGAGTTGCAAAACATCTCCTGGCTTTGCAGCACGTTTAAAAAAAATTTTTTTTTCCTTTCCCTTTTCCCTCTTACACTTGGAGTAGCTAATTGGGTAGGAAAACACGAACTGCAGGGGTGGGATTACTTCATGCTCTTGCAATGCTGTTTTGCTGTTGGATTTCGGTCCTTTCGCGTGAATAGAGCCTGCCTGGCGGTGCTGCCCCGGAGCGCGCTGGGGCCGGGCGCTGCTCTGCCGCCAGCGCCTTTTTTTTCTGAGCAGCTTTTCACTTTTAAGGACGATTTGGTTGTCTCTGTTGGTGCCTTGGTTTCGGAGATTTGCTTTTTTGAACAGCGGGTCCCACAGTAATCCCGGTCCATGGTATGTGCCCAGAGGCTTCCTCATCTGGCAGGTTCATTCCATCACTAGTGCTTTTCTCCTTTAGTTTCGAGATTTCCATAGAATATGTGATCTCCGGGGAAGCGGCGATGCCGGCAGCGGGCTGTTTGTTTCCCAGCCTGCTGGCTGGCGTCCTGGGTCCTGCAGCCATGGATTGTCACTGTGTGGAGTAGCTCCGATTTTTCTCCTCTGTTGGTGAAAGCCGGATTTCCTCAGGTTCATCTGAGAATGGGGGAACAGGGGAATTTCTCGTGCAGGTGGCATTGAAGTTCAGCCAGCCAAACCAGCAGAAATTGCTCCTCTGAGAATACAGTATGTGCAGATGTGCTTCCTGAACGGTTTATTCTTAAATATGCGCAACAAGTTGTGGGTGTTTTATAGAAGAAAATACAGAGGAGGTGGGTGCTAGGCATTGATTCCTGAGGCCTGGAGTCAGCAGGATGCTTTTATGTGGGGATGAGCAAGTTGGAGTTGGTCCTTGGGTTGGCTGGATGCATGTTTACACCACTGGAACACCTGCAAGTGTTTGTCTCATGCTCAGCTTTCTGTGTATTCCCCTCCAAAAGGGGATGATACAGTGTGGTGCTCAGGAACTCGCTTCTCCTTGTTATCTTCCCCATAAGGGCACTGTTATTGCTCTCAACTGGCAATTCCAGCAGTGAAATGAGGAGGGGGCAGTTTGTCTTCCTTCTTTAACATAAATATTTTACCTGTAAAACAGTAACCTCAAAAATAGGTACACCTGGGGAAACTAGCTTTGTTCTTAAGCCTGGGCTGTCTCCAGTGGTATCATGGTCTGAGGTTGGCTGTTCTGCTTTATTTCCCTGAATTAATTTTATTGTGGCACTGAGAATTCCCCTGTGGTCCCTGGAAGTTGCCCTGTATTTTGAGAAGTTCAGAACTTGCTGAATAATGGTTTTGCTTCCCTAAAATAGAGGTGGGAAATTTCCTATCCCAGCCTGTCCCTGGGTACCTGAAAGTTGACTTTTACAGCTTTCACCTCAGCAAAGCTTGGCTTCATTGATAAATCTTTTTTAAAGTGACTTGTCTCATCTAAAGTTATGAAAAGTTGATATTTCCCATAATAGTTAGATGAATTAGTTAGATGAGTAGAGACCTTCCTGCTCCCCTTCTGCTAAGTGAAAAATCCATATCTGTTTTTATGCTGACAGCAGTTGTTTAAATGATTCCCAGTCCCAGGGAACCTACAGTCCATTCCTTTTTGCACCCTGGAGCTGTGCCAGTCTTGGATGGTCTTTCCCAGTGTAGGGAAGGCAAATGCTCCTGGTGAGGTTGTTCCCCAAAGAGCCAGAGCCCTGCAGAGAAAGCAATGTCACTTTGGTGTCTCTTTGTGGAGAACAGCCTCATTAGGATGAGGCATCTCCATCCTTGTGCAGTGCCAGGAGCTATCACAAGTTTCTCCAGTGACATCTGTTGTGATGTTCATGGGGAGCTTGGGGTGTTCATCTGGGAGAGAACTCAGTGACAATGTCCTGTGTGTTCCTTCAGGATGATCAGAGCAGTGGTCAGATGTTCTCTCCAGCATGGTGGTCATATGGCAGTGGGAATGTCAATTCTTAGCCCTTTACCTCCAGTGAGTCATAACTTAAGAGCAAACACTCTTCTTGTCATCTGTAAGGTTTTAATTTTTTAAGAGGGTGCATTATCACCATTTACCCAGAGTTCAGCTGCAGTAATTCCCATCTCTGCCATCCATGTGAAGCATTGCTGGTGCTGGGAATGGCACGGGAGCAGTGTAGGGCTGGGGCAGAGCCTGTGTGTCTGGAGCCAGCAGCAGAGTGGCTGGGGAGTCCCAGGCAGAGCTGCAGAGGATGTCACTTGTGGGGAAGCTGAGCCAAAGCGTAACCAAGAGCCCTGTCTGTCCTGGCTCCTAGCAGCAGGAGCTGGCAAGGACATGAGGACAGCCTTGGGGCACTGATGGCAGGGCCTGGCTGCTATCAGGTGCAGCAGTGCTGAGGGAGCTGCTCCCTGTGGAGCTGTTTCTGTCCCACAAGGAGAAATGTGTGTTGGCAGCTTCCCCTTCCCCAGCACTGGGATGGCAGTGAGGGCCAGAGCTGTGCTCTGCTTGGGGTGCAGTTTCTGCTCCTTGCAGCCTGCATCCTCTCCAGGCTGGTCTTGCATTCCCCTTCCAGCATGCTTCAAGTTTTTCCCAGCTCTAAAGTTGAGATGTTAAATGACATCTTTGTGGTGACCTGTGGTAGGTGAGGGATGCTGTGTCCTGCTGAGGCTCTGTGGAATGCCACAGCCTGTTTGCTGCAGCCCTAAGGCAGGAAGGGACAAGTGCCAACCCCTGTGGCTCCTGGCCCTGGGCAGCCCCGTGATCCTGTCGCTGCGTTCCTGTATTCTGTGCCTGTCGTGCTCAGCTGCAGGAGTCTCTCACTGGGCCAGAATGAGAGCACAGGGACCGAATCCTACCTTGGTTGGCACTGCTTGGTTTTTTTTGGGGATGCAAAATGATATGAGGAATGACCACAGAGCTGGAGGACACACAGAGCAGGGGAACAGCAGAGCTATTTCAGTGGATTGTGCTGGGCAGAGTTACACAGTGGGCTGGATGCTGCTGCTCAGGTGGAACCAGTTGCTGTGGTCTCTGCTCCCCTTCAGCTGCTGGGTGGGAGAGGATCCTGTGTGGCTCAGGCCCTCAGGCTCCCTTGCTCCTCTCCTTTCTGTAAGGAAATGTTGGCACTGTGTCTGGGAGCTCTGGTGCCATCGCAGTGGTTTCATGCTTTGTGATTGCACCTGTGCTTTGCTCAGCCACATGTTGACCCTCAGGACAAAGGGACAGGGTCTTGCTGGCTGGGATCACCTTGTGGGTGACCTCTCTCCAGGATAGTGCCCAAAGGAAAAGCAATGCAAGAGCACAGGCCCTTTTTTTTTTTTTTTTTTTTTTTTTTTTTTTTTGAGAGTGAGGAGCAGGGGAGGTTATCCCACCAAAAGTCTGCTTGGGTCCCCTTCAGAGCAGTGGCTGGTGTTTGGTGGCACTGGCTATGGGCACAGCCCCACTGGGCTGTGGTGGCAATGCCAAGTCACCTGCTGGGGCTGGCAGCCTTGGACAAGCAGGGCTGGCACAGCTGGCTCTAGGTGGAGTGTTTGCACTAGGGAGCCCAGGCTTTCGGCAGCTTTAATAGGAAGTTACTTTTTGTGATAAATTGATGGCTTCATTTTTTGATCTTTCAAAGCTTTTCATGCATTAGCTACGTGTAGGAAATGTAATTTTCCATGCTGAGAAACCAGCTCTGAAGCAGAATGACTGATGTGATCTTTTTTTGGATGTCTGGCGGACCAAATTTAGTGTGAAACAAGGCTCAGGTCCTGGGCTGAGCTTCTCTGCCTCAGAGATTTGGTGTCTGCATGACAGGGAGTTGAAAAGAGGAGCAGGGAGGATTCAGTAGAATTGTTTTCTTTTGATGGCTGTGAAGCTCCTGGAGAGACACCAAGGCACAAGGGCTTCCAGACTTACACAGAGATTTCAGTGACTGAAAAGTAACTTGAAGGGAAAAAAGAAATGCTAAAATGAGGGCAGCTGAGGACTGCTTGGTCCTGAGCACCTTGGTCTGCAGGTTTCTTCTGATGCTGTTCCCACTGGCAGTGGCAATTGGGGTCTGATCCTGCTGTGCTGAGCAGAGTCCTGGCAGCTCCAGTGTTGCTCTGTGTGCATCAAGGTAGCTGCCTTTGAGCTGTCATCTCTCTCCTTGCTGTTCTTCTAGCTTCCTGGGGATGTAGTGCTGGGCTGTCTCTGTTGTAGGTGCTTTGGGGTTAGCATTTATAAGCCTTATTCCAAAAGAAAGGCAGAACCCTGCCTGTTCTAAGAACTTGCCCCTATTTTCCCCACAGCTGCCATGGGTTACAGAGCCTTCAGATGAATGATCTTTGTGTGCCTGCACGTCACTGTGATGGCAGTATACAGCCTGGTTCTGGGGATGTGTAACCAGTTTAACACTCAGTTTTGCTCTATATTTTTTTACAGGAGGTGCCTGAGGACATCACTTTGAGGTGCTCTGTGGCTGGCAGAGAGTGACTTTGCCTCTCGAAGCATTCTGAGTGACACTGTGAGAGCTGCCCACACTCGTGAGCCTGCAAGTGGTAAGAGTCGGGTAGGGCAGCTGCCTGTCTTGCTTTTAATATTTTATAGAGTGCTAAGAATGTGTGAGCTGCATAAGAGAGCCCAGAAGTCCCTGGGATATGAGTTCTGCTTTCACCTGAAGCTCCCTCCTGCTGTATGGTGCTGTGCCGGTTCAATGGGAAGACAGCAGTTGCCCTCTGGCTATGACTGAGCTTCTTAGATTGGACCTCTCTGCTATTTTGCTGCACAAACATCCCTTTCTAACAGTGCAGAGGGGAAACTGAACTAATCCTTTCTTTAAATGCATTTAATCTGTGTGTGAGCCTTGGCTGGGAACTGTAAGGCACATGGCCACAAACCCCCATCACCTCATAGCAGATGCAGGCAGCACTAGTGCAGCCCTGCAAGGCCAGGTGGGTTGAGCTGCTGAACTCTAGACAAGCCTTTGGGGACCTCAAAGAGCATCATCTCCTCCTTTTGTGTGGGTTTTTCCTTATCTCTGAGATAGGGAGAAGTGATTTCCCAGTCCTCCTCAAAAGCAGAGCTGTAAAGTCTTGTTAATTAGTGATTAGCAGGTGCTGGGAGGCTTTTGGCTACAGGGCAGAGGAAAAGGCAGGCTGGAGGATGGGGGTGTTATGTGGCCACACTATCTTGAGGTCTTTTTGTTCCTGCTGTTCCAAAGGTAGGGGAAATCTCGTCACCTGAGGTGCTGAAGCACAGCCCCATTAGCAGGTGACCGATGACAGCGGGTGGGTTAAATCAGGCCCTGACTGGAGGTGGTTCTGAGTGAGAAGTGTTTAAGCTCTCCCTGTGCCACAGGTGGTTTCCCAATCTGCCTCCTGCTGCCCCCTGGGATCCCAGCCGCTGTCCTGAGCAGCAGGATCCTTGTCCCAGCCCTTAGGGTGTCAGTCAGGGGGTCTTCCCTCTGCTTTGTCCCTGAAACCTGATAGATCTGAGCTTTTCTTTCTCGGGCTTGAGGAGAGATGCTGTTGCTGGGGCAGCTTGCTCTGAAACTGGTACATGCTGAACGTCCTTGGGGTGTCTGTAAATACACAGAGGACAAAGGGGAAAACATCATTTGAAAAGGTGGCTCTTTGTGGAAGTACTTGGGAAGGATCCTTGCTGCTGTGCCGATGCCTTGAGCAGGAGATCAGACTGACTGCGGGCAGCTGGTAGCTCTGTTCAGTGGCTAATGCCTCCTAAGAGGGGAGGTGTGGGAGCGTTAGGGAGCTGCTGGTCAGCTCCACACACAGGGTGTTTCCTGAGGTTAATAACTGGTGTGAAATGTATCAGATCTCTGTGAGCCCTCACAGTGAGTCTGGATGCCCAGAGCTGTTCTCTTCATTCACAACGAAGAGATGAGATGTAGGTTTGTGATGGAGGAGGAGCAGAGCTGCTGTGCAGGTCTGGCAGGGATCTGCCATGTCTAGGATGCAGCAGCTTGTCCTGGTGCTTGCTTTGAAGAGGCAGGGAAGGGAGGGCTGCCCTGCACACCAGCCCTGCACCTCGAGTTATTGTTCCTGGCTGCAGGGTGATGTTTCTCCATGCTCTCAATCCAGATTTCTTCCCAGGGAACAGCCTCTGGATATGCGAATGTTGAATTGGGTTTCCTCCTATGCAAATGAGTTTATAGGAATGTACTAAGCTCTTTACAAAACAGCTTGAGTGCTAATGAAAGACATCAGTGTGTAAGAGAAAAATATTGTTAGCGCATTACTACCATCGTTAACGAGGTCAGATCATTGCCTTGGAACAAAATTAGTTTGTTTTGCTCTAATCAGTTTTAGTTGCTAGAGTGCTCAATAATTACTCATGTCCTTGTGAAAGGGATGGGACAGCATGACTAGAGCTGCTGGCAGACTACTCTGACTCTGAAATGAATTGTGCAGATGATTTTTGAGAGGACATCTTTCCAGCTGCACAGTGCCCCTGGAGTGATGCTGGCAGAGCCCAGCTTCAGCCAGGAATGGTCATGGTCCATAGCACGGCTCCTCTGGAAAGAATGTCTGGAGGGGGATTCAGAGAGGCATTAGCAGCAGGAACATCTTTGGACTCTGCTGTTGTCTTCGTGTTTATCATCCTATTTGATTTACAACATGTAAATGTCTCTCTGAACTATTCCTTTCTCTAGTCTATGCAAATTTTTTCAAATTTTCCTACCCAAGAGCTCTCAAATACAGCTGCTCTCTAAACCAGAAGATTCACCCCTGGGTATTTGCACTTCTAGAATCTTCTCTTTATTTTTTGTTTTGTTTTTCCTGATGTCATTGGTGTGTTCCTGAAAACACAGCTTGTGGCCACCAGGATGGATGGACAGGGTGCTGAGAGCCACTGCTGTGGTGGTGCCCTGGCTCAGGAGGAGTGATTGTCCCCAGGCCATGCTTTCCCTCACAGTGTAATGGTTGTGTGTGTGGTTTTGTCTGCGCAGCTGCTGCCCAGCAGAAGACCTGTGGTGAGGAGACCTCTCCTGTGCCTTCCTCAGGGCACTCAGGGTGGGCTGTGACACCACAGAATCTGCTGTGCCCTCAGTCTCTCTCCCTAGTCCTGTATCTGTAAACTGAGTCAGAGTGCAGCTTCTGATCAAAAATCAGGCTGAACTCAACCATCCCACCCATGCTGGCGGTGAAAGGTTCTTTGGTTCCTCTCCAGCATCTGCCTGGCAGCTTCCTGGGAGCGCAGTGCAGAGATAGCAGAGCTGCAGCATCGCAGAGCTGGAGCAGGGAATGGCTCTTGCTGGCACTGTGGCCTCCTTTTGGTTGTGCTCTCCCTTGTCCTTGATGGGTCTTTTCAGGAACCTGGGTCAGGCTCACAGTGCTACAGCTCAGCAGTTCCTTTTTAAGTGGTTCTTTCCTGCAAAAGGATGAGTTTATGCTGGAGCCCCCCCAGTTTTCCCTCTCCTTAATCCACTCGCTGACTTCAGCTAGAATGGTGTTAATCCTTGCTATACTTTCCACTTCCTTCCTCGTATTTCCTTCTGGCTCAGCTCAGATGTGTCTTCTCCCCTGAAGCTGAGGGAGCTGCTGCTAGGCAGTGACACTCTTGGAGGGGTGCCAGGAATATTGGGGCAGTCTGAGGGCTGGATCTCTACACCTGAGGGTTTGCCTGTCTGCCTGGCCATGACCAATGAAGTGTCACTTGTCAGGAGTGACAGGGCCTTGCTGGGTCTGCTGCTCCATCAGTGTTCCCCCGACCCCATGGGCACTGCAGCCAGGACTACTCAAGGCCTTCACATCCCTGACCAGTTCTTCCTCCTTTGCAGTGAGGCCCAGCAGAGTGTCTCTTCCCGCTGTCCCCTCCCTCCTGTGTTAGGGAGCTGTCACCAGTGCTCCCCAGAAGCCACTTGACTTGCTCGAGTCCCACCGTGGTGTTCCTGCAGCACGGATTTGGGTTGTGGGAATCCCGTGAGGATCAGGATCTGCAAACACAAGACCTCTACCATTTGCCAGGATGTCTCAAGTACTTTGCCCTGAGCAGGTGGTCTGTTGACACCCACCACAACGTCACCTGTGTTTGTCTGTCCCCCAGCCTTGAGCTCTCAACAGGCTCATCAGTGCTCCTTAGACAGAGCCCACGTCCATCCATGGCAGCACGTGCCCACTCAGCTGTCCCACCGTGTCCTGTGGCCCTGGGGAGGCCACGGCCTCAGCCATGCCCCAGCCTGCCTCCATCCCATGTGTGGGGGCTCCAGCCATGCACTGGCTGCACCACGGGCCTCTCTCTTAATCTGTTTTGAATTTCCCACATTTTAATTCCATTGAATGCCCTTAATTCCTGTGTCACAGAACAAGGAGAGCTCTGTCCAGAAAAGCTCTGTTAGAGATGTGTATTTTGGCAATTCTAAAAATACACCTCGCTCGCCCAGGCTTGTGCAGGGTAGCCATGGCAACGTGGCTCCAGGAGCAGGGTTGAAAACAATTGCACCAATTAAGGAGGAAATAGAGCTGTTCAAACTTATCAAATCTAAAAATTTAGGAAATATGAAGTAACAAACACCATGTGTGATGCTGTGGTCTGTTTTGGGTTGATTGAAACTGTGCCCCTTCTGCTCTTAAGGAGCATCCCCAGGTGCTGATAGAGCTGGGGATGCTCAATCGGGAGAACAGACAGCTCCATGGAGACCTCAGAGCTCCTTCCAGGGCCTAAAGGGCTCCAGGAGAGCTGTAGAGAGACTTGGGACAAGAGATAGAGGGACAGGACAAGGGGGGAATGGCAGAGAGCAAGGTTTAATGGGATATTGGGAAGGAATTGTTCCCTGTGAGGGTGGGCAGGCCCTGGCACACGGTGCCCAGAGCAGCTGTGGCTGCCCCTGGATCCCTGGAGGTGTCCAAGGCCAGGCTGGATGGGCTTGGAGCAGCCTGGGACAGTGGAAGGTGTCCCTGCCCATGGCAGGGGTGGAACAAGATCATCCTAAATGTCCCTTCCCAGCTCTGTGAAAGAGAGCAGCCTGGCTGAAACATGGGGAGTGTTTTGAGGACAAAAACATGGTCTGAAGAGCAGTTTTGGCCTGCAGTGATGGCCTGTGAGAGGACAGGTGGATGTTAGAATTTATGTGCTGAGCTAAAGTCCCTTAAAATCAATGGAGATGCTTTCATTGATTGATTAGCTTAGGGCTGGGAACACAGGCTTCGTAAAAGTGACCAGATGAGTCTGAAAGCAATGTGCTGTTGTTTTCAAATTAGATTTACTTTTACTTGCTGGGCCCTGGCCACGGCCAGAGCAACCCTCAGGAATGTCATCAGCTTGCTGGGGAGTGTCTGTCTACTGGAGCTGACTGACTAACGTGGTGCTTTAAAAAGCTTTAAATAAAATTATTTTGAGCGCCTTATTTTGCTGTGTCTCACGGAAAAAGAGAGTGGAAGGATTCAGAGCATCTCTTTGCAAAATATTTCCAGTTTTTTGTTGATGTTCCTTCCCTGGCTGATTGTGCTTTACCACCTTGGCATGCTGATGCCATCCCATTTTTTGGGGGGGATGGACAAAGGGGTTTGGGTGCAAATGTGCCTCTGTCTGATCCTCAGAGAAGTTTCTGAGCCCAGGGCAGAGAGGAGTGATGCTACTGCTGCCTGTTCTTGGGCTTGAACCTGAGCTGGTGAGGGTCCTGCCCTGCCTGTTCTTCCCAGGAGCTCATCTTGACTCTTGATCAGCCCTGTTGACCCTGAGGAGCCTCTGGAAACTTCTTGCCGTGTGTGGGAGCACTGCAGAGGAGGAGCCCAGGGAGGGGTCCCAGTCACTGGCTGGTTTGGGCTGTCCTGGAGCACACAGGCAAGCTGGAGGTTAAAGCCTGGCCCGAGGGGCGGACTGAGGCAGAGGTCGGTGCAGAGGAAGGAAGCGGGGGCGTGCAGCTGCGTGAGGAGGATGCTGCGCCCGCTGGAAAGCAGCAGCGGGGTCTCCTGAGACAATTTAGGTGAAGGAAGCTGAGATGAAGTCACTGCTTTACTTGGCTTGCTGGTGGCAGGAGGTGTCGTTAGCGGTGCTGGGGGTGAGGAGTTCAGGTTAAAGGTAGTAAACAGCAAAGGGGCACGTGTGCTGTGTGCAGGGCACGGGCCTTGGGCTGCAGCTGCTGTGCAGTGCCTGGGCTGTGCCACACATGGGGAGGTCAGTGTTTCGTAGAGCCACAGACTGGTCTTGGTTGGAACAGATCTTAAAGGTCTTCTCATGCCAACGCCTTCTGTGGGCAGGTTTAACACCGCTGCCACAGAGAGGGATCTCTGGTTTCCAGAATCTGCTCCTTCCCCTCCCTCCGCTGGTGTGAGTGAATCCTGGGCTGTGGCCTGCGAGCACAGGCTGTGCTGGGGCTTTGGGCAGGGTCTCAGGTGGGTGTGAGTCCTCAGGAAAGGCAGGTGTGGGTGTCCCCATGGCTCCTGGGGGCTTCAGGGCTGGCATTGGCCCAAGTGGAAGAAGTGCAGCTCCTGTGACCCTGCAGCAATTGCTTCCACTTGCAGAGAAGCTTCGGGCAGAACAGGAATTGGAGCCTTTTAAGATAATTTAGGCAAATTTAAAAAATTTTAGGGTGGATGTCTTGAACTCCCTTTGAATTATGGTTTGCATCAATTTGGATGAATGGAGCTGGAGGCCATCCCTTACTGTGGTTTTTTTTTGCATAGGTTAGACCAGAAGTGTGCATGGAGCTGTTTTGGGAGCTGGGCCAGGCTGGGGAAGAGGCAGAGCTGGTGGGGGAAGGCTCGGGCAGGGCTGGTGCCAGGAGCCTTCCCAGGCTCTGACTCAGGTGCTGGCTCCTGACCAGGGCTGGTTTGATGGGTGAGGACTCACAGTGAAGCTCCTGAGGAGGAGATTTACCTTGTGCTCAGGGAGCAGTGAGCTTGGAAAGGCAGAGCAGTAGGGCAGTGTGTGGGACAGGGCTCACCCACCTCGGGAGCGCTGGCAGATGCAGGTTTGGCTCCGAACCTTGTCGGGTGGAAGGGAGGTGGGCAGTGGGATTTCACCCTGCTCCACAGGCTGCTTGGAAGGGCTGTCCAAGGCTGGGCCTTCCCACAGCCTTTCGAGCTGTCAGACCTTGCAACGTGTGGCACAACTCCAGTGGGGCTCAGTGCTGGTTTTCCTCTGTGACTTTGTGGGGTCTCTGCATGTTACTTGATGTCAGTTTGGTCCTTCAGCTCTCTGCAACCCTTCCTCCAGTGCCTCTGTTTTTTATTAAGTATCCGTGTGCCTTTCCTTTGCCCATAGCAGGGATGCTATAGGAGTGAAATCCTCTGCTTTCTTCTGTCTATTGCCTTGTGAAATGCCTCTGCTCTTCCAGTTGGGGCTGCAGAGGGATGGTGTATGTGTGTAGGGAGAGGGGGAGAGGTGGCAGAAAGAGCTCTGTTCCCTCCCTGTGAGGTGTAATGTCAAGAGGATCTCTTACAATGTGTGCTTGCCCTATTCCTGCAAAATTACAATTAGTTCTAATTAAGTGGAGGTTAACTTCTGCTGTGCATCCTGCAAATTAATGGAATGTGCCATTACCTTATCTTGAAGTGCTAGAGGTTCTTGAAAATTACTTGGGAAGGGGTATATTCTTGTGTGTGGTTTGAATTTTAATTTATGTTAATAGTTCAAGCTTGAATTAATTAATTTTAAAAGATGGACCTTTGATCTTCTTTTTTTTGACACTCCTGCTTCTGCAGTTTAATATAGCTTTCCAGCTCTTCTCTCATTGTAGTGAAATGAATTGGGTAAACATATATAATATGATAAAAATACACCCTGAGCCGCAAGAGTGGTGAAGCTGGTCTGGTCTTTGTGTGTGGGTGTGCACTGAGGGGGCTCTGCTGCTGCTGCCACTCCATGAGAGGAGTGCAGCAGGATCCACAGGTTCAGTGCAAAGTATTGTGTTATTTCATCTTGGAGGGAGTTCTGGGGACAAAACTCATCTTGTGGCTTTGGGCTTGCCTTTGAAGGTGATAATTTGGGTTTGTGGTTGTGTGTTTGAACAGAGCTTCATCTTTCCTGGGCAGTCTTTTCTTGTGTAAGGCTCCCTGCTGCAACACCCAGGGAGCACAGGCAGGTCACGCATGACCCCAGGATCTGAGGTGCCTCAGCAGTGCCCAGTGCCAGGGAGTGGTCACTGCCCTGGCTCTCTGGCCACCCTGGTGCAGGTGTAAGCCAGGTACCACTGTCCTGCTTGCCCACTTGGGCACACCTGTCTCATTCAGCTGCACCATTTGGCCAGCACCCCCAAGGTCTTTCCCACTGAGCACATTCCAGCCACTGTGTTCCAGTTTGGAGCATCCCATGGAGTTGTTGTGACCCAAGTGCAGGACCAGGCACTGAGCCTTGTTGGATCTTCATACAGGAGTAGCCTGTCCAGATCCCTCTGCAGAGTCTTCTTGCCCTCCAGAGGATCAATATCCTGGCCATCTTGGTGTCACCTGAGATCTGAGGGTGCCCTCGACCCTCTTGGCTAGCTCATCAAATATCTGGAACAGACCTGGCCCCAACACTGAGCCCTGGGGAACACCACTGGTGACTGGCTGCCAGCTGGATGGAGCTTTGTTCCCCACACCTCTGGGCCTGGCCATCTAGCTCATTTTCCACCCAGCAAACAGTGCCCTGTCCAAGCCATGAACAGCCACTTTCCCCAGGAGAATGCCGTGGGTAACAAAGGCTTTACTGAGCTCCAGGCAGACACATCCACAGACTTTTTTTCCCATCAGCCTGGCACAGAAGGAGGTCAGATTGCTCAAGCAGGCCCTGCCTTTCATGAGTCTGTGCTGGCTGGCCCTGGTTCCCTGGTTGTCCTGAACATGCCATGTGGTTGCCCCAGGATGATCTCTTCCATGAACTTCCCGTGCACCGAGGTCAGACTGGCAGTTCCCCAGATTCTTCTTTCAACCCTTCTTGTGGATGGGCATCACACTGGCACCTCCAGGCAGCTGTGTGAGCCAGGACTGCTGGCAAATGATGGAAAGTGCTTCAGTGAGCTCTTCCAACACCTTCCTCAGCACCCTTGAGTGGATCCCATATGGCCTCAGCAACTTGTGAGTGTCCGAGTGCCTCAGCATTTTGCTCTTTTCACTTTTGGAATTTATGAGGCCTTCATACTGCTCCTTGTCCCCAGCTTGGGGGGCTGAGTAACCCAGAGAACAACTGGACTTGTTATTTGAGCCAGTCCTGCAATGTTTTAAAATTAAAACTGCAGACATCATCTTGGAAGTTTCCCAGTCCCTGCCAGAGCACTGACCTTGCGAGAATGACTTCAGATGAAGCCAAATCTTCTAAGAAGGGGGGAGAAAACAGCCAAGCTTCCTTTCCCTGTGTGTTCCCAAGATGTGGGGACCCACGTGTGTCTCTGAATCCAGACCCAAGCCTGCCCTTCTGGACTGATGTCGATGGCCCTGCTCCCAGCAGGCCCCTGCTCTGGTGGGAAGCTTTGCTTGTGCTGATCCCAGCTCCTTATCTCCCAGTGCAGGGACTGGCAGAGGCTTCACCGTGGTCACCATTCAGCGTTCCTGTTTTTTGCCTCTACCTGGCAGCTGTGTTACCTGGGATTGAGGGGTTTCTGTCTGGGAAGAGCAAATTTACTGGAGGTAAGGGCAGGCCTTAAGGGTAAGCTTGTTATTTTCTCAACCCTTGAGAGGGATTTGGAGAAGCAGAAGGGTGCTCTTGCTCTTTATTTTTGTGGTCAGCTGCTGTCTCTGAAATGACAGTGATGGCTGCTGCCCTTGTGGCAGAGAAGATCTTGCAGGAGGGGGAGCGAGATGCTGAAAGGGGCTGCCATAGCAGTTGCTTCTTCAACAAAACCCTCCAGATGGACTGGGCACATCCTCCAGTCCTGGATCATAGAGTCCAGCTCCTGGCCCTGCACAGACACCCCAGCAATCCCACCCTGGGCATCCCTGGCAGTGCTGTCCAAATCCTCCTGGAGCTCTGGCAGCCTCGGGCCCGTGCCCAGTCCCTGAGCAGTGCCCAGCACTCTCTGGGGTAAGAACCTTTTCTGATATCTGACCTGAACCTCCCCTGACACAGCTCCAGCTGTTCCCTCAGGTCCTGTCCCTGGTCACAGAGAGCAGAGATTGAAGCTGCCCCCTTGAGAGGAAGCTGCAGACCCTGATGAAGCCTGACCTCAGTCTCCTCCAGGCTGAAGAAGCCCTCAGCTGCTCCTTGTATGGCCCCTCCAGACCCTTCATCATCCTCATGTCCCTTCTTTGGATGTTTTCTTGTTCAGGTCCTTCTGATATTGTGGCACTGAAAACTGCCCCCAGGACTCGAGGTGAGGCTGGACCAGCACAGAGTCTTGGTGCTGGTGTGATGCTCTTGGGTAGTTTTGGGAGCTCACAATGTCCAGGAGAACAGAGAAAGAGTTCAGAACTGTAATGGTGGTGTTCTGGAGTGACATCTCCCGGTGTGGCTATGACATGGGCTGGTAGCCCCCAGGTCCTGGCCATAACTCATCTGGCCCTGGCCTTGCCCAACTGTTTTGGGCCTGAGGTAGGGGAGGGAGAGATGGCTGGGGCTGGATCAGGGTCTCTGCTCTGCTGGAGCCAGAGGGGCTTTTCTTCAACCTTGCAGGGTGGGGGAAGCTGCCTGACCTTTAGTGCAGATTTGTTTCTGCATTACTTGCCCTTTTAACACATGATTGCAAGCAGGCTGTAGGGGAGAGGGAGCCAAAGCTCGGAAATCGGGCTACTAGGATTGGTCAGGAGCATTTCTAGGAGAAAGAGAGCAGAAAAAGGAGCATGTAGAGGGAATAGATTTTGCTGTTGGTGATGGATTGCCTGCCTGTGTGGAGATACAGACCTGGCTCTGGGGTGCTGCCACACAAACTGGACATGAGGGTCACAAGCCCTTGTGTCATCCTTTCAGTGCAAAGAGCTTGAGAAGGTGCTGTCATCTGGCATTTGAGGAGATTTTGGAACAGGCTCCCAGAGGTGTTTGCTGCAAACCTCACCTCCTGAAAGTGCACTCACATCTAGCCATGGCTGTGCCCATGCTGGCTCAGTCCTCTGAGGTGGCTTCTGCGGGGCTGTGGGGACAGTGGGCATTGACATGGACGAACTGGTGTATGTGATCTGAACCTCCATCCCTGGGGCTGGCAAGGGGACAGTGACAGGCAGGCACGGGAGCCGCTGTGGCACTGGCAGGCTGGGTCCCTGGCTGCTCACAGATGCCGATTGTTTCCCTTTGACAACAGTGCCTCGCTGGTGTTTGTGCTCAAGTCTTATAAAATCTTTATATCTTAAGTGTACATGACCTGTTCATTTATCTTTGGGCACTGGGCAAACACGGAGGGATATTGGATAAAACACTGCAAATATTTGCAGTTCCCTGGGCAGAGAGCTCGGTGAAACTTGAGGTTTCTTGTTACATGTGGTCCTTTATTGCTCTGCTTTTCAGGTTTAGATCTTAAACTGCTTGGCAGAGGGGCAAGGCTGATCTTCCACAGCCAGGGAATTGCAGCGGCCTGTCACTTCTGCCAGTCCTGTGCCTCACACCTGTGACTGTCTCAGAGTCTGCATGGCACCAGGATTTGTCCGGGATGGAGGTGGGCACAGGCAATGGGCTTTAAGCCCTTTACTGCAGCCCTGTGTGGAGTCCAGTGAAGTCCCACGGCCTGGCCAAGTGCTTTGGGACCTTGTGCAGGGATTTCTGTCCTTCCGGAGCATCCTTTGGGCCTGGTTGGAGAGAAATGGTGAATAGAAATACCGAGGAGTTAGGCATGTCTCCCTATAGAGGGGGGCATGGTGTGGTACAGGAGAGACCCATTCCCAGGGGCAGGGATGGTGTAAGGTATTTGGAAGTCAAGTTTTCTTCTCTGTCATGGACAGCATAGGAGAAAGGCCCATACTGGACAGTGTTGGCTGGAGGGGAAGGTGAGATGCTAGCACACCATGGGTGTGAGGGTGCTGCTTCCAGCCTCCTAGGGGCACCTCAAGTTGGAACCCAAGGATTTTGGGTTTCAGCCACCATTCACTTACTGACACATCAGCTGCTGTGAACTCTGTAGTCTTTGTGTTCCACCTTTTGGAAACTTGGAAGAAATGTTTCCACATCTACCCCAAGCAGGTGGGGTGAGATGGGAAGTTCCCAAGCTGTGAGGGTTCTGAGGGATGGTGCTTTGGGGCGCAGTCATGTGCTGCATCATTTGTAAACCCCAGGCACCTAAAGGCAGGGAAGTGGACAGTTTAAGGGCATCGTAGATCTTACCTCCACCCATACAGGAAATGTGAAGAGTATCCTTCAGACCTTGAGCAGGGAACACTACTTAAAGGGTTCACAAACTCTCCTTTTTGTTGGGACATTAAAATTCAAACCTGAATAGGAATTCTCCTGCAGAAGTGACAATAGCAGCAGGTCTGATCCTGGAATAAGGGCTTAAGTGTGAGTAACTCAGCTTGGCATAATCAGAGGGATTGCCTAGGGCCAAGTCCAGTGGCAGCAGAGTTGAGAGGGGAGGTCTTGCCATAGACTTGAGTGATTTTTGGCTGGGCAGACTTGCCGTGTGTGTATAAAGATGAGCTCAGGGTGTGCTAAACCAGGAGTGTGTGACCAGCTAAGTGTATCTGAGGATGTTCCCACTTTCCCTCCCTTCTCCTGTTTCAGCTTTCAGCTGAGTCCCAAGCTGTCACTTGTTCCCAGTTCACTGTGAGCCACGTGAGATGGATTTGCTGTAATCTCTGAGCCAGAGCCCAAGGTTTTCCAGCTAAGCTATGCTTACAGAAATGTTCCCAAGAGATGTTTTCTGGGAGGACGTGGAAATTTAGTTGTAAACAGAGATATCAGAAACATGTGATTATATTATTCCTCTCTTTCCCAGATGATGACAACAATGTTTTCAAGTGACAGAGCACTGCAGTCCTCCAGAGAAGGGGACTGGGAGTCACTCTTGCAGGGTGGCCTTGTGGCTACTTTCAGAGTGGTGGCTATGGCACTCTCTCATGAGGTTTTGCTGAGGGCATGGGTCTGACACCACCTGGGAGTGCCTTGGCCAGAGTATTTATCAGTGGATTTGGGAAGGAGACAGATCCTCTGTGTGAGGCTCCAAGTTCATCCTATTTAGTCAGAGTTATCCCTTCCCACTGGGCTTGAGCTGGGGCTCAGAGCTGCATCCTCTGAAGCCATGTGGTGAACGTGTGATTCCAGCTTTGCTTAGGAAAATTCCAAACTTCAGCACTAAGGCCAGCATTTGGGAAACATCCTAGAGTAGGGCTCAGGTAGGAGTTTATACTTGTGCTTCCTCAGGTTTTCAGATGTGTCCCTTGACAGGCATGTTTTAAGGTAGGACTTTGGCCCTTATAGCAAGTATCTGGACTAAATTTCTATCCTCATGCACTACTCCCTACTTCTCACTGGGGCTGAAATTGATACAAGACTCTTGTTTTGGCAGTGATTCTCATCTGGGTTTGAAAAGCAATATATGCTTTGTGTGGGCCCTTCACAAAACCACAAGGTCTCCCTAGCTCTCAGCAATCATTTTTTTGAAAAATGTTGAGGGTTTTTTTTTTTTCCCTTTCTTTGGATTTCCTCCAAGCTGGGCACTTTGGGGCTTAGCAAATGTCGAGAAGCAAAGATGTAGCTTACACTGGGATCACAGGGTGTTTAAACAAAGCCTCCTGGTGAAGCTGCTGCCACAGCAATGCTTGGGCATGACCTGAAGCTGCAGGGTTTGTTTGGCTGGGCTGCTCTCCTGTTGGGAAGGGTGATGGCTGTTTGCCCAAACTGTGGCTTAGCTGTTGGCCATAGCAGCAGGAGAGTGAGCCAGGAGCTTTGCACTGAAGGCTGCTGCACCCCCAGCACGGAAGAGTTGAGAGTCTCTGAGTCTGATGCAGCCAGCAGCTGGACACCAGGAGGCACACAATGTGTTTACCACTCCCTCAGGTGCAACCAGCTGGCTTTTCCATGGAGCCTGATGTGTGCTGATGGGTCCAGGTGCTGGCTGGGTGGTGGGATGGACCTGGAAATGAGCTCTCTTGGGTGAGCAGCACCCTTGGCCCCATGTTCCCCTGCAGGATTCAGCTCAGCCGTTTCTCTGGTGCTCCAGCACACAAAGATGAGGTGAGCATGGTGGTGGTGCTGGCTGTGTGGTTGGATTTGGTGATCTTAAAGGTCCTTTCCAACCTTAACGACTCTGTGTTTCTAAGAAAGGTCTTTCAGGTGCTGGAAAGGAGTTGTGTGATAGAAGGCAAAGGGTCAGCTGTGTGTCACCTTTGGAGTGTTAAGGATGGAGAAGTCGGTGATGGTAATACCTCAGGACTGGTATGGGGGCTCCATCAGCCATCTGGAAACAGGAGTGAAATGAAATGTGTGTTGATTGAATGAAAATGGAAATGAAAACTTGGTTCAGGCTTACAAAATCATGAAGGCTCTGAGTCAGAGGAAGGTGTAACTGTTGCTCACCTCGTCTCTCTATACAAAAACTAGAAGCTGGCAGTGAAAATAGGGGCTAGTTAATGGAAAAAGGATGAAGGGAGGTGCTACTTCCCCAAGCAGGTAACAAGTGCTTGGACCTTGGTGCTGCAGTAGGCTGGGGAGGCAGGTGGCTCATTTGAAAGGCACTAGGCACATTCATAGCCAGTAGGTCTATAGCTGGATCTGAAAAGGACTCATCTGGGTCCTTTTTGGGTATATATCCACTGTCATACCTCATCCCATAGTTGTGGATGCTGGGAATGGACCATGGAGCACCCAGGCTCCTCTCTTCTCCCTAAGCAGCCTCCTTCAAGAAGAAGAGCAGAAAAACTGGCAATTACTGATGGTCTTTGGGGGTGCTGAAATGTGCTGGGACACTCCAAAGGTAAGGACAAACGTGTCTAAGGCAAGAACATCCCCAATCTGTCTTGAACTCTGCTTGAACATAAAATGTGTCTGTGGCACTGCCATGCTAAACTGGCTCTACTCAGATCAGGGTCTGCCTCCTGTAAGGACTCTTGTTTCTAGGCTGTAGACAGGATGTCTCTGTTATTAAATGAATATTCTAGGCTGCAGCAGGTTTCACTTGAGGTCTGCAAAGGTGTTTTGGAGCCCAAATCCCCTTGAGAGAGCAACTTTTCTTCCCAAAGCCAAGTGTATGCTGGTCCCCATCCGTGGGTCTTTACCCCATGCCAGAATCGGGCAGAGCATCCAAGTGCAGCAGTGGGAGGGCGTCAGGGGAATAGGAGATCTGGCCCGGGAGGAAGGATGCTGTTTACACTGGGTTTGTTGCAAGCCAATGATTTGTCACTGGCTTTAATGGTAGAACAAAGCATATTTACTCAGCTTGTTTGGCCAGTGAACAAGTGCTGGATAAGAAACTGTCAGATGGGAATCAATTAGAGACTTCATCTCTGAGCGAACAATCCTATTTGACATCAGATGTCCTGTGAAACCCAGTAAGGACAATGCTGCTATTTATATGGTTCTTTTCTTGTTCCTTCCCTTCTTCCCTGTCATCATCTGTGCTCTAATATTAGAGGTGTGACCCTGTGTGTTGCTCCCAGAGCAAGCACTGACACCAACCCTTTCACACGGCTCCTGTAAAGAGATCTTTGTGTTTGTGAGGGGGAAGGAGCTGGCCGAGCCTTGTGTCCCTCTTCCCTGCTCTCCAGGGCTGAGGCAGTGATTGCAGAGGGCTGGGCAGAGCAGCACAGGCAGCAGCATGTGCCCTGCAGCTGGCTGAGAGAGGCGGCTTGTGTGGCAGCTGGAGCCCAGGCTGCCAGGCAGCAGGTCAGGGGGTGGTGCCTGGGGACTGGCTGCTGCTTTGGCGCTGGGTTCTCTGCTTTGTGCTGCATTGTTGCCTTTTGCTCCTGCCCACTTGACTCCTTGGCACACTGAACAGTGACACGACTTCCCTCGCTTTTGCTGGGAGCTGTCCTGTCACAAGAGCAGATGAAGTCCCTTCCCGTGTGATGATGGCCTGTGGCATGAGGAGGTTGGAGTGAGTGCAGAAGAGCAGGGGAGGGGCTGATTGCTGTTGCAAACAAGGTCCTGCCATCCTGGAGAGCCTTTAAGACTTCTGTGTCAGGGGCCAGTCACTGAGTCCTTGTCACCATGACATCTCCTTGCCTGCAACTCAGCTCAGGCTGCCCAAGTGAGTGAGTCAGCAGGCAGTGACTCAGTAAAGTCACTGGACGAATTTATCCTCCAGGCAGAGACATTCCTGGCTGCATTTATGACATAACTTGCCTAAAAGTTTCATCACTAACTGGTGCCTCTTTATACCCTTGCCCAGGGCCTCTGGGCAGGCTGCTGCTGGGGAGCCTGCATTCAGCAGGGTCCCAGGAAATGCAACTATCAGAAAGGAGAGCACACGTGAATCTCTTCCCTGTCCTGGGGAAACGTGGCAGCTGGAATTGCGAGCATCATGCAAAAACATGAGGCTGTGGAAGGCTTGCAGTGGGCTTGCCTCTGCCCTACCTTGGTAGCACTGACTGCATCAAAGAGCATTTCCCCTGAACACACCCAGTCCTGAGTGGGAATGTTCTCGTCATAGGTAAAAGAAAAGCTTTTCAGTGAGGTAATTACTTTGCTCTTCTTACCTCGGGACTTAATTTGGAGGTTTACTTGAGGCTCACAGCACTTGATCTTATCATATCTTCTTAATCTCCTTTTCCTCCCTTTAATGATGGTGCAAATGAGATTGCAACTTCTTTTAACTACTGGCTCTCTAGGAATGCTTCAATGGAGGTGCAAAATGCAGTAGGATCTTAGATCTGTGGGTTAGCCTGTAACTGTGGCGTTGTCCCTTGCACACGCCTTAGAAATAACTTCAAGTTTTGAAGGGAGTTTGAAGGGGTTTTGGTCTGCAAGCTGAAACCTCCTCTTGTAGCAGGGGTATTCTGTTAGATTTGGCAGAACTGGGGAGGTCAAAGCCAGCCCTGCCCTCTCTGAGCCTGGTTTCTTCCTCCTGGGTTCTTCCTCCACCCTCTGAGCCCCAGTTCCTGGCACACCCTCAGGCAGTGTGCTGGGACCAGCCTTGGAGCCAAGCACGGACACTGGTGCAGCTTGGCTTTGCAGCACATGGAGGTGGACATGGAAGAGAAGAGGAGCAGGTGAGTGTGCTCCAGGAGAGATTCTTAGAGGTTGAAATGAGCTGTGGTGGCAGACACAGAGCAGCTGGAGTTACTGGGGCTCAAACCCAGTGAAGCTGTCCTGCTTTTCATCGATGTGAATGGCTGGAGCTGATGAGGATCAGGGGGCACCTTGGGAGAGGCAGCGTGACCCTGCTTGCCTGGGCAGGTTGTGTCACCTCTCTGTGCCCCACTTCCTCAGGACAGGAGTCCTGCTCTGCTCTCCCTTAGGTATGTGCAGAGGGACCACGATGAGCTGGGCAGGCTGCCTGGGGCTGAGCAAGTGGGGAACCACTTTTACCTTCTTCCCTGAATTTGACCAAGGCTGTCCCTGCACAGAAACACTGATAGCTGGCCAGGTAATAATGAACTGGGACAGGTCTCCTTGGAATAACTCCTCCTGGGTGCATTGCACTGCCTGCACAGAGCTCGATGGAGGGGACAGCAGGGGTGAGGACTGAGTTTTGCCTTCTGTAATATTTTCCAGGGAATGCTGAGCATGTCCTGGCAGTGAAGGGTGGATGTGGAGTGTCTTTGGGTACAGTGGTTTGTGAGGCAGCCACTCCTTCCCTCCTGATGGGTAGAGAATAGGCTGTGCTCTCAGAGGGGACAGCTGCCGTGGGTGGTAGATGTCCTGTGGGAGCTCTGGCTGTTTTTTGTGCTCTTGGCTCACCATGGGGAGCTGGATGAGGAGAGGTGGGTGGGAGAGCAGCTGAGAGGGACATGGCCTCATTGCATGGAGTGGTTGTGAAGCTTTCCCAGTCCAGATGTGTGTGTGCATCCCAGAGCAGGGCAGTGCCTGTGCCTGAGGGTTTGGGGGGTTAGCCCTTTCTCCAGAGAAGGCCCAGGGTGAGGTGCTGGAGCCTCCGGGAGATGCCAGGCTGGCAGGACATGGCCTGAGCACTGCCAGCACCCAGCCCTGCCCTGGGGGGCTCTCTGGCCTGGCCCTGGCTCCAGGCAGCTGCTGTGAGCCACGGTAGTGCTGAGAGACTTGGCAAGTTCTTACTGTTGATTTTGCCTCCAGTGCCAGCATCAGGAAGCACACTGAAATGAATTAAGATGACTAGAGGAAAGCCAAAGTCTCCCCATGTCTCCTGCTGGAGGCACTCCCACCAGAATGCTGAAGTGTCGCTCTGTGCCTGCATCAGCTGTGGGCTGTAAGTCAGATTGAGATGGGAGCTGATGAGCATTCTCTGCGCTCCCAGGAGATGTGCACTGAGTAAATCAATCCATATCAAATCCACCTGTGAAGTTGTAACTGCACAATATATTAACAATGCATTGCTCCTTACCCTGGTAGCTCTGTGAGCTTAGTGTCAGAAGAGTTTAGAGCTGTAATGGCTGAGCCCTGTAAGGACCCTGTGGTGTTTTTTCACACTGTTGCTGGTCAGTTTTTAACAGGACAGTGGTCTTGCACACTGTTGCTGGTCAGTTTTTAACAGGGACGTGGCTTTTCTTTGATTACAGTCTGCTTTAAATGTCCTGGTCAACACCTCTGCTCCTGCCAGCTCTTAGCATGGCCCTGTCTGCCAGCACATCCCATCCAGGATGGCAGCACTTCCAGCAGCACAGGCACAACCAGCTCACATCCCTGTGCCAGTCCCACCGTGCCACAGCTGCTGCTGAGTTTGGCCTTGGTGCTGTGCCTGGGATTGCTTCTCAGCTTCTGGGATTTTGGTGCACTGTGCCAGGCCAGGCAAAGGTGAGAGCTGACTGTCCAGGTGTCTCTGGGCACACAGGGCTTGTGGCCTGCCTGGATCTCAGCCCCTCCTGGCTCCTGGGTTCATCCTGCTGCAGCGGAGGGTGCTGGAAGCTCATCTGTCAGACATCCTGCTGTCTCTTGCCCATAGATTTTATTGGTGTGAGTTGGCTTTCTGGCTCATAGGTGGAACTAACAAGAAACAAAGCTCTTTTCTCTCTTTTCTTGCTTTGTGGATTTGATTTGGGTTTTATTTGTGTGGTGTGAAATAGTGACAGGTCACTAGAGCTGCTGTGCAGCCTCACAGAGCTCCTGGCAAAGAGAAAGATTGGATGGCTGAGGAGAATGAGGCCACCTGTGCTACACCCAGCTGTTGGATCAGGAAGATGCTGGCAGAGGCTGGGGGGGGGTTGCACTGCAGAGTTCTCCCTCTGTGCTGGAGCTCATTGTCTGAAGCAGCAGGATGGTGCTGCAGGGCCTGGCTGCCACCCTGGCACAGGGAGAGGAGGATGATGGTGCCGATCTGGGCTGGGGGAGGCAGCCCAGCCCCTGGCACATGATGGGTGTAATGACCATTTTTTCATACTCTGGTACTCGTAAGTTGTTACATCTGAAGCTGTAGAGTTCTGCTGGGCTTTTGAGGGGGCTGAGTTGTGTTTGGAGTGGGAAGATTCCCGTTCCTTCAGCTGTGCTGAGCTGCAGGAGGATCCTGCAGTGCCCTGGAGGCTGCACCCGGGCTCAGATCACTGTCAGTGCTCTGCTGGGAGAAAAACCACCCAGGCAAACACAGTGGGTAACTTGGCAGCCAAGAAGTGGATGATTTAGGAATTAACAGCCTTTTTATCAGCAGACTTTGGTATGTGTATTCCCAGGCTGCTTTATTGCTCAAGGCTGGGCTGCTTTACTGGTCCAGCACTGGTTATTGCAACTCATTATTCTCAGGGGTAATCAGGCCCTGGGGAGGATATTTGCAATCATGAGCTCTTTTCCTTTATTTTTTTTTTCTCCTTTCCTGTCCCCTAGGAGCTGGTGTACTGGAGCTGGGGCCCTGTCAAACCTGTTATCTTTGAACACATCCGTCCCCACGAGGGGTGGAGAGTCCCAGAGGAGGACAGGGCTGGGAACTCTCGGTTGCTCCAGGACGGAACCATGGCAGTCACGGCTCCACTCCTGCCTCCTCCTGTCCCTCTGAGCTGCCCCTTGCCTTTGGGATGGGTGACTCCTGTCTCCCAGGAGCCCCACTGCTCATTGCATGTGCCACTCCTCGAGGTGTCCTGAGCAGCCTGGTGACAGGTCCCATGGTGCTGTCCTTGGGAAGCTGTCTGAGCACTCAAGTTGAGAAGACAAATGTCTCCTCTTTTTTTATCTTTTTGGTTTAATCGGTGGGTTTTTTTTTGGAGCTGGCAAATTTAAAGAAACACTGTTAATCAGGGTGTGGGGGAAGAGCTTTGCTCTGAGTAATGAGGCTGGTCCCTGCAGGATTTTGCTTAGATAAGCAACTTTATCAAATCATGGAGGATACCTGAGGCTTTGAGCTATTACTGCTGGATTAACTCCTAATGCAGATCAAAATAAAGGTAATTGTGTGTGTGTGTCTCATTATCCTGCAGTTTTGTAGAGCAGCTCCACGGTAAAGGAAGAAGCTGAACAAACAACTGGGAATGCTGTGAGATGCTTAGATTAGGGCAGCTGCCTGGTGAGGAAGTTTGTGCTTGTGTTTAATCAGTGATGTTGGCTGTGTGGGGCTCAGGCTTGGCCTCGTCAGCCTCTGGGCCTGTTGGGAAGACAGATTTGGAAGCAAGACCAGGGAGAGATGTACATGCATATCTCAATCTTATTTTCTAAATATGTATTTTATGTGTTAAAATGGCTTTCCTGGCTTTCCTTGTGCTTTGCTACTTTATTAAGGGGAGTGATGTGGCTTAAACTGAGGCTTCCTGCACTTTGGGCAGTGGCCTTCTCTCTGAGCTGAAACAGAGGGAAAATGGTTTGCCCGATGCAGGTAGGAACCCAGGGCAGGTAATCCTCACCATCACAGGGGCATGCAGTGACGGGACAAGGGGTAATGGCTTCCAACTGACACACATTGGGGTTAGATTGGACAATGGGAAGAAATTCTTACTTGTGAGGGTGGTGAGGCCCTGGCACAGGTTGCCAGGAGAAGCTGTGGCTGCCCCTGGATCCCTGGAAGTGTCTAAGGCCAGGCTGGATGGGGCTTGGAGCAGCTTGGGACAGTGGAAGGTGTCCCTGCCCATGGCAGGGGGTGGAATGAGATGAGCTTTAAGGTCCCTTCCAACCCAAACCATTCTGGGATTTATGGTCCCCACCATGAGCAGCTGCAGGTGGGAGGGAAGAGAGGACAACTTTTCTTCCTGCCAGTCCCTGGGACACCGACGCAGCACTGCTCTGGTCTCATGGGAAGCTCCCAAAGGTTTGGGAAGAGGCCCCACAACTTGTTCCTATCAGAGAAATCTCTCTGACACAGCAGAAATAAAAACAAAGAGCTCTTCTTCAGTGTTTACTTTTATTTTTAGAAGACAATGAGCGAGCGGAGGGATCTGCAGCGGAAATGATGGCTCCCAAGTCCAGGCCCCCCCTCCGCCCTCACCAGGAAGCTCACGCTGCACATGCACCCGGCTGGGATGTTTGTAGACAAAGAGTTTCTTGATGCTTTTTTTCCTCCCCCCTCCAGTTGCCTTGCCCATAGGCAAAGAGGATTTGCTTGCTGCCATGCCGGAGTCTCTCAGGGAGCGAGGCTGCGAGTGCTGGGGGAGCACAGCTGTGCCAGGCCGTGTCTGTTAGCAGCCCTTCGCCTTGGCTGGCAGAAGAACTTCCCGATTCTTCTGTTCCCTTGGATCAGTGAATGAAACTGTTGCTGCGTGGTGCTGGTGCTGATGAGGATGGGAGGCTGAGGTGGCTCCCATCCCCTCCGTCGAGCTGCCCGACCTGGAGGGAGCTGGTGCTTCCCAGCCGAGCTGGAGCCTGGCGCGGGGGCCCACGGGGCTCCCGCTGCAGCATGAGTACGTAGCCCTGTTTCTCTTGCTCCTTTGCTGTGCCCCTGGGGTGCCGGGGGGTTCCCTGGGATCTGCAGGGCTGTGTGGCAGCGTGTCACGGTGATGGGGATTTGTGTGAGGCTCCTTTGTGTTGGCTCTGGTCAGGAATCACTGACAGCTCTTGGGATGCCCCTTTTCTTCTTCCACCAAGAAGAGATGGCGTGAAAAACCAAGCTGAAAGCTGAGGAATATTTTTCTCCTTGTCGTGCCGGGGAGCAGGGATGTGGCTGCACTGGGATGTATTGATCAGGCAAACAGCCTGGGGACTGGGATCAAACTCTGCCCAGGGACACACAGCTTCCTGGTCCCTTGTTTGGAGCTGTGTGAGTTATGCTGCTTGCTTTCCATGGGGATTGGGGTTTTCTCTGTGTCTATGATGTCTCTTCTGTCTCTGAGGCAGAGGAACCCAATTTGAGCAGACCCTGGGCAGTGGCAGCTCTGCTGTGCCAGGTGCTGGAGCAATGGGCAGGTGCCCCTTGCAGCAGCTGGGACCACGTGTGGGGACCGTGTCCTGCTGTGGTGCTGGGGACAGCTTAGCCAGGACTGTGGCTGGGTCGTGCACAGAGAGAATTCGTGTTTGCGCACAAAAGCAGCAAAGGCTCTTTCATGCAGCCTGTGACTGTCATAGTGTGGCACGGTCCCTGCTCTTCACGGTCTGATCCCCTTGCACAGCTCCAGCTGGGATCTGCAATGTCTGGAGCCAGCTCTGAAAGCAAAGGGCTGTCTGCCTCTGCAAGGAGGAGAGGGGCATGGCTGCTGGTTGGGAATGAAACGGAAGAGCTGCTGCTGTTTTGGGGACGCAGTGATGCAGCCCACCCTTGCTGGCGCCTGCCAAGGTGTGGCCAACAGCTCCCCTTCCAAACAGGCTGCTAGGTGCCTGGGATGGCTCGTCCTGCCTTGCTCTGCAGCCAGAGAGACTGTGTCTTGCCTTTAATGAGTTTTCTCCATCCCCTGGAGTTGGCAGGCAAGGGAGTAGCTTGTTTCTGAGTGTTTGCCAGTCCTAACAGAGTGAGTGTTTTACATGGACTGTGTGGCAGTCCCCGCTCCTGCAGGGCAGCAGTGTGAAGGGGAGGCTGCAGAGGAGCAGGGCTCTGTCCTCCCTGCCCTGGCAGGCAGTCTCTAGCAGCTATTGGCTCCCAGCTCTGGGCTCTTCCAAACGCCTTTGCCTCTGTGAGATGTGGGGTTAATTGCTCTTCTTGGATTCTGGCTTAACCCCTATGCAGGTCCTGTGGGTCTGGTGCTGCCTGCTCTGCTCTTGGAGGGTCTAACCCACAGCAGAGCAGCAGCCTTCTCAACCCAAGGTCCCTTTGACCTCAGCCTGGGGAGCAAAGCCCAGCCCAAAGGGTTTAAAGCCTGTGTGTGCAGCACTGGCTGGCTGATTTCTTGCCCCTCTGCTGTGATACTGAGGAGATGTTGTGTTGTACTGACCTATGAGTAGTCTGTCTAGTAGTGTATCCCTCCCTGAGCTTGGGGGAAACTTCACAACTCCCAGCAGTCCTCTGCCAGATCCCTACTCTTCGCTGGCTGTGGCTGTGGCTGTGGCAAGAGTTCATGGCATTGCTCTTATTCCACATGAAGCTGCAAGTTTTCCATATTTTGTTTTCATCCTTATCTTTCCCAGCTGCCTGCTCTTGAAAAGGGTGAGGGGATTTGGCAGCTTAGGCAGCCCCTTTGAGGGCTGCGGGGCTGTGCAGTGCATGTGACATCGGTCCTGTCCCTGCCCAGGGACACGGGGCTCCTGGTATGCTGGGGTATGGGGTTCCCCCAGTGCCTGGTGTGATGTGAAGCTTTCCCTTCTTACAACGGGGTGAGTGGGCAGGGATTGAGAGCCCTGCTCTGTGCCAGCTTCTGCCAGTTCTGTGGATCAGGATGGCTGCAGAGGCTGGCATGGTTGTGTCTCCCTCCTCCCGGGTAAGCAGTGACTGTGTAAGTCTCACTTCCTCCTCATTGAGTGCTTAGCTGGTGGCACTTGCAATAATTAAGGGCACAAAAGTCTTTCAGTGACTGTGAATTAAATGCAAGACCAGACAAACAAAACCAAACTAAGCTCCCAGGAATTCCTGAATGGTCTGTATTTGCTCTTGGCAAAAGGGGGTTTACTCTCCTTTCTTTTGAAGGAACCAGCTGAAGTTGTTTATTTCCTGGTGTGCTTGGCTGGGACCATTTTATGTAAAGAAGTCAAAATCACTAATGTAAAAACAAGAGGTTGCCAGGCTAGTGACCCTCACTCTGCAAATACTGCAGATGATTTGGCTAAAAATGCAATGGCTGTATGAGCTCAACCTTCTTTTGAGAGAAGACAGGTGGGGATGTTCTTGTAAGGGATCCTGTGTGGGCTGTGGGTTTGCATCCCTGGCTGTCAGTGCTAATGTCCTGGAGTATGGAATAAATCCTCTTCTGGGAAGCAGCTGCTGCAAGACCACGGGACCAAACCTGCAGCGAGCGTCCTCTGGACCTGTTCAAACTGTCACCTGGACAGCTTTACTTTGTCTGATAGAACCATTTCCCAGGTCCTGTGGCAGCATTGGAAAAGTGGAAGGAGTAACTCAGGTTTTGTGGTGGCAGAGCTTTGCTGCTCTTTGGCTCTGTCCTGCAGTGACAGCAACAGGGAACCCTTCCTCCGGTGGGTTTGTGCCCAAACACCCTCTCTGCAGAGGGAAAAACCAAGTGTGGGTGCTCACAGCTTCCTGCATGTACTTTCCTCCATCTCTTGGCCCCAGCTGGACAAGTTCTGGAGAGCAAACCTATGGCCAGAGATGCCAAAACAGGCTCTGGGGGAGACAAGGAGCAGCATCCCATCACAGCTCCTTTTGGGTCTGATCTTTAAGGGCAAAAAACTATTTTCTTTCAATTCCATGAGAATTTCAATTGCCTTGTCCTGGCTGTTGGAGGAGATATGTTGCTGCGGTAAAACCTAGTTTTGCATGGATTTGGGAGGAGGGCTGGGAACTGCTCATTCCCACCCTGGGTGCTGTGGCTCCCTGTCCACAGCCACAGGTGGGTTTTGAAGTGCTCAGCACCCATGGGAATCTGATCTATAGCTCTGATGTCAGGTCCTGGCAGTGAGCCCTGCCCAGCTCTGTTACCATGTGAAGGGGTTTGCCCTCAGGTGGACTCGTCTCTGGATGCTGGTGCTGGACAGGGGTAGAGAGCACAAACTAAAGCATAGGAATTGCACTTAAAACACCAAAAAAATGCAGTTTTACTGTACTAGTCCCAGAGAGGTTGTGGAGTCTTCAACCTTGGAGATATTCCAAACTCAAGAAGTAGCTGTCCCGAGCAGCTGTAGCTGGCCCTGCTGTGAAGGGTCTGGACTGGGGGATCTCCAGAGGCCCCCACTACCCTCAGCCATACCATGATCTTCATTCCTGAAGCACCAGGTGAAGCTGCTTCCTGTGACTGCCACCATTTGAGGAACATCTCATGCTGCTTTGGCTCTTCCCCACCTTCCTTCCTTGCATCAGGACCTGGGGCTTCTGGTCACTGGCAAGTTGAGTAGGAGTCACAGTGTGCCCTGGCAGCCAGGAGGGACAGCCATGTCTGGGGTGCCTCGGGCCCAGCTGAGTGAGGGAGGGGATTGGCCCTGACTGGGGCAGCCTCACCTCGAGTGCTGGGGGCACTTTGGGGGGCACCACAATATCAGTGGGATCTAAAACTGTTAGAGAGTGTCCACATGAGGATGGGGAAGGGTCTCAAGGGGAAGCCATGGGAGGAGAGGCTGAGGGCACTTGGTTTGTTCAGCTGGAGGAGAGGAGATGGAGCACAGAGCTCAGCAGGGCTGTAGCTCCTCCCGAGGGACAGCTCTGATCTCTGCTCTCTGTGACCAGGGACAGGAAACAGCTGGAGCTGTGCCAGGGGAGGTTGAGGTTGGATATCAGGGAGAGGTTCTTCCCTCAAAGGGTGCTGGGCACTGCCCAGGCTCCCCAGGGAATTGGCACAGCCCCGAGGCTGCCAGAGCTCCAGGAGCATCTGGACACCACTCTTAGGGATGCACAGGCTGGGATTGTTGGGGTGTCTGCAGGGCCAGAAATAGACCCTGTGGGTCCCTTCCAATTCAGGATGTTCCATGATTCTATGATTTTGCTCCTCAACAGCACGGGCCCTGTGTGTCTGTTAGTGCATGGGACTATCACTGAGTGCCCAGTTCCCTTTGGTGTTGTCCTCTTCCTCTGCCTGTCTGAGCAAACCTCCCTCCCTGGCTGAAGGAGCAGCACAGGTGGAAGAGCAGAGTCACTGGGGAGAGAAGTGATGACCAAGCTCCCCTTTGGCTGTGGTCAGGATGCTCTTCATGGCTTAGCAGTTACACTCGTCCCACTTGCTGCACTTTTTTTGCCTGCATCTTACCTTTTAAATGTTCTGCAGTCTGCATCACTTGAGTGTGCAGAAGTTTCCTTCCAGTCTTTCTTCTTTGTCCAAAATTTGATGCTTCCCCTGTACTTTGGGAGCCCAAGGATGCCTCAGCTTTGTTTCAGTTTTCCAGGCAAACCACGGACGAGCATCCCTTGGCTGAGAGATGCTCACAGAGTGAGAGGGGAAAGCAGATTTGTAATTAGTTGCCTGCCCCTGCCTTGCACTAGGGATTTTCCTGATGGGGCTGCTGTGTGGTGAGGGTGACCAGGAGGGGCAGATGGGATGTTTTCTTTTGTGGGTTAGTTTAAGGTAAATCAGAGAGCTGCTCTGCAGTCTTGACTTTCCAATCTTGAATTTGTCCGAGTGTCTCTTAACACTGAGTAATGAACTGGAAGATTTGTCCAGTGCTTAAGGGCAAACTTTCTTTGCTGTGTTGCAGTAAAATTTCCCTGACACCTTTCTCCATGTTAGACACAGTGATTTCATTCATAACTGCTTGTCTGAGGTTGCAGTCTCCAGTTTACAACCAGAAAAATAATTCTGGCTGAAACTGGGATTTCCAGGCTTCCACCTGTCAGTTGCCATAGAAGCACAGAAGAGACCCTAAAGATCATCTCATTCCCTTGCAATCTCATCACCCCCTTGCAATGGGCAGGGACATAATGGCCTAGAGTCTGTAAGGTTTTCTGAGGGTGAATAATTTTTGGGAGATGCTTTCTGCTGCCTTCGTGGCCTCAGAGCCTACAGGAGCGAGGGAAGCAGTTCACTTGGTTGTGTGCATTAATCCAGTTTCAGTCCTGGCTGGCTGAGAGCAGGAGCCCTGATTAGCAGGTGTAACTAAGGATGTGATTCAAGTATTCCTTTTGCATCAGTGTCCAGCTCTAGTGGAGCAAAAGAATGATTTGCACATTGTGATCTCTGTTGTGTTTTTTCCCCCACAAATTTGCTTTGAATTTAAATGCTGGAGCAGCAGCAGTTCCACCATAGAGACTGAAGCCAGGCCCAGATTTGTCTGAAATTCAGTGATGCTGAAAGCTGGCAGCCACCTTTTTCTGTCTGTCACAGGCTGAATGTGCAACAGGCAGTGAGTGACAGGCATGTCAGGGTTTGGGGGCTAAAAGCCCAGGTGTCATGAGCTGAAACAGAGGAAAATGGAGCAGTGTTGTGCACAAAAGGCACTGAGAGGCCTCTTTTTAGTGGGTGAGTTTTTCCCCTATTATCCCTAATGGAGGAAAATTCGATGCTGAAGGTTTCTGTCCTGACAGCTTTTGGCACTTCCCTGTACTCCCTGGTTTTTGCTTACAAAATCCCAGTGAGCATTCCCTCAGGGGAGCTCATCACGTGCCACGAGAGGGGCCGAGAGGGGCCGTGGCTCCCTGTGCATCAGCTGTTCCCCTGGGGCAGCAACCCCTTCAGCCCACAACAGTGCCTGCTGGTGGTCTCACCCCATTTAGCCCTTTTCCTCCCCATCCCCATGCTCTCTGGAGTGGCAGGCTGGCCCAGGACAGCCAGTACATGGTGCTGGGCTTTTTCCCCCTATGCTGTGACTGATCCTCACCAGTTCCCACTCTTGGGGGAGGGTTTCTCTTTCCCCAGCAGTTTGTCCTTGTGCCTTGGCTTCTGAACAGGGCACATCACCTCTCTTAACACCCCAGGCTGCAGGCTAACGAGCACGGGGTGATGTAATTAATAAGTGACCATGAGTGAATGCATTGGGCACTCTTCCCAAGCTGTGCATGTCTGCTGGGGTCAGGAGGAAGCACGAATAAATTTTCGCTGCTGGTGCCAGATAGAGGGGAGAAAGGATATATGAATGTAAAAGCCCATAGCTCTTTCTCACACATCTGCTTTTTACAGCCGAATAAGAAATTAATGTAATCTATTAGCTAATGCAATCTGTCATCAGTCCAGTGATTGATAATCATCCCGAAAGAGGGCAGCATGTCCTGGTTTAATACCAGAGCAAGGAAGGGAGTTTTGTCTCCTCACAGAGAGAGACTCAGGCTCATTGCTGCTGGGATCATAGAATCAGGAATAGTTTGGGTTGAAAATTCATCTCCACTGTCTGCCATGGACAGGGACACCTTCCACTGTCCCAGGCTGCTCCAAGGCCTGTCCAACCTTGGGCAGTGCCAGGGATCCAGGGGCAGCCACAGCTTCTCTGGGCACCCTGTGCCAGGGCCTGCCCACCCTCCCAGGTGAGAGTTTCTTCCCAGTATCCAATCTAAACCTTCCATCCTTCATGTTAAGGCCATTAAGTTCTTTAAACTGAGTTCATTGCTCAGGCCTGAGAGAGAGGGTGAGCTGAAGCTGCTGGATGGGACAGTGCTGGACCAGAGTCCCTGGGGTTCGTGTCCCTGTGTGGGTGGGAAGCTCAGCGGTGCTGGGCACGGGGCTGCTCTCCTGTGCAGGACTCAGGTGTCACTCACCTCTCATTGACCCACTGCTGGTGTATGAGGATCATCCAGGTCACTGCTGGGCAGGGTCTGCTGTCGCTGTCCCTTGCAGTGGCACAGGCTGGCTGGGAGGCAGAGCACAGGGGGCTGTGTGCTGGCACGGGGACTCTTGGCCGCCCAGAGCCCAGGAGCAGCTGCTGTGACCGTCCCTGGGGTGAGGGGCAGGATGGACCCCTCAAAGGGTGGGTCAGGTCAGCTCCATCTCTCACTCAGGGATGGCTGGTGGAAGAGCTGTGCTGGTTTTGGGGAAGCTGAGCTAACACTTGGCCCTCCAGTGTGAGCATTTGGTGTGCACCATGCCTCAGTTCCATTGTCACATTGCAGGGAGAAACAGGAGAGAGACTGTAGGGAGAGACTGTTCCTCACCACACAGACGATGCCTGGTGCTTGCAGCCTTTCCCTGCATGTCACTGTTTTCATACAGCCTGACAAACACCAGCACAGCACTCCTGGGACATGGTGGGGCCTGTGGGGATTGTTGGGCAGGTTTTTAATGGGAGTAATGTCATGTGAACTGGCTGTGATGGGAAGGTGTGAGCACTGGAGGTTTGTATGAGGAGTGAGAACCAGGTACTGTCACATCTGGCAGCTTCACTGCAGCAGTGGTTAAACACATCTGTTTAATCTCTATCCATGACATCCACTTCCCAGAGGGAAAACAGTTCTTCCTGATTCCCTTTATATGTGGTGTTGTTTTTTGCATTAAGTTGCAGGGAGAATTTGCCTTTTCAGGGAGGATCCCTTGAGAAGCATGTGCTGGGCTGAGCTGTCCTGGCTGTTCAGCAGCCATCAGTGGCAACTGCTAAGTGCTCCCACCTGTGGGATCCATGCTGAGACCACTTGAGAGTGACCCCAGGGGTGGGGGGGTAAGGGCAGTGCGTGTGCTGTTGTGTGACCGGGGCCGCAGTGAGGACAGGCTGCTGGCCCACTGCAGGCAGCAGAGCTGCTCCTATCCCAGAGGTGGGAAATGAAGGAAGTGGAATAAAACCTGTTGTCCCTGGGGGTTTGTTTTCCTGCATATGGAGATCATTACTGGCAGGGATGTGAAGTGCAAGTGCTGGGAAGGGACTGGGTGGGCCAGGTCCAAGGGCAGGAGCATAGGACCTGCTTGGCTTTGGTCCCCTGAAGGAACTCTTTGGAGCCCCTGGCTCTCTTCCAGCCCGGGGGCAAAAGAAAAACAGGGGTGATAAAGGGATTTAAGCTGGGATGTGTGAAACCATACAAGAGAAGGGGCTACAACAGAGCTGGAGAGGGACTTGAGACAAGGACCTGGAGTGATGGAACAAAGGGCATGGCTTCAAACTGCCAGAGGGCAGGGTTAGATGGGATATTGGGAAGAAATTCTTGGCTGTGAGAGTGGGGATGCCCTGGCACAGAGAAGCTGTGGTTGCCCCTGGATCCCTGGAAATATCCAAGACCAGGCTGGACAGGGTTTGGAGCAATCTGGGGTAGGGGAAGGTGTCCCTGCCCATGGGAGGGCATGGAATGGGATGGGCTTCAAGGTCCCTCCCAACTCAAACCCAAACCATTCTGTGATTCTATGAAACTCCTCTTGTCTTGGTCCTCTGTTGATACGAGAGTGCTCCCGTGGCCCCTCTCTGTGCTCCAGGCCCTTACATGAGGGGGTACCTGTAATTTGCCCCCTACTTGGTCTCACGAGTGTGGCAGGCAGGAGAAGGGGAGGGTTGGACTTGTGTTGCTGTCTGCACTTGGGTTACCACCTCAGAGTGAAAAGCAGCCAAAACACAGGCTCCAGTGGTGGAGCTCTCCCTCATCTTTCCCCAAAGCTAACTTTGCAGACACAAAGGCAGGTCTGTGTCCCTGCCTTGGCAGGACTTGCCATGGCCCGGCGTTGGCTTTGTGTGCCCCAGGCTCCCGGAGCTGCAGATGGGCTCAAAGCTGGTGTTGTCTATGGTCACCCTGCCTCCTTGGGGGGACAGGCAGGGAAAGCTGGCTGTGCCCCCTGTGCTGCTGCTCTGGGTCCAAAGAGTCCTGGGTCCAGCACCCCCTGGGTGAGAGCCAGGCACTGCCTGGGGACACAGAGCTGCTGTGCTGATCCCGTCTGTCCCCCATGGTCCCCTTGTGCCTGCAGGAACCTGTCCTCTTGCTGCCCACCCTCTCAGAGCAGGGAGGAGGGTTCATCCCAAGAGCATGTGGTCCTGCTTGGATGGAGTTGCACCAACCTCAGCCTTTGCCATCTGCACTGCTGCCATGTGGGGGAGAGAAAGGAGCATTGGATATCCCCACTCCAGCAAGGCTTCAGTGCTCCTGCCCCAGGACAGAGGGACGGACCTCTTTGGGGAGTGTGTACCCCAACCCTCTGCACTGTTGCTCCCTGACTCCCTGCCCTCCTCTGCTCTCCCTTTGTCCATATCTGTCTCAGACTGCAGAAGGAGAAGGTGGAAAAACCAACCTGTAAATAGTGCAGGGACAAGCTAGGGGTGCTGGACAGGGGCGTGATGGATGTGGATGTACACAGGGCCTTGGTGGATGTGTGCTGTTTGTTCTCCAAGTGCAAGGGTGGACTGCAGCATCCTTCAGGTTAACCTGAAGGAAGAGACAAGCAGGTGTGTGGTCAGGGAGAGCTTGGGAGGAGTTGCCTGCCGACAACGTGGTCTTTGTGACTGCTGCAAGAAGAGGTGGCACAAAGCAGCACATGGCAGGTGGGCACAGCATGGGCTGTGTCCCTTGCCTGGTTTCTGCCACCCCTCCTCTTTGGATCTGCCTGTGAACACCTCCTCTGCTGCCCAGGGGTTGTAGGAATGGTGGTCAGGGTTGTTTTAATGCCTGAGCAAAGGCGAGAGCAGGTTTCCGTGGGTCCCTCCATCCAAGCCTCCTGGAAGGAGTCTGATCCCTCTGTGTTTCCTTCCTGCATCCTATCTGCATGGGGATGGATGGGGGAGGGTCTGGCAGCTGTCACTAGAGCCGTCTGCCTCCTCTTCCAGGCTCCCACAGTGGAATTTCAAGGTGAACTCTTTCCTTGAGATGTGGGAAACTGCAAGCACTGCTGCTGTCTCTGATCCCTCATGCAGCCCCCCTGCTTTCCAGATGAAGGTGGGAGGAGAGGAGGGAGTAGCAGGAGACTGGAGCTGTTGCAGGGTGGGTCCCCCAGGGGGGGAGTGATTTATGTCCCCATAGTGTGTGGGGTAGGGGCACAAGAGGATGGCAAGGCACTGCTGCTCCTATGGCTCTGGCACTTGTGGGACTGGTGTGCCCTGCTGGAACCCCTTGCCTGTGCTCAAGTCTCCGTCTTGATCCTACTGCCCTCTTCCACCCCACCTCTTTGTGCTCTTCACTCAGCACCAGACTCTTTTAGGTGGCCAAATATGTGTATCTAGCTCATGGAAGTTCCATCTTTTTGAAAAATTACTTCTTCATTTTCACAAGGATTGTCTCCCGAGGAGGACAGACCTTGTGCTTTTGGAGCATTAGATGCAGCTCCTGCTGAAGCAGCATCTGTCCCCCAGTGCCCTGTGGGAGTTGCTGCTGTCCCTTGTGCCTGGTCACTGCCTGCCCTTTCTGCTGCCAGGCACGGTGATGGATGGTACTGTGTGGGTAGGCTGAGAGAGGCTTCACAGAGGCTGCTCTTTCTCTGGTGCTGTGAAATCTGGCGCTCCTGGGGCTTCTGCTGCGAGCCCTGTGCCTGGGCTACAGCTCTGGGGAGAGGGAAAAACGCCTCTGCAGAAGATGGTGGTTAAGACATCAAAGGCATTGAAGCAGGAGGGACGTAACAAATCTAATTGCCGTGGGGTGCTTCCCTCTCGGTGCTGGGAATGAGCTGTATGAGATAGAGAGAGATGCTCTGCACAGAAATGTGCTCTTTGGTGGTGTCAGAGATGTCAGGATGACAAGGTGCGATTCCCACCTAAGCTCTTGCTATGAGGTGCTGGCTCTGGCAGGGAGAGGCAGAGCAGGGTGCTAATCCCTTGGGAATGAGCAGAGCACTGAGGCTCTTTTTCCTTTTTTTCCCCTCCCCAGCGCTTTTAGTTCTGACCTAGAAATTCCTTACTACATTTGCTGAGCTGGCTTAGTTAAAGACTTGACTAATTTCTGGAGGATTAATTATTCAGAGAGTATGGGGAGGGAGCATAATGTCTGCTCCTAACACTGTGGGCCAATCTGCTCAGAGTTCCTGGCTCGGGGACTGGTGCTGCTCTGTCCCCAGGTGTCCCAAGGGCACATCTGCTATGCAGGTGTCTGTTGGGGAGCACATCATGATGTAATTGTGTTTTTCTCTGGTCCTTTTATTTGTTTCCACTCTGTTTAAGCAGAAAACCTAATTCTGGTCTTCAGTGACACAACTTCAGCTCGTGCTGCTGTTCCTCCTCCCTGTGCCTGATGTCCCCAAGGCCCTGTCTCAGCCTCCGAGCTTGTGGTCAGCACCTCCACCTTGTCCAGGGCTTTCCCAGTGGGTCTTGGCCACTGGGATCTCTGGAGTCCCCTGGAGAGGGGCTGCCAGCAGCAGATCTGCAGAGATCTGGTGGTAGTGCTGGGGTTTGGGGGATGCTTGTGCCCTGTCTCTTTGGGTGGAGTGATGCTGGTCCTCCCTTCAGCATGCCTGTGAATCACTTTCCAGTCTATCCAGACCCACTGTGGAGGGAGCATGCAACAAGCTGCAGTGTGAGTAGTACTTGTTTCTTTAAAGCCACGTTGTGCTCAGGATCACTCCTCAGATGTGCAGTGACAGCAGCTGTTTTTTAGGTGGCAGATAGCTCCATGCCCTCAAGAGTGTACAGTGGAATGTATTCCCTTGATCTCCACAGGCTCTTGATGTGCTGATGAAAGTGGATTACCTATTTAACAGCAAAGTAAGGGCAGGTTGGCAGTTTCTTTCCTTTCTATGCTTTTTACATGGTGTTTTGGGAGGAAGCACGATGAAGAGGCTGTCAGGAGCCCTTGGACCCCTCTGCAGTGCTGGGGGGGTGACTCAGGGGCTTGGTCCTTTGCTGCAGTTGTGGGGAGGTGGGGGAAAGACCCAGCCCTGCCAAAAAGTGCCTGGAGAGAACACGAGCTCCCCAGGAGAACTTCTGCAGGGAGTGATTCTTTTGCTGTCTGTTCCTCTGCACAGGGGCTTTGGCAGGAGGCAGAGTTTGTCCTGGACACCGTTGTACAGACACAGCTGTCACAGCACCTTCACACAGCTGTCACACAGCTGGAGGAGCTTGCACCACCCAGGCTTCTGTAAACCCCCTTTTCAGAAGGCAGTACCCAAAACATCTGTTCCCCTGACCTGTGTGAACAGGCAGCTTTGCTGGTAGTGACTGCAATGCTTTTTGTTTGTGTTTTGGCAGAATGATTACAATACACAGTAAATGATTTATTAATAACCTGCAAATAACTGCTCACCAGCTGAGCAGTGGGATGTGTTTGCACTCTCTCCTTGGCCGCAGGGAGCTGCCAAAAGCACCAGTGTTCAAAGCTGACAAACAGGGGTGTGCAGCTGCTGGGGCTGCTCCTGGGGCTGCAGCCACTGAGTGCTGAGGCCCTCCCCAAACCCAGCTGCTTTCCTGGGCTGCACAGGCAGCACTGTGGCTTTGGGGAGGATGTTTCTCTGCTGGATCCGTGCTGATGCTTGTAGCAGAAAAATGCAGAGGTGAGGAGTGCTCTGCCTGCAGCAGCCCTGTGACCTTTTTGGCTGCTGGGGGACGTGGGTGAGGAGCTGCTGTCACCCCAAAGGGCCAGCCCAGGGCAGCCCTGCAGCCTGCCCATGCCTCCCAACCAGTGGCAGGAGTTGGCATTTCACACCAAGTCATCATCTCAGGCAGTCTGCAGGCATCTATTTTCCAATTTTCCCACCTTCTCTCCCCACTGGAGTTTGGAAATCTGTGAGCATCCTTGCTTGGATCAGAGCAACTGAGTTTTGGCTTTTATCTCCTTCTCTAAGTCCACCTTCATCTGGGTCCTGCAGGAGCTTTCACACAAGCTCCTGAATGATGAGGGGTTTAAAGGGACCAGGGAATGGCTGGCAGAGGATGTGAGTGGCTCAGCTTCACCCCATCTACGGGGGAAGCTGGGAGGATCTGGAGGATGAGTACAGTGGTGGGGAGTGAGTGAAGGACAGGCTGTATTTATGGAACCGAGCTCAGCCCTGTGGTGTGGGGAACAACACCAACAGCATAGTGCTTGGTTGCATGGGATGTTTCCACAGCCAGCCTGGGACTGTGGAATGGCCTTTCCAAGGAGCAAAGCACTACACCAGTGAAGGTGATGGGGGCAGTTGCTTCAAGCACCTGTCTCCAGGTGTGTGCAGCATGTGGGAAGCAAACTGCACCAGAGATCCACAGCAGAGGAGTGTTTTCCATGAGTGTAGCCCTCCTCCAGACACTGTGTGCTTCTGAAAGCACCTGGATCTCTGCAGTGGAGCCTGGCACAGCATCCAAGCCAACAGGTTCCCTTGGAAGGGAGTGGGAATTGGCAGCAGGAAAGAGTTTGAGGTGTGCCGGTGGCTGGACCTGGAAACTCACACTCAGGACTTGGAAATGCTCCCTGCATCTGTGAGTGAGCCCAGGGTGTCAGCTCTGGTTCCTGGGAAAATGATCTGCAGTGCCTCGTGCTGGGTGGCTGGGTTTGCCCTGCAGAAGGGCTCTGTGGATGCCAATGGGAACTCTGCTGTGTGTGCTCTTCCCCTGCATCTCCTTCCTCTGGACAAGTCCAATGTTTTACTGCTCAGGCTGCATTGTGAAGGTGCTGAACGCTGAGGGGCTGTTGGAGTCCAGTTTAATGTAGCCTGTGCTGCTAAGGAAGTGGCGCTTGCTACACCCTCAATAATGCTATTCTAAACTGGGTTATCTCCCCAAAGCCATGAGATTCTTTAGCATATGATGTTCCTGATGCTGTAACAGCCTGTGCTCCTCTGGTCCTGCCAGCTCTGGGTGAGGGAGGCAGGGTTAATTCCTGCCTGCCTCTCAGGACAAGCACCAGCAAGTGCTTTGGATTCCCAAAGTGCCATGGTCTCAGGGGGGATGGCTGTGTCACTCACCCTTCTCTGGGAAGGAAGACCCTTGTGAGCTGTTGAAGCTCCTTGCTGCCCCTGGCCTGGGGCTGTTTGTCCTGTTCCTGTGGCCTTGGGAGCTCCTGGATTCCAGTGGGAACTAGTGAGGGATTGCTGTCAAGCATTCCTTTGCTTCTTCCCTTGGAATCAAGGTCTGCCTCGCTCTCTGCAGGCATGGCATGGCTGTGTCTGCACATTGGCTTTATTGCTAATGGAGCTGCTGCTTTACCCATTGGTTCCTGCATCCAGAAAGGGCTCACGAGAGCAACTGCAGCTATTCCTTTGCTCCACAGAGCCGCTTGGGTGCCCGGATAGCTGCAATGTTGGCTGGATTTCATCAGAGGAGAGGCACATCTTTCTTAATAGCCTGTGTAATTTTTTCCAAAGGGACCCATTGCATTGAATCTTTAATCCAGCCAGATGCTAAGGGAGAACAGTCAGGCTCCCTGCCTTTGCTGTAGAGCTCTTGCACCGCCCTAATGTTACCCGAGAGGCTTTCCCCTTTCCCCTTGGGAGCAGCTGGAGCTGGTGCGGTTGGAGCCTTTGGAAGGGAGTTGGGGTGGCAAAGGGCCTCATTGCCCCTCTGCTTTCTCCCTGTCCTTTGCTGTAATGCCATATCCACTGTGTGCCCGGGAAGCAGGATCCTCTCTGTGTTGTGTGTACTTGGGTCACATCAGCTGGAACAATGTGACATAAACTGTGTAGGATTTGGGATGTGCTGTTGCAGGGCTGCTACCAAAAACCCTCTTCCAGCAGGTTGCTTCTGCTTCTGATTTATTTTCTTTCCATCCTCAAAAATCCTTGTTTGCTCCAATTTCTTAAGAGTTTCAGGGTTGCTGACTGTCATTTTTGGTAGCTTTTTTTATAAAATGATTTTTGGAAATCAGGTGACATTTTGCTGAGCCTGGTGCTGCTTGCCCCGCTCCTGGGAAGGAAGAGAGAGGGCTCTGCTAGCCCAGCTCATGCTGTCCCATCCTACTTGTGCTAATTTGCCTTTTATGTTGCATTTGCTGCATGCTCTGACCTTTTCTTCCTTTCCATTCCCTGCTTTCTGCCCTCACAGCCTTCTCTGTGAGGCAAGAGTAATTTGGGAGGAAAGCCTCATTCGTTTTTCGTGCTCAACCACGGGTGCAGCTGTTGGCTGTGCTGGCAATTGCCTCTGATAGACATTTACAGAGACAGTGACCGTGAAAGAGTAAATCAAAGACTCAAAGCTGGTGCCTGGGAGGCACCTTAATCTGGTGTGTTCTGCAAATAGTGGGCAGGTAACAAAGACACATCTGCAAATCAGGCAGAGTTCAGTAGGGGATGCACCTTCCCAAAGAAAAGGGGCCTGAGGATGGCTGGGACATCTTCCAGCTTATCACAGAATCATGGAATGTCCTGAGTGGGAATAAACCCACGAGGATCATTGAATCCAACTCCTGGCCCTGCACAGACACCCCAACAATCCCACCCTGGGCATCCCTGAGCTCTGGCAGCCTTGGGGCTGTGACCATTCCCTGGGGAGCCTGGATATCACTGGTCACCAGAGCTGCGAGGCTGGAGGGATGGTTTTTAAGCTTGGATTGCCCAGCTTGGCTCCTGTAGCTGTAGTTCTGCGTGAGGCTTTTCTGTGGATGAAAATGATGTTTTGCATATTTATTTATGTATTTATTGATAATTTTCATGTTATCAATTTTTGTTTGCATCTTGGTGCCTTGAAGTAGTCTTAGCTCTGAGCACCTTTCTGTGCTCCCATGGCTGGGTTCTTGGGATGCCAGGACCTAATCCAGGGCCAGAGGAATCCTGACCCTTATCTTGCTGCAGGGCTGCACTCACTGAAGTCCTGCATCTCAAGGCCATTCAGATGGATTTCAGCCATGACCAGCCTCCCAGGCAGTGGCACCCAGTGTGGCAGATGTGCCCCATGGGTGACACTTTGCTCTGCCACCGCCACTCCCATGCTCTAGACTGAGTGTCTGTAGCAGGGAAGCAGCTCCAAGTGCCAGGGCTGCCCTATTATCACTTCATCTTATTCCTGAGCCCCGTGGGGCTGGTTGTGCTGTTCCAAGAGCATTCATCCATGAGCATTCACAGGCCTGGCTGCTCTACTGGCAGCTCCCACCTCTGCCTGGCTGGGCCACCAGCCTGCCAGCAGCATGGCCTGTCCTCTGGTACTTGCCACCTTCACTGCTTGTTTGCAATTTTCCTTGCTCTATGCATGAAATGCAGAGTGACCTTTTAAAACATGTTCCCCTGGATGTGGGTGAGGAATTGTCCATAAGGCATATATGCCCTGCCTGCTCTGCACCCCTGGGGGTGGCACGAGAGGTGCCAAGCTGTTTGCACTGGGGAGGACGTGGGCCACATTGTCCTGGTGACTGTCCCTCGTGCAGGACAAGAGACTGCTTCCCTGGTGCATTATTCCTGCTTTGAGCTGCTGGTGCAAGGTTGGGGAGGTTGGTTCTGCCAAGCAGCATTCCTGCACGGTCACTCTGAGCAGCATCCTGACACCTGTCCAGGCAGGAGGGGACACCCTTCCAGCCCTGCTGTGAGCACCAAGCAGAAAATCCTCCCCATCTTTAGGTCCCACTCCTTTGTGGCTGAATCTCTGGCCAGCAAGGAGGCTGAGGGCATGGATTGCCATGTACCACTGCAGTGTCTGGTCCTGCCATAGGCCCCACAGCAGAGGGGGTGTGAGCAGGGACAGCAGTGCCTTGAAGCTGGATGGCAGCAGAGTTCCTCTCAGGTGAGGCTTTTCGCCATGCAAATGCTCATTCTGGTAGTTTTGACCATCTGGGTAATTGTCTTTGTCCTGCCCAATGGGGCTTTAAATATTCTGTATTCTGAAGGATCAGATCTGCTTTGTCAGTTGTCTTATTTTCCAGAACTAAGTCAAAGTATTGGTTTTCCCTTGGGTGCTATTTGGGTTCTGTACTCTGGCAGTCCTGGAGGTTTTAATTTTATACAACTAGCATTTCAGAAGTTGTAGAGGTTTGTTTTGACTTTGTTTTAATTAAATTGCTATAACCTGGGGGAAATCTTTGGCCTTAATTTAAATGGAAAGCCTTATTCTGAGTAAATCCAACATCCCTGTCTAGCTGGTGATTGTGCTATTCAGAGTTTTGACAGGAAAAGTTAAAATTTTACTCCAGGCTTGGAAGTTTGCAGTCATTGACTGCAACAGGCAGGGCCAGCTCGGTGGTGTAAGAGGATTACGTTAATCTATTGTTTGGGGAAAAAGCAAGATTTTAATAGACTCTGTTTTGATGCAGAAATGGGATAATTACTGCTTGAGAGGTGAACAGAAAACGGTTGGAAGTAGAAATGGTGCCTGGTATTGGATCCAGGAGACTGCTTGCTCCATATTGATTTTCATTTTTTTTCTGAAGACTGATGAAGTTTGCTGGGCTCTAATTGCATGAATTATTCTCCTTTCCATTTTCTGAAAGCCTTGATCATGATAATGAGTTTTCCAATTTTTCTTCGGGTTTTCCAGGGCCGGTTTTTCAGGGAAAAAGAGCAGCTGGTGTGCAATGAGCTGGGTCTGTTCCCTGGCTGTGGGAGTAAGTGGGGATTATACATGTCCCAGTTTGTCCCACTTGGGCAGGATCTGGGAGTTTTGTCCCTTTTAATTTGAAATAATCATAGAATTACAGAATGTCCTGACTTGGATGGGACCCACGAGGATCACTGAGTCCAGCTCCTGGCCCTGCAGTGACATCCCAACAATCCCAGCCTGTGCATCCCTGAGAGAGTTGTCCAAGCACTCCTGGAGCTCTGGCAGCCTCGGGGCTGTGCCCATTCCCTGGGGATCAGATGAATTTTGGGTGCATCTCAAGCAGTGTGGGGGCAGAGCCAACGGGGCTGCTTTTGGGAATGGTTCAGCAGAGGCAACAGCCCTTGCCCATAAGACAGCCCTGCCAGCTCCAAATGTCCTCAAATTATCCTGCCTTTGTTTCTCATTTCGCTGTGTTTACTCCCATCACCTTGCTGTTGATGTTTTAGACTTTCTTTGGTCCTTTTGAACTCAACAAACTATTTTTAGGAGGTATCAACCAATTTTCTCTCTCTTTCTTTTTTTTTTCACTTAGCAAGTATCTAAAGGCCTGTGTGACTCCTCCAGCTGCCTATGCTGCTTGCTGCTTTTCCCTGCCCTTATCTCTTCCCTGCAAGCCTCAGCTAGGTTTTTATGCAGCTGTCAGGGAGCAGCACCAGGGACAGCCCTGCTTTGGGAGGTAATTATCCCTGTGTGCCCATGATTTAACTGCACAGTGCGTGAGTGGGGAGAACTTTTTGAAGTGGGATGAAATAACCTGGCAATTTCCATCGATCTGAGGGGTTGAAAAGGGAATTTGATTTCAGGAGCATGCGCATCCCATGCTACCCTAGAAAGGGAGAGATGCTGATCAGCTGCTTCAGGTGGGTTGCTAGATCAGCACTGGCATCTCTGTGCTGGGAGCTGGGGCTGCCTCTGTGCTGCCAAGCTGGATTTGGTGGTGATTCCACTTCTGCTTCCTGGGTGCTTCTCTGGGACAGTGAATTTTCATAGAATCATAGGAAGGACCCACGAGGATCATGAGTCCAGTCCCTGCCCCTGCACAGACACCCCAACAATCCCACCCTGTGCATCCCTGAGAGCAGTGTCCAAACACTGCTGGAGCTCTGGCAGCCTCAGGGCCGTGCCCATTCCCTGGGGAGCCTGGGCAGTGCCAGCACCCTCTGAGGGAGGAACCTTTCCCTGATCTCCAACCTGAGCCTGCCTTGACACAGCTCCAGCCCTTCCCTTGGATCCTGTCTCTGTCACAGGGAGCAGAGAGCAGAGCTGCCCCTCTGAGCTCTGTGCTCCATCTCCTCTTCTCCAGCTGAACAAGCCAAATGCCCCCAGCCTCTCCTCCTATGGCTTCCCTCCAAACCCTTCTCCATCCTTGGAGTGCAACACTCTCCCTATGTGAGTCTATGTTATTTCCAAGAAAGAGGAAATTTTAATTTAATTTGAGAATGAGGGTATTTTACCTTAATTTGGGCAGCACATCTGGGTTGGTGCTGGAATTAGAGTAGTTATGCTAAGTGATACATTGGGTAAATCTGTAAATTGATGTGTTTGGCTCGTGGTGGGTACCGGCACAGAAGTGTGTGCGTAATGCAATAGAGCTGGCAATTACAGCAAAGTGCCTGCTTAGACTGAAATTATTGAGCCTCTTGCACACTCTGCACTTTATTACAGCTGTGTTGAGATGTAGCACTTCCCAGAGGGCTCCACAGCTCTGCCAGCAAGTATGTGTCGCTCCCTGAGCTGTGCTGTTCCCAGGAGTCAGCTCCAGGAGCCTCCAGAGGTGTTTCTCCAGGGCACTGGGCACCAGAGAGGACTTGCAGTGTGTTGTGCCACTGTGGGCTCGTGTTTGCACAGAGCATGGGCACAGTTAGAATAAAGATGAAATGCTTTGGTGAATTCTGGATGGAATAATTTAGGTTGATCCTCCAAGATCATTGAGTCCAACTGTTACCTCAGCACTGCCAAGCCCACTCATGTACCCTCACAGAGAGGAATTTCTTCCCAGTGTCCCATCTAATCCTGCCCTTGGTCAAAGGGAAGCCATTCCCCCTTGTTCTGTCACTCCAAAGTCCCTCTCCAGCTCTCCTGGAGCCCCTTTAGGCCCTGGAAGGGGCTCTGAGCTCTCCCTGGAGCCTTCTCCTCTCCAGGTGAGCACCTCCAGCTCTCCCAGCCTGTCCCAGAGCAGAGGGGCTCCAGCCATTGCAACATCTTCATGGACTTCTCTAGATTTATTCTGATGTCTCTTGTGCATCTGTTTCTTAAATCAGTTCATAGTTGCATTTAACATATTTCTTCACATGCACATGTCGATAATTGGTTTTGAACGTCCTGTTAAATAATGTATTTCAATTTTATTTTTATAGCTATCTCAAAACATTTGATGACTCTCTGGTACACTGGGTTAACTAGCAGTGAAAAATTTGGCCTCAGTCACTGTGGATGTATTTAAAATAGAGTGGAAGAAGTTCACTTCCTAAACCCCAAGAATTAGTGCTCAGAATTTTAAATAAATAGTGATTATCAAAATTCTTCCAAATTGGCTGAAAGATTTGTCTGGGAGCTGATGTGTGACATCAGTGGCCAGTTTTCAGCAGTTTGGAAAGTTCCTACCCCAAAGTCCTTTGAAGTCCCCATGGTGCTTTCAGGTGACTTCCCAGGTAACTTGGAGAGACCAGTCCCTCCCCAGCTGAGACTAAGAGAAGGATCATAAGAAAATCTCTTCCATCTGACCTGAGGACACAGATGTCCTTGGGGGATTAGGAAGCTTCCTCTCGCCCAGTTTTGGGGATCTCAGCAGGTATTTTTCCCCTGTGGAGAGAGGGACTCTGATGATGACAGATGGAAACGGGGTTACCAGGACTCCCACGGTGAAACGACCCCTTGGCCACAGGACATCCTGGGATGAGCAGGCAGCAGTGCCTCCTGCTCCAGCCTCTGCTCCTGATGAGCTGCTGAGGCTCCAGCTCCTCCTTTGGCCCACCTGGCAGCTTTCTTAGACTCTTCTGCTGTTGTCACTGCTAATGTCACACCTCCAGTCCAGGACTCCACCTGTGCATCCTGTTGCGCTCCGTTCTCTGCATTGCTGGAATTCTGCTGTCCAGGTGTCAGCCAGCCTGGGAAATGGACAAAGGGAAAGAGAGCCTTAAACCAGCCAAGGTTTTGCTTGTAGAGATGGGGTGGCTGCTCCCACGATGGCTTAAACCTGTTTGAATTGCTTCCCCCAAACACTGGGAGGTTGGGTACTGGTGAGAATCCCCCATGCTGTTGTGGAGGAGGGATGAACTGTGGGAAGCATCAGCTGCTGCGTGGCTTTTAGGGATGCAGCTCCTCAGAAGAGCCAGGGCTGGAAAGTGGATGTGTTTAACCAGGGTTGAGTGGTCTAGGCGTGGAGTGAAACTGGAGCCCTGGAGAAATACAGTCTTGGGCTGGAGGAGCTGTCAGCTCAGAATAACCCCCTTTTCCTCTTTCCCTGCTTCTGCCTATCCATATTTAAGAAGTGTAATTGGAGCAAAAGCTGCTTGGGGAAGCCACAGAGGTGTAACCAGATCTGGTTTGCTCACAACGGGGTCAGGAGCATAGGGACTGGAAGCTGCAAGGAGTCTCTGGGTATGGTGCAAGGGCCACCTTCCAGGGCTATCTGGTTTGCCCCACTGTGCTGGCTGGCCACAGGACCTGGCAGAGAAGCTTCCCAGTTCACACTGAGCTGCTGGGATGTAGCTGTGATGATTTCTGCCTGAAAGAAGTTGCAGGTTTGTTTTGGAAGCTGGGGCCGGTGCTGTTTTCCATATCTGTGATGGCTTCACTGTGTTTGGAGGGTTCTGAAATGGGGAATGTTGGTCTCTAGGGCTCAAAGCAGTATATGCACAGGAATATGTGAGATGACCCAGACAACCAGGCTGTGTTTGACTTGTGGGTGTTTTTCTTCTCCCAAATGCTAAAGCCAGAGGTGTGAGATGCCTGTGCCAGGGCTGGATGATGGCTGTGCAGCTGTGCTCAGCATCCCCCAAGTCCCAGCACCGTGTGGGTTCTGATTCCTGCTTCAACATCTTCTCCACAGCTCCTCTTAAAAATGAGTTTACGTCTCTGCAAATTAAACCACTGTTTCGCTTATGAAGTGTTTCATTCCACTGATAAGTGGAAGTGGGAAGCTGTCGCATCGCTGAGTGCATGGCTGCAAACCCCAGCACAGCAGATTGTTAATGTGAAATTAGAGAGTTCAGCAATATCTTGGCAGATTGCCTCTGCTGCCTAATAGGAGGCACCGAGCTCCTCTGGGAGCCAGCTGGTGTGACAGCCCTGTCTGAAGGGCTGACCACTCATTCTTTGAGCAAGGAAAGGCCTCAGGGCTGTTTCATGTTCTTGGGGCAAAGGAGACAGCCCTTCCCTTGCCCCAAGGCAGCAGCACAAAAGCAGAGGCTGTAACTCAGAGGAGTGAGGTGGGAGCTTGTGCTGCCTCCGTGCCAGCACTGGTGGTGCTTTCAGCCAGATGGGTCCCAGTCCGCCTGGTCCAGAATGACTGGGCACGCTGGGGGGCTGTGGGGCTGGAATCCCCTCTGGAGTGTCACTTTTTGGACACAGATGGAGGTGTTCATGGAGTTGTCTGAGCTTTCAGGCATTGGTACCTTCAGTGCCACCATCCCTAGCTTATCCAGAGGTTTTGTGAAGGTAATGTTTCCTCCTGTTTGTTTTCCAAGTGCTGGCACTGTTGGGCTGAGCTCTGCAGCCTTGTTGGGAGCCTGACTCCCTGCCAAGAGCTGTGGCTCCTACCTACCCCCCCACCAGAGGGTACTGCAGGAATGTGTTGGTGTCCCTGGCTGTAGGATGTCCCCCATGAGCTGGAATGCTGGGGAAGTCTAGCTTGCTTCTTGGATTTTGTGTCCACCTGGGTGTCGAATCGTCCTGCTGGGTTTTTTTTCTGCAGTCTTCCAGATTGCTCTTTTGTCCCCAAGCAGTTTTGCTTTGCAAATGTCAAAGGAGGATCCCTGGGGCAGCATCGCTGCTGCTCTGCCCTCCCAACAGGTGGTGGGAGGAGGGGGGGAAGAGAGGGATTCAAATTAACGCCGCATTTCCTCTCCACTGTTCCTGCTGCCCTGTCTACCCCCCTCTCCTGTTGCCTTGGCATAGCCAGGAGCAGGTAACATCACCGCTGCCAAGTGACCCCGCTGTCCTCACACTCCAACATGTGTGTGCCTCAGCCCGGTTTCCTCCGGGAGAGCCAGTGCTGTGCCTTTTTCCATAGCAGGGAAGCAAGAGTTTGTCCCCTTCTGCCTCCCCTTCTCTGATCTGCCCCTCGGCTGCTTCCCGCTGCCTCCTGCCAGCCCCCTCTTCTCTCCCCCGGCTGCTCCGCTCTCCTCCGGCTCATCTGACCTCCTTTGACGTGTTGCATTTCAGCGTGGTCGGTAACGGGGAGCCGATGGCAGATAAGAGGGGTGACAGTGTTACCGGCTCCCGCTGCGCCGCGCAGAGCCAGCCGGCAGATGCTCTGCCCTCGCCACAAGCCCATCGCGGTGGGGAATCGCCCTGGACCCCCCTCGGCTGCGGCGGAACCCATCGGAGGGAGAAGGTGGGAGCCGGGGGAGGGTGGCTGTGCCGAGCGGTGCGTGAGCGGCTCATTTCCCCGGCTGCGAGGGGAGCAGCCCCCGCTGTCCCTCCCCGTGTGTGCCAGGGAGGGAGCAGGTGCCCGGAGGAGCCTGTGCCTGCCCACCGGAGGGGCTGGCAGGGTCCCCGTGCCCGCGGGGCGCCCGAGCATCGCCAGCCCCCTGCTTTGTGTGCGGGTCTGCGGCGGCTCGCTCTGTTTGCCGGGATGAATGTCAGCGCCCGGAGCGGGGAGGGGGGATGGTGCAAACAAATCATCCCCCCCAAAAAAGCGCGGGCGGCGGCGGTGACACTGCCGGGGACGGTGACACTGCCGGGGTCTGTGACACTGCCGGGGACAGTGACTTCGGCGGTCACCAGCAGCTGGCGGGGGTGGCCGCGCGGGGGTCCCCGGGCCGTGCTCCGCAGGGCACACCCGGCTGCTCCGGCATTGAATTCCGAGGGGAAAGCTGAACCAGAGTCTGCAGGAAAAGAAAGAAAATAAAGGAGGAGGGAAGTGGAGGTCAGGAAGGGCTTTCAGCAGTGGATGGCCGTCCCTGGTGGTGAGGGGGCTGCTTGCAAGGGATGGCTCTAAGCAGGGAAATGGCAATGAATGCAGGTTGTTTGTTTTTTAACATGGCATCCACACCGGAGGGATAAAAGGGTGTTCAGGGAGCCTGGGGCTCTGCCAGCTGAGTTACCACCAGTTTTCCTTGCTGTTTCCTCTCTTGGCATGGCTGGGAGTCGCTGTCAGACACCCCTTTCCCTGGATATGCTTCACTGACTTGATCTGGCTTTACTCCGTGGGGCTGGAGCAAGGTTTGGGTGGTTTTTTCTGAAGCCCTTGTTTTTCTCTCCGCCCAGCTGGCGTCAGGCACCGAGGATGCAGAGACAAGTGCTCCTGACTAGGGGAGGGCTGGCAGGAGGATTTCCCTTCGGGTTCGCAGCATCCCCGTGTCTGCTATCTGCTGTGGAAAGGCTTTGTGCTGGAGCGTGGGGAGCAGAGCTCACAGGTGACCTCTAACTGGATCAACCTCGCTTGCTTTAAATGCCTGTCCCGCTCCTTGGGCTCAGGTGTTTGGTGACAGGCTGGAAAGTCATGGTAGGTGGGTGCTGCTGGCAGCTGAGGGTGCCTTCTGCTCTGGAAAACAGGGAGGGAGGAAAACTGGTGGACTCTGCGTAGCCTTGGGAAGAGCAAGCGGGGATCCTCTCCACGCTGTAAGAACAGACCCTTTGGAAATTCATCTGAGCAGCCAATTTCTTGGGGTTTCTCATCGCCTCTGAGATCAAACCCCATCCCCTTCCTCATCTGCGGGCTACCACAGCCGCACTGGGCCACCTCACCAGAGGGCATCTCCAGCTGCCCAGTGCCACTCGCTGTGGGGGCTCATGGACCTGTGCCAGCACTACCGAGGGACCCTTTCCAACGAGTACTTTTAATTTCTCCTCTTCCTCCTTGACTCAGCTCTGCAGCATCACATGAAATACATGTACAGCCACCGGCTGCCCTGAGCTGTGACCTGCGCTTGGCTCAGGGAGACAGGACTTAGCATCCTCCAGATCTGAGGGCTCCCTGGAGCTTGCTGTGGACTGTCCAAGGACCTCGTGGCTGAACTCCTCCTGCCCTGTGCTGGGTCTCTCCAGCCGTGCTCCCTCTCAGTGCTGAGAGCTGGCACGGGGCAGCGGGCACGGCCAGGGTGTAGCATGCACGAGTGTGCAGAGGGACTCAGGGACACCGGTGGAAGCCATGGCTTCGTTTGGGAAGCTGACGGAGTATTTCAGCCTGAGGAAGTCGAGGCCAGAGCTGCGCTCCAGGCGCTGGGGCCGGCGGAGCGGGAGCTGCTGCTGTAGTGTCACGGAGTGCAGGTACGGGGTGGCAGTGACCCGACTGTCCTGGTGCCTCTGTGTGTGCCTGGGGGCTGTGGGATGGCATGTGCAATCCTTGGTGCTTTGTTTTCCGTTTACCTCTCTCGGGGCTGGGAGGGGGCCGGGAGCAAGCCAAGGGCTCTGGAAGCATCAGCCCGTTCCTGTCTGGGGCTCCTGCACAGCTCACTGCTGCGGCTTGTCTCTGGCTGGCTCTGTGACCTGGCATCTGTCTCCATGCCCAGGGCACGTCCCAGGTGTCTGTGGCACATATTGGGCGTCTGCTGGGTGGCCACGTGCACCTGTGCCTGCCTGCCTCTGCCCGGTGCTCTCCGCTGTGCCACTGTGCTGTCCCCTCATCAGAGGAGCGAGGTCATTGCACCAAAATCACCCTTCCCTCCTCCTGCCCCGTGCAAAGGCCTCTCTGCAGGGGCAGCAAGAAGTGGCTTCTCAGGTGAAGTGGAATCTCTGTGTATGAGGTGCTGATGGAGCTTCCTGTCACGTAGGAAGGGTCTGGGCAGTGGAGAGGGGAGCTCTCCTGGACAGATGTGGTTCAACAGCAGCTTTTGGGGTATGAATTGATGAAGGGATTACAGTGGGAATGGGGAGGGTGGCATTTGGGCTGACTGGGAATCCTCTAGGAGCATGTGAGTGCTCAGAGTTGTTTTGGAGGGGTTGCACATCTTTGTTTTGCATGTAAACACAGTTACTGCAATTAAGAAAATTGCTCTGTGCCTGGGTGTACAGATGGGTATTTCGTGCAGCCCGTAGGACACTCGGTGCTGCTTTGGGCTCTTCTCCTTTTGTGTGGGCTCAGCCTGAGCAAATCTCCTGCTGACCTGCAGACGATGCCTCCCTGCTGCTGTGGGGTGTAGGTCTGTGTAGGGACACATAGGGTAAAGAATAGCACCAAGGTGTTCGCTTACCTTCCTTTTGGTTTTTGAGCACTTTGTACTCTGTAGAGGTAATTAAAATATCTACAGATTCAAATGCAGTTGGAGCCCCTGCTGCAGCTGCTGCCCGTGCTGCTGCTGAGACAGGGAGGCGTGCACAGCCGCCGCTGTCTCCCTTCTTCCCTCCGTGGCTGAGGAATCACCTCTACCCCGCTCGCTCATTTCTCCAGAAACATTCCTGGCAGAGCCAGGAGCTTTGTTCTGCTCCTTTTTGATGTTGTGGACAGAACCCCTGATTTCTGCCCTCAGGTTTTTACTGTCCTGGTGTGGAGCTGGGTGTGAGGAAGGTCTGTTGTCCAGGTGCTGCTGAGCACAGTATGTGCCTGGGGTTTGCTGTGTGCAGCCAAGTGTGTGCCAGTGCCTGGCCCAAGGGAGAGGAGGAGGTGCTGCTCCCGTGCCCAGGGTGCTACGGTCCTGGACCTTGGGGTTTGGGGTGAGTTGGGTGGTTTCCTCTGTAATGGGAAATGTCATGGTGCCTTCCTAGCTCTGGGATGTGAGCCACACTTGGGTCACACAGAAGTGGCATTGATGGTGTGTAGCTCATCCATAGCTAGGGATGTGGGACTCTGAGCACCCTGCTCTGGTGGAAGTCATCCCTGCCCATGGCAGGGAGTGGAACGGGATGAGCTTTAAGGTCCCTTCAACCTAAACCATTGTGTCTGAGTAGTCCTCTCATGCAGGACTGTGGCTCACTGTGCATCAGACGTGGCCACCAGGGCCACTGCCTGTCAGGGCTCAGCTCCGTGTGGGGCTGGTGGACCCCCTTCACCCGGGCAGGGACTCTGTGTGTGCCCGGGTGCTCTGGTGTGGCCAGGCTCAAGTTGCACGGAGCTGTGCTCTGCTGGTTTTGCCCCCTGAGCCATGCAGCTGCTCCAGGGCAGCTCCTGTGGGCTGGATCTGAGTGTGTAGACAGATTTCCTGGTGTCCCTGACCCCCGCAGTGACAGGGCTCGAGTGCACCTGTGCATACCCATTCCCTTGATTACCGTGGTTGATTATAAAGTAAAACTAAGTGTTGATTGAAGTGTAGGATGCTTTGAAATCAGTGTCACTTGTCACACTGCTTGAGCTTGAACTTTTGCCTGTTCTTCCCCCTCAAAATGTCTGTACCTAGAGAAGCCCCAGGAAATCTCCACGGCTGAGATCCAAAAGCCAACACAATGCAGCTGCTGCAGTGTCTGGCCCTGCCCTTGCTCTAGATTGTGCTTCTTCCAGCTCTGTTGATCAACTTTCTGCTTTTTACTTTTTTAATTTCTTCACTCTACTGTGGGCAAGTGCAGCATGGAGGATAAGATCCTCAGCTCACACATTTCCCTGCTCATGGAGGTGCCAGAGATCCTGCACTCCAGGTTCAGCAGGGTGATGTCTGACAGCCCTCAGCACAGCCCTGCCCTGCTCTTGCTCAGGGCAGCCAGGCTTCCACCGCGCTTCCCAAGGCTGCATAATCCCCTGGGACCACAGGGAACAGACGTAGGCAGGTACTCAGTCGAGAGCATGCACTGACTGGAGTTATTAAATTCTAAATATAGTGGTCCCACGCATTCTCATAGGGCCTAACAGAAATCAGCAGGTGTGCAGTTACGGTTTTAAATAATATTCCTGCATTTTTAAACTACACCTCCAGATAAAGCAACATGAGTGAGCTGGGATGAGTAAGTCTGCTGGGCTTGAGAAATTGTGGGCTCAGACTTGTGCGCAGAAGTGGAGCCCAGCAGGTGATCATCTCACTCAAGGTGCTCTTGGGCAAAGGTGTGGCTTGCAGGAGCTCTTCAGCCTGTGCCCTCCTGCTCTGCCCCCATCTGTGGCACAGAATGTGTCCTGATTTGTCCCTCTGTGTTGTGTTAGCTGGAGGCTCCTCTGGCCTGAGCCCTGTGCTGCAGGAGGGGCTGTGGCACAGCTGCCTGCTGTTATTAAATCAATGACCTGCACAGTTGTCCCTGGGGCTGGGAGGCCCCAGGTGTGACCAGGTGGGGATCAGGGAGTCCCCTGTGCAGCTGTACTGGGACGGGGACCGGCAGTGAGAGTGAGCACTTCAGCCAGGCCAGCCCAGGGGAGCAGCTGATTTATTTGCAGCAACTTTTTTCCGTCTGGCAGGGGCAGTGATGGATGGAGGAGAAACTCCAGCTGACAGGCTCTGGAGCAGGACTGCTTGGGGAGGGATGCAAGCACGGAGCATCGCAGGGATATGAGGACTGCGTTGCAGAACTGCATGCAGGTGCCTGTGGTGGAGCACTGGAGGGACTGGGGGTGCTTGCTGAGATCTGGAGGGTTGTTCTTTGTGTTATCTTGTGGTGCCAGCCTCGGGGTGCTTGTGCCCAGTTCTCTGTGTTGTCTGGAAGGGCACAGAGGATCCGCTCTGGCATGGAGGAGAAATGAAAGGGAAAGGCAAGTTATACCAAATAGCTCTTATTTTAGTGAGCTATGTGTAAACTGAAAGGTCTGGACAACTGATTTTGGGTTCCTGCAACTTTTGCAAAGTGCATCAGAACATGGCTGTTGTGTTGCTGTGCTGTCACTGGGCTGAGAGAATGGCCCTGCCCCGCTGAGAACGAGCCAGGGAGGCTCCAGGGTGGGCTAGCACTCTCTGGAGCATGATGGCACTTCCCAGGCTGCTGCTGGCTGCCAAGGCTGCTTAGCAGTGAGCCAGCCTGGCAGAGCACTGGGCTGACACCCTGGGGGCCTGCAGTGAGCCTGGGAGGACAGGGATCCCATGTCAGAGTTAACGGATGCGGGAGAATTTCTCAAGGACGTTCTTGGAGGTGCTCTCAGCCTGGATGCAGGAAAGCAGAACTGCCTGAGAATGCCAGTTCTATCACCACAGAGCTGACCTGCAACAGTAACTAATCCGTTTAAAAAAACATTAAAAATCTCAGTTGTAAGTCATTAAAAATCCCAAGTCCTGAGCTGAAATGGCTTTTCTCCCCTAGGCAGGAACTTGTGGACTGATTCAGTGGCTTTCACTGTTCTGAGATAGATCCGTTACCTGCCTTCTGGAAGTTGATGGCTTTTCATTTTTTGACCTCTCCCCTTGTCTGTGGTCCCCAGAGCCCCACAGGGTCCCACAGAGGGGCTTTGATGAGCTCCTCAGGAGATCACTGCCTACCTGTGGGAAAGAAGATATTTGAGATGGGAGAATAGAGGGGGAGATTTGTGCCTGGGTTTGGATCCTGCATCCTGCTCCTGGAAGACTCCTGCAGCCCTGGAGAGCTGACAGCCCCCAAAAATCTGGGGATGAAGACTCTATGTCCTCATTGGGCTCCAGGAGAGGAGCTTGGCCTGTGGTGAAAGCCAGGGAAGCTCAGCATGGAGAAGGTGGAGGAGAAGAGTTTGGCTGTGCTGGGCCTGCAGAGTGGCAGCTTTAGGGTTCTGCTGCTTTTTTTCTCTTAGTACCTGAGTTGGAACTTGGTGTTAATTAACAATGAATTAAATTAGGTAAGAATTAAATTACATAAAAATTCCAACTTGTTGGGCCTGTTTTTGCCCATGTCATTAGATAATCTCCAGCTGAAGAAGGGGTGCTCAGGGTGATGCTCCATCTTTGCACTCCTGGGGGTCAGAGGTGGGTCCAGGTGTTCCTGTTGCTGCCAGGGTCAGAGCCTGTCCCAAGCCTTGTGGGAAGCTGGACCAAGAAGCTGGTTTTTGCCATGGGGAGCTGTTCCCTCCACTCCTGTAGGGGTCTTTTCCACACTGATACCCTAATCCATGTCCTCGCTGTGCAGTGAAGGGCTTTGAGGTGTGGAGGGGTAGTGGGGAATGTTTTCTTTGTGCTTAGTTGTTTTTGGGTGATTAAAAATATCTCCTCAGCTCTGACAGCATGTCTGTGTTCAAGCACACGATTGTGATGAAGGACAGGAGGAACTTAAAAGTTTTGGGGCTGGGAAATTGCACTGAGGGAGCAGCTCCTGTGTTAGCAGCACATAGTGTGAGGCAGGTAAAGATGGCACCTAAAGGGGCAACTCTAAGGGGCTGTCCTACGTGGCTGAGAGTTTGACTGACTTTTCCTACTTCATTTTTGGCGCATTTTGAACAAAACCTTTCTGCTTCCAAATGATGTGTCCATATGGAAAGATATCTGCATTTTAAAGGAGAAAACTAGCAAGGGACTTGGAAGTGTTTTGGGTTAAGGGGAAAGTTTCCCCTTGGTATTAGTAAATAAGGTGTTTGTTACACTTGTACTCCAAATTTCCCAGCACTCACACCTCCCTTGCCTGCTGAGATGCCAGCAGGAAAATGTGTGTGGCTGCACAGATTCCCATTTTTTGCTGCAACAGATCATTATAACCTATTAACAAATTGATGTCCATTGCTACTGCATGGAAGTGGTCAGTGCTGCTGCTGGAAGTCCCAAGTCCAGTGTTAGTGACTCAGCTTCGCAGAGGTGCTGAGCATCCATTAATCCTCTTAACTGGGACAGGCAGCTGAGCCTCAGCACTTTTGCAGCTTGGCTGGGCAAGAATGAGGGAAAGAGCTTCCGGAGCTGCAGCTGGAAACTTCAGCCTCATTCAGCTGAGTGTTGGGAACGTGGTGGCAGGTTTTGGGGTGCCTGAGGCTGCACAGCTCTGTATGGGGCTGTGTTCAAGGGCACCCTGTGTCCTCTTGGGTGAGGTTTGTTTGGAATGATGCTCCAAAGACTCCGTGGAGACAGGCTAAGGGCTGGAGAAGAGAAGGCTCTGAGGTCTCCCTTCCAGTGCCTAAAGGAGGATTATAAAAAGAGGGAGAGCAACTTTTTACATGAGCAGACAGTGACAGGACAAGTGGGAATGGTTTTAAACTACAAGAGGAGAGATTTAGATTAGATATTGGGAAGGAATTGTTCCCTATGAGGGTGGGGTGCCCAGAGAAGCTGTGGCTGCCCCTGGATCCCTGCAAGTGTCCAAGGCCGGGTTGGATGGGGCTTGGAGCAGCCTGGGATAGTGGAAGGTGTTCCTGACTGTGGCAGGGGGTGGAATGAGATGAGTTTTAAGGTCCCTCCCAGCCCAAACCGTTCAGTGATTCTGTGCTGTTTCCCACCTGCCCTGTGTGGTGCCTGGCAGGGTCACTTGTGCCCTTCAGCTCACACAGGTGCCCCATCTCTCTCGGTGCTGGTGTTTGTGGTGAGCTGCAGGACTGAGCCTTCCTCCCCTCTTCTCTGTGCCAGCCTCTCCCCGGGCTGTGTCCCCGGTGTCTCATGATGATGACAAGCTGTCAGACATGAACGGCTGTGAGCAGAGTGGCAGTGCCACGGGAGGAAATGACATTTAGCTTTTGTTGCTTGATTGAGCTGCCTGGGTTATGTATATTAAACCCAAAGAAGCCTTTTGGCTTTGTTCTACCCGCTGTTTGTGGCACCATGCCTGGCATCTGTCAGGAAGGGGCCATGGTGAGCAGCATGGAGAAGAAATCAGTCTCCCCATCCAGCCTGTCCTTGCAGGGGGCCTCCCCACCAAACCTTGACTTATCCTGGTTCTCCGTGGTTTCTGTGCACTGGGGGACACCTGGGTGTGCTCCCAGTTCCAGCCCCCATTGATGTGGTCTCAGCCCCGCAGAGCTCCTGGTCTCACTGTGGGCTGTGGCTCTGTCCCCTCCTGTGCTGTTTGGGTGCAGGGGGAGGTGATGTGGACAGAGCCAGGGATGCTCTGGGCCTCTGCCTCTTCCTACTCCTCAAAAACCTGCTCCCATGGCTCTGTGTAGAGGGATGTTTAAGATCTATCCCATAAAAGTGCATGTATGTGTGGCCTGGGAGCTGGCAGTAAAAGCCTCCTGGATCTGACAGACTCAAAAAGCACATCCAAGCTCTCAGGGTCATCCTTTTTGGGGTTTGGGGCCATCTTTTAGCTAAAGACGAGGCTTGCATCCAGTGTTCTCCTTTCTGCCTGGCTTCCAGTCTCCTTTGAAAGCCAATCTTTAGGATGGGAGATGAGCTTGAGAGCTGCCTAATTTTTGCACAAGCCGAAGCTCATCATTGTCTGGATTAGGCAGAAAAAGATGAATGGGCATCCTTTATTTTGGAGTGGTAGTTGGATGGGGTGGTGGGAGGAAGGGAATGAAACTGGTATTAAGGGGAATTACAGACAGTGCGTGACTGCAGGAGCCGGCTCCTTCAGCAGAAAGCCTTGGCCTGTGAGTCACACTTTGCTCGAAAGGCTGTTGATTCCTAATTCCCACTGTTTTGGCACTGACTCACAGCTGGGTGGGGTGCAGGTAGGAGACAGAAGCACTAATAATCCACACTGGGATTTGCGCAGAGAGAAGAGAGGAAGTGATCCCAGACAGCAGTGGGAATGTTAACAGCTTCTGAGAGAGGTAGTGGCTGGCACAGGAGAGATTCTGAATGGGATTGTTCCTGGGTGCCCTTCTCTGCCTGCTCTGACTGTGCAGGGCAGTCCCTGGGGGAGCAAGGGGACACTGGGCAGTCCCTGGGATGTGTGGGCACTTGAGGCAGTCCCTGGGATGTGTGGGGACACCCGTAAGCCCCCAGGGTGCAAGGGGACACTGGGCAGCCCAAGTCCTGGCTTGGGTGGCAGGGGTCACTCTGCTCCAGGTGGGAGTGGGAGCTGGGGGGGCCCTGCCAGGCCCAGGGCAGCTGTGGGGTGCTGCCTGCCCCATTACACCTTGGAAATTTCCTGCTGCATCGGCATCACCTGGGGCTGAAGGGAAGGGGCTTGGTGTCCTTGCCTCACGCTGAGCTGAATGGCACGTGGGGACGATGGAAGTGTCAGAGCTGTGAGTGCCCATGGGATGGTGGCAGAGCCTGGGAGCAGGGAGGAGATGCCCCTGGGATTTGGAGGCATCTGGGCACAGAATATACTCTCTCCACCCCCTGGTGCAGGAGGCCAGCAGCCTCCTGCAGGGAAGTTTGGGTGGGTTGTGTCCTTCAAACAGCCCTTTGATGGGGGAAGAGCCCCCAGGAGGAGAGGGCTGCTCCAGGGAGAGCACCCAGGTGATGCAGTCCTGCAGGAGGTGGGCTGAGCCAGCTCTGGGAGAGCTGGGGAGGAAGGGAGAGGGGATATATCAACAAAAGAGATTTTCTCTGGACCCAGGAAGAAGCATTTCAAAGATGAAAGGAAAAAAGGAATATTTCAAATGGGAAAACTAGAATACTTTAATAATTAAAACATTTTTTTCCCCACAAAAATTCTGTGGGTTTTTTTTCCTGTAGGAATAGTTGGCAATTATACAAATTAATGCAAGATATTTTTAGTTTGCATTTTTGGATTTTTTTGATGGAAGGAATGCAGACAGGAATAAGCAGCTCCTTCTGGTTCTCTGGCTGTAGCAGCCCTTGGCATGGGGGGAGCAGAGCTCCCTGGGTGTGGCTGCTGCTGCCTGGAGCATCCATGTGCTTCCACAGGTGTTTGGAAGCCACTGGAGCTGGCATTTGTTCCTGTTGGCTGCTAGATGCTCCGGGCCCTCTGCTGCCTGCCTTGTGTGCAGGATTTGTGTGGCTGTCTCTGGTACATCTATGTTTTGGCTGCAAATCCATGTTTGTAGAAAAACTGGAAAGCTCCAGTGCATTTTTATGTCGCTTTAAAGAATAAATAGATAAAATTTATCACAGAATCCCAGGATTGTTTGGGCTGGAATTGAGCTTTCAGCTCACCTCATGCCAACCCCACAGGCAGGGACACCTTCCACTATCCCATCCAAGCTGGCCTTGGACACTTCCAGGGATGGGGCAGGCAGAAATTCTTCACTGGGAGAGTGTAAGGCCATTTCAGCTGAGGATTTTAAGGGATGTTTTTCCTGCAGCAGGGATGTGTTTCCCCTGGCAGAACCTGGCTCTGCCTTCCTCTGCGGGTGCTGAGCTGCAGCTGCTCTCAGAAGTGGCAGAGTCCCCATACCTGGAGGCATTGAAAAGATGTGCAGATGTAGCACTTGAGGACATGGAAAATGGTGGTGGTACTGGCTTGGTTGTTGGATTTTATAATCTTAGAGGTCTTTTCCAACTTGATGATTCTGTGGTGTTCTAGACAGCCTGGCAGCTGAACCTGTGTCAGAGTTCTTGTCTGGAAATAGGAAATTTTTGGGCTCTGCCTGCTTGCACCCCGTGGCCAGCCCCCGGCCCCGTGGGTCAGTTCCTCTTGTGCAGCGAGGCCTTGGGGCTGGCTGGGATCCAGAGCTGGTTCTGCCCTGGAGGAACCTTGTCCCTGAGTGCTGCTGCCCAGGCTGGGCTTCCTCGGGGCTCTTTTGGGGCTGTTTGCTCCTGCTCTTCCCCTCACAAGACAGATAAAATCCGTTATCCTGGCCACGAGCAGCCGCTGGGCTTTGCCAGAGCTCTGCTCCCAGCTCCCCTCAGCCTCCGTTACGCCTGCACTGAAAACCTTTTTAAGGAGTTTTACTGTGATACACTGGGAACATCACAATTTTTTTCTGTTCAATGAGCTTGTCTCTCTGACCATGGTAGTGACCTGCCTCTTGTGCTTCAGAGGCAAATGAAAACTAGCTTAAGGCTCTGGTTGAAAGGTGGTGCCCAGGAAGGTTTAAAACAACAACATGCCTATGATTGATTATAAGTCTGCTTTTTGACCAAAACATACATGAATAATTATTTTTGCCGAGGATTAATAGTCAGAGATGGATCAGCTCAGCCCCTGTTCACCTCCAGTGAGGGAAAACTTGGTCATGCTGCAGAAATTATAGGATTTCAAGCAAACCAAGCAGCTCCAGCAGCTGTCTGGAGTGTCTTTCTGTGCTGGAGCACGTCTAATTCAGGCCTGAAGCATCTCCCCTGTGGTTGTCAGGAGCAGCAGTATCCTTTCCAAGATGATCTCAGCAGCTTTTTGTCTCTTCTGTCGTGTGACTTGGATTTTGAAGCAGCAGTGGAGACCAGTCCTGTGTCATGAGGCTGGGAACGGGACCAGGAGCTGGGGGTTGTGGTGCAGGAGCATCTCTGCTCCAGTCCTGCGCAGGGGATCCTGCTGGGAACGCAGGGTTGATGGGAGGAGGGCAGGAGGTGGGTGTTGCAGGGGACTGTGATGCTGAACCCCTTCACATCCTCCCTGAAAGGTGTTTGTAAATGCAAAGGAGGCAGTTACGTTATTTATCTGTTATTTATCTTGTAAATTAGCGAAGCTTTTAACATCCGGATGTTTGTCATCCATTACTTGTGCTTCATTAGTTTTTGTCTCGGAAATGTTTCAGAGGAGACAGGAGATACATAAACACCACAGAAGAAAAGCTGGGAGCCAGGGCACAATGTCTGTGGCCCGGTCTGGTGAGCCTGGGGAGCGGGAGGTGTTTGCTCTGTGCTGGCCTTGGCAGGTCCCCAGAGTGTGATTCCTGCCCTGGGAACCTTCCTGGTTCCTGCTGGGGGGCACCAAGGCTCTGTCCTGCACAGCCGGGAGCGTTCCTGCTTGCCCTGCCCTGTGTTCCAGCCATGCTTTGCTGTGTCTCTGCTGCCTCAGGGCTGGTCAGGCTCTGCTGTGTCCCTGGGGGTCATATCCTGCTCGTGAGCTGACTTTCAGTGTGGAAGGAGCTTCCTTCTGCATCTCAGACACCCTTCTTTGCAGGCCTCAGCCCTATTCCTTCTGGAGAGTGATCCCTGAGCTTCTTGTGGAGCATCCCAGATGCCTTTGGCCATCCTGTCTACTTCATCTGGACAGTATAGCCTGGCTGTAAGCACGGGGACCCTGGGACAGTCACCACGCTGGTCCCTGAGGATGCAGGTCATGCTCTGGAGCTGCCAGGAGGGAGGATGCTCATCTCCACTCTTGTGCTGGGATTCATTTCACTTCTGTCTGCCGTCTCTCTCCATTTATCAGAGAGAACTCCGTGAGCAGGATGAATGTTCATCTTCCATGAATATTCCTGCTTCTTTCCCTGGCCTTAGGGAATTTTTGTCTTTGGAGTTTTTGTTGTGCAGGTGCAGCTCCCTCAAGTCTGAGCTGGGCTCTGTGAGAGCCTTGCCAGACACTTGGTCCCTGCTCTGCCCCTGTTAATGGGGTGTGAGCAGGGCAGCAGGAGGGCAGGGAGTGCACAGGGCTCCTCTCACCTGCGGGACGTGGAGGAGGTTGGTCTGGTGGCATCACAGGGACACAGAGTGGCAGAGAGGGCAGGGTGACCACCAGCAAGGACCCCATGGGCTGGGGAGTGGAGGGAGCATCCCCCTGACTGGAGATGTCGTTCACTGCCTGCAACAGAGCTGGAAAAAGAGGTTCTTTTAACAAAGAAACCAACATACTTTTGAATGAATGAATGGCAGCGTCTGGTTCCAATGTATTTCCTTATCTGTTCAACAATTGGATTGCAGTGAATGGTGAAATGGAGGCGTTGCTACAAAACACAGCCACAGCTCATGGTTTGTGAGTGCTGACGCAAAGGGTTTGTGTTTTTTCACCTTGTTTCCCTGGGGATGGCTTTGCCCAGCGTGGTGTGCCGGCATGGTGCTGTGGTGCCAGGGGTGAGTAGCAGCAGCAGCTCTTTAGCACTGGGTGAACACCTGGGGGGAGAGAGGCTGTGGGCAGTGTGACACCGGCTATCACACACGCAAGAACTCGGGGCTCTTCAGGCAGCATCTGCCACAAAAAGAGCTTCTGGCCCTTTTCAGGGCCATTTGGTACTTGGCTCCCAATCTCCTGCGTGCTGGGAGCAGGGCTGGGCTTCAGGCACAGGGGGCTCAAAGCGGGAAATGGTGTCGAATCCTCCTCCAGGCAGCTCTGAAATGTTTTCCCGAGGGCTGCCCTCAGCACAAGGGGCATGCTGCCCCCTGTCCTGCCCTCCCACACCCCTCTGAATCAAAATGCAGAGTGTAGGGACAGGAGCAATTATTCCCTGGATGCTGGTGGGGTTTGGTTCAGTGCTTGGGCGATGGCCCTGCTGCAGAAACGCTGTGCAGCTCGGAGAGGTGGCAGGAGAAGAAGCTTTTGGAAACCAGCTGGTGGAAATCACGGTATTTATCAGCTCACAGCTGAGCCTGGGAAGGTATTTTTATAGCTTCACATGGTTGGTTTTCTCCTTTTCTGAACTTGCACACTGAATGCTGTTATGGGTTTTGTTTTGCTTTGAAACTGTCTCACAGTCAGATGAAAGATGCTCTGTTTCAGCTCTCATTTTGTACTCTTCACACACATGCACCAGCCAGCCAGAAAGGAAGGTGTTTTGTTTGGGTGTTTTTTGAACGCAAGGGGAAGATTTCTCAGTGATTTTCTCTGGCTTTGTCATCCACAGGGTCACTGGAAATAGTGCCAGTGACTCACAGGTTTGCTCACAGCTGATAAGGTTTGCAGAGCAAACTGGTGATTTGAACAGGTGAGAATGCCCTGCGAAGGCTCTGCTCTGCCAAAATCCTCAGGCTTCGGTTTCCAAGGCTACTCTGTGTGTTACCGGTTGACTTCTTCCTGTCACACTCCTTCCTTAGGCTTCACCACTGCATTCCCTGCCCTCTATGGGGTCCTGCTGCTGCTTTGAGTGTTGGACTGCCCTGAACTGTGTCCCAGGGGCTGCTGCCACTGCTGCCTTGTGCTTCTGTCCAGAGAGAGCTTCTGAGGCACCACAGCCTCCTGTGCTCTGCCACTGCTGCCTTCTCCTGCAGACCCCTTTACAGAAACCAGCTGCAGATAGATGCTGGCTTGTCTCCTGCTGCTGTCGGGATGGAGATGGAGAAGATCCTTGCTCCACTCTGCTCAGCCCTGTGGCTCACAGCAGAGCTCACATCCAGTGAGCACTGTGCACTCCTGGGCTGTCAGAGGCACAGTCATGCGTTGCCTCGGGCTTTGGGAGCTGGGCTGGCCTGGCTGCAGCCCAGCAGAGCAAGTTCTGTGTCTGCCCTGGGCAGGGACACAGAGTGGGGTGAGGCACCGTGGCAGGGCAGGACGGATCCTGTGCTGTGGAGCTGAACATTGTGGGGAAGCCTCAGAAAATCCAGAAGGGTTCAGGTTGGAAGGAATCTTGAAGCTCATCTCGTTCCACCCCTGCCGTGGGCAGAGACACCTCCCGCTACCCCAGGCTGCTCCAAGCCCCATCCAACCTGGCCTTGGGCACTGCCAGGGATCCAGGGGCAGCCACAGCTGCTCTGGGCACCCTGTGCCAGGGCCTGCCCACCCTCACAGGGAACAATTCCTTCTCAATATCTCATCTAACCCTGCCCTCTGGCAGTGGGAAGCCATTCCCTGTGTCCTGTCGCTCCACAGTCCCTCTGCAGCTCTCTTGGAGCCCCTTTAGGCACTGGAAGGGGCTCTGAGGTCTCTGTGGAGCCTTCTCTTTCCCAGGCTGATCCCCCCAGCTCTCCCAGCCTGGCTCCAGAGCAGAGAGGCTCCAGCCTTCAGAGGGCATTTGTGGTCTCCTCTGGACTTGTTCCAGCAGTCCCGCATCCATCTTGTGCTGAGGCCCCAGACCTGGATGCAGTTCCCCTCCTGCCTTGGCTGTTTAACACCCTCGTTTGTCTTTGGGACCATGAGCCCTCTGGGACCTGTGTTCTCCCCCTGTACCTGTCACACCCAGCTGCATCTCCACAAGCTGTTTCAGGAATAGATGTGGGTTTTTTTGTGGATTTGTTTCCATTTTGCAGCCATTGTGGGGCTCAGGCTGTGCAGGAGGTGCACCCACATCCCCACTCCCCACACACTTGGAGGGGGGGTTTGGTGGGTAATGGCTCCTGGCTTGTAATATCTCTCATTTTCCTGAATCCAGCTGGAACCCTTGCCGAGTTTTTAAGGTCAGGTTGCTAAGTTACACCTCCTTGGAGGAGTGGGCTGAGAAGCGAGTGAGCAGCCACAGGCTGGGAAGATCTGGGAGCAGTGTCCCTCTGGACAATAACTGGGTTCTCCTGGCCCCTATTTCTGCCACCCTCAGCCTGTACCACATGTAGCTGTTCTTCCCCAAACCTTCTGCTTTATCAGCTTCCTTTGCTCGGTAGATTTAGTGGATTAATTAACTGAGGGGGTGGAGGAGCCCCCTCCAGTTACCTGTGGGATGCTGTGCGGTGCTGCAGGATGGGGGGCAGCCCTTTCTCTTCTCTGTCTGTTTTTGATTTGAGTTTTGGGGCTGTGAGCTCTTTGGGACATGTGTTGTGCCCTTTGGATCTTGGAATTGGCCTCACATGTTCCTCACAGGGCATATGGCTGTCACCAAGCCACAGCTCTGGGCAAGGTCTGGAGCAGTTGCTGCCCTGCTACTCTGCCCTTTTCCCACTTTAGTCTTCATCTCCAGATTAACCTCCTCTTCTCCTTGCTGTGTTCCACCAGCATCCTGCCTCTGGGAAAGGATTAGCATGGTAGTTTGTGTCAGAGCTGCTGGGACTGGGTGCTGTGGCAGGATGAGGACTTCCCTATTCCCAGGAGTGGGACGTCTCTGGAGGGTCACCATCCTTGGGCATTTCCAGGACACTTGCTTTGTTCCTGGGCAAGTAATAGAAATCAGTGAGGCTTATTGAGGTCCTTTTTGGACTGTGAGGGCAGTGGGTTTAGGGTTATTTTCCCCTCCTGCCACTGTCTCTGGTGCTGCTGGGCTTCTGCTGGGGTGGCTGTGGTGACTCCTCCATCCTGCCCTGGGAAGCTGCAGACTCCACACTCTCTGGGTTAGGCTGGAAGTGCCCTCTGGAGAGCAGCTTCTCCCACAAAGAACTGAGCTGGAAGGGGAGGCTGGAGATGTGTGCAGTTTGTTCCCAGCTTGCAGGAGGGCTGCAGGAGCTGGCTTTTAATTTGCATTAAACTTTTCTTCCTCCCTCTCTTCCCTTTATCTGAGCCCTTCCCCTCTCTTTCCTGGGTTGGGGAAGGACATCACCATGGAGAAGGTGCTGGACACAGCACAGCTTTGGAGATGAGTTTTCTTCCTGTGCTGCTGGGTGTCAGGGGCCGTGGCTGGGATGGGGGTGCTGGAGCAGCCTTGCCCCCTGCCTGGCTCAGTCACTCCTGCCCCAAGGCTGTCCCCGGGGCTGGGGGCAGGCGCCTGGCCCTGGTGACATTCTCCCATTTCCCCATCTGGCCGCGGACTGGGAGCCACGGAGCTGTCACTGGGCTCCTGCCTGAGCTCTCACACCCAGCCAGGAGGATTTTTCCACCCCTGTCATGACTCGATTATGTGCTCTCCTTCCTACCCAAATGCTGAACGGCAGCTAAATATAGGCTGTAAGAGCGTTGATTGTGGCTTTTCTAATTGAGCTTTGCACTCCATCAGGGATCTTTACTAATGGGATGTGGCATCATTGATAGCATCCAGCTGGGACGCCTGCTTGGGGAGCAGACGGAGATGCAGTGTGATTCCTGGTGCTGGCAGGTCCCGCCTGGCACAGGCTGCCGAGGCCTCTGGAGCTGTGCACCAGCTCTGCTTTGGGCTGGGATAGGGTTAATTTTCTGCCCACAGCTGGTGCAGGGCTGTGTTTTGGATTCAGGACGAGAATAATGTTGATAATGCTGCTGGTTTGGTTGTTGCTGGGAAATGCTTTCCCTAAGTCAAGGACTTTTCCATTTCCCATGTTCTGCCATTGGGGAGGTGACAAGGACTGGGAGGGATCATGGCCAGGACAGAAGGACATTCCAGACCATGGAATGTCATACCCAGTATGGAAGCTGGGAGAGGCTTATTGCTGCTGAGGAACAGGCTGGGCTTTTTTGGTGGTGAGAGACTGTATTCGGCACCACTTGCCTGTCTGGGATTATATTCCTCTCACTCTTTTTCTCTTATCTCCATTTTCATTAACAATAATAACAATAACAACAATAATAATGATAATAATAAAACACCACCAACAGCTGTATTTCAACTATTACCTCAACTCATGGGTTTTACCTTTCCCTGATTCTCCTCCCCACCCCAGCAGGTGGTTGAGGGTCTTTGTGGTACTTATGTGCCAACTGTGGTTCAACAATGACAAGTGGGATAGTAAATCCATGGAGCTGAATTATGCTTGGGAATTTGAGTTCAGATTTCAGAGCTAAACAGGTTTCTAGTTGCTTTGCTTTTTCTTATGATATAAATTGCTGCCTGAAGATACATAGCTTGAAAATTGCTCCTCTAACAGAGTGAATTCTTCTGGTTTTTTTCCCCCATGTGACTCTTGTGAGTGGCCCTGTGAGCACAAAAGGAACGGGAGCACTAAAATGCTAATGGGGTTCTGCAGGTGATGGAGCTGTACACAGGTATCCTGGGATTTACATGCACAGAAAAAGGAATGTTTTGAACTCATTTATGCAGCACAGTGATGTGTTAAGCTCTGTCCCTGTTGCCTTGTGCCAGTGAAATATGTTACAATGAGCGGTACAAATGTTCTGCTGGAATGGAAACTGCTTGGGAAGTTAATTCTGGCTTTGTATCTCTTGGCACAGCTTGTTTCCATGCTGATCCTGCTGAAGCGTGGGGCCTGGGGTGGGCAGGATGGTGCTGAGTGCCCGGCACGGCTGTGGCACTGCTGCCCCAGTGTCCTGTGTCCTGCCCCAACCCCAGAGAGCAGCAGCACCGGGGAACTGAGAGAGCATGTGATTGATTTATCCCAATAAATGCTGACCTGATGTCAGAATGTGCTGCCTACCCCTGCTCTGAGGGATGTGCCGTGTGGGGCTGGCAGGGGATGCCCGGTCCTGCCCTCTGTTCCAGCTGCCCTCTGCAGCCATGTGCCCCAGGGGTTGGTGTCACCGTCCCTGGGAGGTGGCTGCAGGGCGCTGTGGCACTGCTCTGGGCCTGTGTCTGCTCTCCTGAGTGCCATCAGACTGGCACCACTCGGGAGCTGCTGCCACGTCTGCAATGGGAGTGAGGAGCTGTCGTGACAAATGTCACAGTGACAGGTGAGCACCAAAGGGCAGGAGCTTTGGCATGATGGACTCTGCCTGTGTGACCCTGAGCACTGGAGCCTGAAATAGGATAAATTTTAGTGGTGGAACGTGCAGGGAGGCAGAGGGTTTGCCCTGTTGTCTGCACCAGGAGCTTGGGTCTGCATGATCACCGGGCTGGAGCCCCTCTGCTCTGGGGGGACAGGCTGGGAGAGCTGGGGATGCTCACCTGGAGAAGAGAAGGAGCCAGAGAGAGCTCAGAGGCCCTTGCAGGGCCTAAAGGGGCTCCAGGAGAGCTGGAGAGGGACTTGGGACAAGGGATGGAGGGACAGGACACAGGGAATGGCTTCCCACTGCCAGAGGGCAGGGTTAGATGGGATATTGGGCAGGAATTGTTCCCCGGGAGGGTGGGCAGGCCCTGGCACAGGGTGCCCAGAGCAGCTGTGGCTGCTCCTGGATCCCTGGCAGTGCCCAAGGCCAGGCTGGACACTGGGGCTTGGAACCACCTGGGATAGTGGAAGGTGTCCCTGCCCATGGCAGGGGGTGGAACAAAATGGGCTTTAAGGTTCCCTCCAACCCAGAGCATCCTGGGATTCCATGATGCTCCAGGATGGGTGGAGAAAGCTGAGTCCAGGGTAAAGGGAGGGCAGTGAAGGGTGTGGAGACATCCATGGGGAAATGAAAGCTAATTTTGTGAGAGGAGACTGAAAGAACTTGAGTTAATCAGCCTTGAAAAATTCAGGCAGAAAGGGGCTGGGACTTCATCCTAATGGAAATTAATCATGGGAGCAAACACCGTAGAGGGGGGATAATTATTTAAGCTAAAGGTTAATATTGGCACAGGAACAAATGAGCATAAGCAGTGAAGAATTGAATTTTAGATGGAAATTTGAAGGATCTGTACCATTCATTATGAGATTTGCCCATGGCAGGGGGTTGGAATATGATCTTTAAGGTCCTTTCCAACCCAAAGCGTTGTGTGGTTCTGTGATTTTGGAACAGCCTTGGGGTGTGCTGGGGAGCTTGTTTGGGCTCAGCTGTGGGTTCTGTGAAAGCAGAGGACAAGGAACAGCCTTGGGGTGACCCTCAGCACAGGAAACCCCACAAAACTGCTGGGCTCTACTCCTTTTTATTGCATTTCTGGGATCCTTGAAGCATGGCCTGGGCCAGTGTCATCCCTGAGGGGGGCACCTGAGGAGCATTCCTTGGCTCTGGGCTGGAGCACCAGGAGAGGCTGAAGGAGCTGGAAAAGGGGCTCAGCCTGGAGAAAAGGAGGCTCAGGAGGGACCTTCTGGCTCTGCACAGCTCCCTGACAGGAGGGGACAGCTGAGAGAGGTCGGGCTCTGCTCCCAGAGAACAGGGACAGGACATGGGAAATGGCCTCAAGTTGTGCTATTAGGGGAGGGCTAGATTGGATCTTGGGGAAAATTTCTTCATGGGAAAAGTATTAGGGTATTGGAACAGGCTGCCCAGGGCAATGGTGGAGTCACTATTCCTGGAAGTGTTGAAAAGACCTGTGGATGTGGTACTTAGGGACATGGTTTAGTGCTGGGGTAATGGTTGCACTTATGGATCCTAGAGGGCTTTTGCAACCTGAACAATTCTATGATTCCATGAAGGACGCTTTGCTCAGACAGGGGCTGCATGTGTGTCACAGAGGGGTCCTGGCCTGAGGAGCCCTCCCACCTCCTGAAAGCCCCTGTCCTGTGTACCATCCCACCTCCTGAACAGCCCCTGCTCGGTGTCCTGTATCCTGTCCCAGCTGCTGAAGCCCCTGTCCCAGCTGCTGAAGCCCCTGTCCTGTGCTCTGTCCCAGCTGCTGAAGCCCCTGTCCCAGCTGCTGAAGCCCCTGTCCTGTGCTCTGGCCCCGCAGGTCTCTGGACAGGAAGCTGCAGCGGCCGCTCCTGGGCAAGTCGCGGACGCTGCCCAGCATCCCGCAGTCGCCGGTGCTGAGCCGGCTGCCCCTGCTCGAGCCCGCGCCCTGCAGGGACGAGATGCCGGAGCAGGAGCCCTACAAGAAGCACTCGGCCTCTGAGCACCAGAAAGGCTGCACGGTCCCTTCTGCCGGTGAGTGCCGGGGCGAGCACCCACCCCTCTGTGTCTGCGGGATTCCAGCGAGGCTTTCCCGCTTCTCCAGGGGCACAAGTCCAACTCCAGTCTATGTGGAGTTTATTCTGCTCTGAAAATAGTCCTTCTTGGTGAGCTTTTGGGGTTTTTTCCCCCTGGTTGAGTCTTTCTTTGAGCTTCATACTTGAAACCTCCCCCCCATCTTTCATATTATGCTGGTGAAAAAGAAGAGCTGATTGTTGGAAGCCAGCCGAGGTGGGGAGGTGATGCTCAGAGCCTGAGGGTGCTGGGCTGAGATACCACCCTGGGCCCTCCTTGGCCAATGCAACAGGCCCAGGTGCCTCTTCTCTATGTCACAAAGTGGCTTCAGGGCTCTTGTAGCTGGTCTCCACCAGGAGCAGTGGCAGGAACATCATCTCTGTACTCTTCCCACAGCCCTGGCCTTGGAGATTTGTAAATGCTCCCAGCCTAGCCCTGTGTGTTGGCCTTTAGGTCAGCCCTGAGGATTTTTATCATGTTCTTCTACTCTCATGCTGATCCTGATGAAGTACTAATATGGCTGGGCCAGCTGCTGTGAGCAAGTTTATTGGCAAAGCTGGCGATGGCCAAAGTGTTTCAGCGCTTTTGTTGCCAGCAGAATCACGCTGGGACTATAAAAGTGATGGGAAAGGGGATTATTAACACTGAAACAAAGATAAGGCCTGGAAGCTAGGGCTGACAGTCCAGTGCTGAATAAAATCCTTATAAAAGAGCTCCCTTCAAACAGCACCCTTTGTTTTTTTTATTTTTATGGTTTGGTTTTTTTTTTAATTTTCCCTCTCGCAGTCAGATCCCTGTGTTGCTCAGCAGAGCAGCTGTCCAAACCCTGGATTAATTTTGATGCTTTGCAGGCTGCATTTCATTTCCTGGTGCTACTAATTCTCCCAAAAGTTGTGCACAGAGCAGATCTTGGCACATTGCTGAGCCCGTCCTGCCACTCTTGTTGTGACAGAGCTCCTGGGTGTCCTGCAGCAGCGGAGCCACTGCTTCCATGTGTGGGACCTGTGGGTTTTAATTCAGCCCATCAATTTGGTAGAGTGGGTCTTGGAATGGGAGGAAACCTGTGGGAAAGCTGTGTAATCTCCACCACAAAGGACTTGGCATCCAGAGCTCCCTCCCTCCAGATCCCCAGTTGCTCTGTTGGTTCTTCCAGGGCGCTGTGCTGGAGGTGAAAGAAGGGAGTGGGAGGCTGGTGTCAGACCGTGGGGTAGTGTTGCTGTGTGGGTCAGACCCACTGCAAACACCTCACCTGTGCTGCAGACCCCTCCTGTCCTGGGAGTGCAGCCAGGCTCGTGCTCCATGGAGCAGCCATCCTGGAACAAACCCCATGCACGGCCCTCCCTGCTCAGTGGGAGTCACGAAAACTCTGAGTGCACACAAGAAGTGTTTAAGATCATACTTTACTCACGGCTGGAAGGGGCTGGGGATGCCAACAGGAGAAGGAGTAGGAAAACCCTTGGAGACTGGAGGGCTCCCTCCACAGCCAGAGCTGTGGATGAAGGAGTGTGTTGGTTTTTGTCCAGATTCTCCCATGTTCTTTTCCTGGCTCAGTTAGGAGCTACTAATTACTCATGAAGGCTGTCAGGATTTCTCCCAGAGGAGAAAAAGAAGAGGTGGCACTGCTGGCAGGGTGGGATATTTGGACAGCACGATGAGAATGGAGCAGCATGTGGTGCTGCAGGTTAACATGCCCTGGGATGCTGACGAGGAATGCAGGATTCCCGTAAGGATTTATGAATAAGAGCTGGGCTGCTGGGTATCAGGATAAAGAGAACTTTGAAAAGGTTGCCCAAAGAAGCTGTGGCTGCCCCTGCATCCCTGGAAGTGTCCAAGGCCAGGTTGGATGGGGCTTGGAGCAGCCTGGGATAGTGGGAGGTGTCCCTGCCCGGAATGTAGAGAGGGGAAGACAAGCACAAATGGGGCTTGATTGAACAGGGACAGTGCCTGCCTTCTCCAAGCCATTATCCCTTGAGTGTCACACTGTAGTCTGCCAGGAGGTCTCACATGTGCTGGTGGCACACAGCAATGAGCTGCCTGTCGCTTCTCATTCCTTGTTTCCCTGTGAAGATTTAGGAGTGGGACTGAGGAAAAGCCCTCCTTTGCTCTCTCTCCTTTCTTCAGCAGGCAAGGGCTTCTCAGCCTTTTACCACCTGCAGCCCTCAGCTGCAGCCTTCCCAGAAAGTCACTGCATGGTTTACATGCCTGGTCCCTTGCAGTTCCCTGCTCTTGCACCTGGAAGGAGCAGACCAGTCTGGAGCACTTCCCAGCCTCCACTCTCCCTTGTCTGTCAGGCAACATGCAGAGCTCTTCAGGAACTGGCTCCATGCCCTGCTGTGGATCTGGGAAGAAGTTAACTCGTAGCATGGTTGGGGTGAGTTTATTGGGAATTGTGCCCATGGGAGGAAAAGAGAGAAGCCATAAGGAAGCAGCTGGATTTGGATTTGAGCTTAGACCAGGACCCTGGAATTAATTTTTCTTCTCCTCATAGAGGATGTACTGGAGAGGCACTGTGTCTCTGTCCTTGCTGTCCCCTCCATCCTTTGATGTGTGTCCTCCCCCACACTTCAAATTCAGAAAGAAGAAAGGGTTTGCAGGAATTGTTATTGTCAAGTCCAAGGAAATGGTCAGAAGATCTTCCAGAGGTGCTGATATTGAGGGCACAGCTCTGAATGGCAGAGGGATGATCAGCTCCAAGACACAAGAGCATTGAGGATCGTTTGCCTCCAGTCTGTGGGCTTGCTCCTGTTCCTTGGCATTTCCTCTCCAGGTTGGATGGGGCCCTGAGCAACCTGATCTAGTGAGTGACATCCCTGCCTGTGGCAGGGGTTGGAACGAGATGAGCTTTTAGTTCCCTTCCAGTCCAAACCAGTCTATGATTCTCTGACTTTTTGGTCTTCCTCTTCTGACTGTTTTGGGCTTGATCATTGATTTACTTGTTTGGTAGCAATCAGGACAAGCTCCTTCAGCAGGCAGAAAAGCATTTTGGGGTAGACAAGCTCCTGTGGTGGCTCCCTGTGTGCAGGGAGGAAGGACCCAGTTTGGTGAGGATCACCTCTTGGGCAGGCCAAGGCGCAGCTGCCTCTGGCCCAGCCTGCACTGGAGAGCGCAGCTCCTGTAGATGAGAGACAAGACCAAAAGCAGCAAAATCCTTGGGGAGCTGGGATCAGTGAGAGCAGATGTGGCCCAGCTGCTCTCTGCTCTCTCTGTAGGATTTGAAACCCAAGTCCTCGTCCTTGGGTGAGGTGCCCTGTGCAGAGGTGTGGGTACAGTGCTGAATCCTTCCCCTCATTCAGCATGTGGCCTTGGCCCTGCCTTCTCAGGGCAGCAGGGCAGTGGGAGCTGTGTCTGGGTGAGCTGTGGGGCTGGGAGGGGACAGTCTCGAGGACACAGGCAGTGGCTGGGCCAGCTCAGGTGAGCACGGGGGCAGATTTCTCCTTTGGTGTGCCATTTCCCTGCGTGTCCCCTGCGTGTCCCCTGCGTGTCCCCTGCGTCTCCTGTGTCAGTGCTCCCTGCTGCGCTCCCAGAGCGATGCTATCTCACAATGGCATTCTGGATCTGCCTCCGATTGACGTGTTTGTGCTTGGAATAATCACAGCTTTCAAACAGCAGTTCTTGTGTTGTGTGAGGTGACATTTGGAGAGGAGCAGCAGCAGCTTATTAAATTGAAAGTAGGGGAGGAAAAATCTACGCGATGCTCGGAGTGCTGTGCTCTGGGTTGCCTCTTTCATGGAATGGTTTGGGTTTGCGTTGAAAGGGACCTTCAAGATCATCTTGTTCCACCCCTGTCATGAGCAGAGACACCTCCCACTGTCCCAGGTTACTCCAAGCCCTGTCCAGCCTGGCCTTGGACACAGCCAGGGATCCAGGGGCAGCTGCAGCTTCTCTGGGTATCCTATGCCAGAGCCTCCCCACCCTCACAGGGACCAGTTCCTTTCTAATGTCCAATCCTGACCTCTGGCAGTGTAGGTGGTTGCTCCTCTGGTGGCTTGTAGTCCAGCCTATGTCTCATCATATTCCATGTAAACCCCGCAGCCTTGCTGGGTAGACTGGACTGCACTGCTGAATTGGGGTTAGGCCCATTATCTGCTTTAAACCCCAGAAACGTTTTGCTCCTCAGCCTTGGTGTAGTGGGATCATGGTTGTTCATGCTTGAAGGTGCTGGGTTTTTCAGAAATAAGAAGCAAAGGATGTTGCTGTGATAAGAGGCTGCAGGAGGGGGAGAGCCCCTGAAGGCAGCCCTGTGAGATGCCCTTTTTGGGGTAATAATTGAGATGAGGCTTTTATTGATTGTTTGTCATGGCTTGAGGAGTGATTTTGGCTGAGGGGAGGAGGCAGGGCAAGCTCCAGATGTAAAGAGGAGATTGGCAACAAACAGCAGGCGACAATCTGAGCCGAAGGCAAAAGAGCACAGCAGTGACATTCTGGAAACATCTCCTGTTGTTTTGTTGTTTTTCCCTTTTGTTGCAATGAAATGTGGCCAGTCCTGCCCTGGGATCACCATCCCTGCATGGTGCCAACTGTCCTCTGCCAGTGTCACCACTGTGGCAGCGGAGGTTTGTCCCCAGGGCTCTCAGCCCTGCACTGTTGCATCCTGTTGCTGCTGGCAACGGGAGGAGGGGGAGAAGAGAGGTCTGGCTTCTGTCCTTCATGGGGCTGTTGATTTGCTCCTGGCCATACCATAAAGGTTTTTGTTGTGGTGGTTTTTTTTTTGTTGTGGTGGTTTTTTTTGTGGTTTTTTTNTTTTTTTGGTTTTTTTTTTTTTTTTTTTTTTTTTTTTTTTTTCCTACAGGAGGAGATGGCAGTAAATCCTATAGTAATTTGTATCACTTGTTACTCATTTTTCCCGTTCACAAAGCCTTCAAGGCTAGGTTGGACAGGACTTGGAGCAACCTGATAAAGTGGCAGGTGTCCCTGCCCATGGCAGGAGGTTGGAATGAGATGAACTTTAAGCTTCCTTCCAACAGAAAGCATTCTATGATACTAACTATATTTAGCTGGTTCCTGCCAGGAAGATAATGAGGACTGTGGGTACCTGGGGTTGGCAGGTTTGGTGCAGGGGCTGTTGCCTGGGGCGGGGGGCTACGTGGGGATTTGCGGGAGGGACCTGCCCTCTGAGTAAGTTCCCAGCATCTGTACCCCACAGCTGTGAGATGGCCAGAGGGGGTCCAGGGGTGCCAAGAGCTGGCTCGAGGGGTAGGATGTGTCTGGGTCATGCTCTGATGGGGAGGCATCTCCTTCTCCTCCGCAGGGGAGGCCTGGCGGCTGGAGGATGACTGCTCGGAGCCCCCCAGGGCCCCCCAGCTCGGCACGGCCGTGGAGGACGCCCCGTTCAGCTACTTCCGCAGCCGCTCCTTCTACATGAGGAAGAGCCTGTCCGTGGACAACCACCTGGGCTCGCTGAGCTACGCTGTGCACCCGGCCGAGAGCAAGGCCGAGCGCGTCAGGACCAAGCTGCGGCGGCAGTTCGTGAGTATCGCGCTGCGGGCCCGTGCACGCGGCTTCCCAAAAACACTGACATCTTGGAGAGCTATTTCTGTGCCCAGTGTTAGTAAAACAACAGAGAGAGAGGCACTGCTCCAGAGTGGTGGAGCAGATGGTGGTGGCAGCTTGGATTTGCCCAGCCCGTGACTGAGCCCCTCTCCTTGGGGTGCTGTCCCCCCGGCTCCCCATGGGCTCCCGCAGTCTCAGGGCAGCAGGTGCTTAGCCAGGTGAAACGTGGCATGAGGGCCTGGGCTCTGGGCACTGCTGTCCAAAGCATGGAACGAGGCTGAAAGTGGGAAATGAGTTTTCCTGTCCTCAGCTTTGTGTCCATGAGGAACTGTATCTTCCCAAAGGTTTGCCAGGGGCCAGTAGTGAGGGGCTGGGGCAACAATGAGCCAACACCTAGACCCTGGGGCAGCTCAGACCTTCCTGGCCCCTGGGAGCTCCTGGTGGCAGGACAGCAGGGATGTGTTGGGGCTGCACCACAGCTGTGGGAGCCTCTGATCAATGTTTAATGGGCTCTGCCTCTTCTCTTTCCCAGAGACACCCAACTCCGGGGTTCAGGTGTCCTTCTCCCGCCTCGTTACTGGCTCAGGGTTGTAATGAGGGCTCAGGTGTCACGGTGATGAGAAGCACTCGGTGTTGATTGGCAGTGGCTGGGGGAGTCATTACAATGGGAATAGAGCAGGGAATGGACTGGGGCAGCACAGCTCACCCTGCCCCAGGCTGGGCACAGACACATCTGCTGCCACCCTGCAAGCACAGACTTCCTCTGCCCCAGAAGAAGGGCTGGTCCCTCTGGGGTTATATGTGCTGGGGGTTTCTCCTGGTGCACCTGGGCAGTGTCACAGCTGAGCAGTGTGGGTCTACGGGCTCACCCTCCCTGCTTGTGCCTGCATTGTTGGATGCAGCCACTGCTTTTGCCCCCGGGAGGGCAGCTCCAGTCTCACAGCGTGTTGGAGGCAGCAGTGGGTGCCGTGGGTGAGCCTGTGGGAGCTGCTCACAGTCCCAGCACTGCCAGTGAACCTTCTCTGTGGGAGCCGCTTCCTCAGGAAGCACTTGGAACCTCAGGGATGGAGATGAGCACAAGCAGGATGAAAGATGCTGGAGATGTTTAAGATGAGGCGGCCCTGCTGTGGGGTAAGGAATTGTCTGCTTTTTCTGTCTGCCTGGATCTGTGGCTCCAAGCTGTACCCAGGAGAGCAGGAGGGACAGGAGGGCGCTGAGATGTTGGGGACCATTGTCTTTCAGGGATGTTTTTCCAGTATCTCTTGGGACCTGTTCCCCACAGCCTCTGTGCTGCAGTGGAGATGGGCACAAAAGGTGTGGAAACACAAAAGGGTTTTAAGCACAGTGTCCTGGTACCTGCACAGAACCTGCCTTTCCTGTGGGGCAGCCCCCTGTCCCTCCCTACTCGGTGCCCAGCCAGCACTTCTCTGTGCTGTCTGTGGCCGGTTTGATTTGGCCTTTGACTTACTCAGGCTTTGGGGACCTTTAGCTTTCCTTGCTGTACCCACAGAGCTGACTGTCTGTTAAGGAATACAGCAGGTTTTTTGTAGGATGTGGGGATATAGGGTTGTTTTTTCCTTGCTAAATCATTTCTGGCTTGTTCCAATGTAAAAATTGTTGCTCTAGACTTAGCTATGGGCTCTGACCTTGTGAGACCTGCTGAGGAAAGCAGACTCATCCTCCTTGGAAAGGGCTTCCAGAGGGCCCTTCAGCAGAGGCAGGAAGTATGGAGGAAGGTGAACTCAGCGCCTGGCTGAGGGTTGGGCCAGTACAGGATCAGCATTCCTGACACAGCCCCAGAGCCTGGTTTGAAAGTTCAAGGTACAGATCCTGCCAAGCTGGGGAAATTATTTCCAAGAACAGTTCTAGGCTCTGTATCCTCCCAAGGCTGGGTTAGTTACTTTCCATCTCTGTGCTGGAGGTGTTGCAGCTTCCCCTGGGCTCGTGCTGTGCCCTGGCCCTGCGTGACACCGGCTCTGCCCGGCCCTGGCTGGAGGAGGAATCCCTGCCAGGTGGGATCTGCTCTCCTCATGCATGGCACAGCACGTACAGGAGAGATCACAGTTTGCCATATCACAGTGGCTCATGTTTTAGGAAGAAGCTGGATTCATTTTTCTGGGCTGCTGCACTTCCCCAGTGTGTAATGTCAATTTCTGGCTTTGCTCTTTCCATGCTGGCAGTCTGAGCCACCTTTGCAGTGTGATTCAGCTGCTTGGCTTGGTTTTAAATTCCCGCAAAAATAGAATTTTGGGAATTGCTGAGAGAGGGAAGAGGCTCTTCAGGCTTTGGGTGGGACCCTCCCATGGCAGGGTGGACGGTGATGCAGCAGAGCTGTTGCCCACATGCATCCAGTGCTGTGTGGCCACCTCATGTCCCTGTGATCAGGTGCTGCCCAGCGAAGGCTTTGTGCTGGTCATGGGCAGCTCAGCTTGTCCAAGGGAGAATTTGCTATAATTTATGTGAGAACAGTGGAGTCTGGCTTCCCTGCTTCCCTGTCTATGACATGCTGGATGCTACCAGGGCTGCTGAAGCATCTTTCAGTGCAGAGGGAGCACCTGCAAATCCTGACTGGCCCCACTCTTCCCATGCCTGCCAGAGGCCAGCACACCTGCCAGAGCCCTGGGGAGGGTGGGATTTCTCCAGCCATGTCGCTGGTGGCATGTGTCTGCGGTCCCACTCTGCTGTATGATGGATCTGCACATACAGATTACTAGAATTTGCATAATTTGAATTTTAAATTAATTCCAATTTTTGTGATTGTCAGAACGAGTTTTCTTTCTAATAAGCCTTTCCTTTTAACTCCTCCAAGGCCCCTAGTGCTGTCAGCATTCCTGCCTTGGAGACAGGGAAGCAGCTGATTGCTTTTGACATCTGTCTCTCACTCGGATCCCCTGCCTTGTCCCAGTCACTCCAGCTGTGACAGAGACAATGACCATGGCAGGCTGGGACCATACTCTGAGACCTTGGGCATGTTGTTTGGGGTCACTCGGTGACGGCCAAGGGACTGTTTTGGTTTTGTGCCCAGCTGTTTCCTGAGATGGGCAGCAGGAGCAAGGATGGGACCTTCTGCAATGTCCATTGCTGGGGGAGGAGAAGCGAGACATGGCTGAGTTACAAACTGTGCCAATCTTCTTGTCTTCACTGGAAAACTGGTTGTTAAAGGCAGAACTAACCCTGTTAAACTCAGCATTAACCTTATGGAGCATTAAAAGAGGTCACCAGGGCTGAGTCACTCTCTGTGGTGGCTGCTGGGACAGTCAGTGCAGATTGCAGCAGGGTTCTGAGGGAATTGTGCTCTTCCCTTTTCCCTATGGGAATTTCAAGTTCCCTGTATCTAGGCCAGTCCTTCTGGCATTGCCCACTCATTTGGTGATGTTATGGCACAGATCCTGCTGCCTCTGAAGAGCAGGAGCCAGCAGTGCCTGGGGTCCCACATGCTGACCCAGCTTGGTTGGAGGCCTCTGCCCTGACCGCTCTGCTGCTCTGAGATGATGTGCTGCTCTCTGAGCTTTGCTCTCGGAGGAATTGCCTGGCTGGTGCAGTGGAGGTGCTGGAGGAGAGCAGCCCTTGGCATTTCCACGGCATCCCTGGTGCTGCCCCAGCTGCCCTGACACTTCTGCTCGCTGTGGTTCCTGCAGATTTCAAGTAGGGGACTCAAGGTTGTGTTGCTTTCCTGCCTCTGCACTAATTAATTTTACTCTGTACTCTCATGCACTAATTTATTTCTTAATTTTTAAAAATAATTTCTTTAAATTATTATTATTAGTGTATGGCATTTTCCCAGGCAGTAATTCTGATATGAAATGTATGTGCCCTGCAGGAAACACTTGGGAGTTCTACAGATGAGTTGAGCAGAGGAAATCCCTGCCTGACAAAGTGATGATGACAGAGACAAGGTGAATTGGGATAGCAGAGCCTGGGAAGGGAGGCAGTGAGGGGAGGCACTCACTGTGTGCCAGAGACCTGGTCACACCTGGTGCTCACTGGAGTCACTGACAGCACCTGGGATGGCACCAGCTGACAGGTACCTGTCCAGGTTTTCCTGTTCCAATGAATAATGATGAACCCAGGAATGCCTCCTGTCCCTGGTGGTCACTGCAGTGATGCTGGGGAGTGCAGAAACTGCCTCAGCCCAGAGCAGCACCAGTCCATGAGGTGTGATTATCCCGGTCTAGGTTTTGGATGCCAGGTGAGCTGGAGCCACGTTAGGACCTTGGTAGAACCCATCTGTGCATTATCCCAATGGTTTGGTCTCGTTCCTAAGTGTGCAGGGACCTGCCCAAGTTTGCTGGGTGCAGCCAGGTCTGGAGGCTCTGGTGTGATACTTATGGTGACAGTGAGGTCATGCTCCCCCTGCCATGATCCCTCTGGTGCCAGTGAAATCCCACTCTCTCCTTGCTCTATTTGATTGGGTTCTGTTCTGACACTGCTATGAACCATGCGCTCTCATACCTGACTTCAGAAAGGACCAGCAAGCAGACAGAAGATTCCTAGCTGTGTCTGTAGTTCAGTGTGACTAAATAAAACCAGAATCATAGGACCCCAGGGTAGTTTGGTTTGGAAGGAGCCCTAAAAATTATCTCATCCCAACCCCTGCCGTGAGCAGAGACACCTTCCATTATCCCAGGTTGCTCCAAGCCCTGTCCAACCTGGCCTTGGACACTTCCAGGGATCCAGGGGCAGCCACAGCTGCTCTGTATTGAAAAAATGGCCATGTGAGAGGCAGGTCAGCTGTGCTCGGTGAGGAGGTGGAGCAGAGTGATGAGAGTCATCCTGGACCTCCACACAGACTGCCTCAGCTCCCAGAGCAGTGGCAGCGAGTGCCTGAGGGAGGTAATTGCAAAGGCAGGTGATGTTTGAGCTCTGTGTGTCACTCCTGTGCCCAGTCCCTCCTCCCCATATTGCTCACTTGCCGACTGTTGTTCACTGAATGCTTAGTAGAAAAACCCAAAGCTGATAAATAATGTGTTGGAGCCAGAGAGCGACTCATTCCCTGGAGAACAGTCCCTGGGAGATGGGAAGAGGCTCCCTGTGAATCACCCCACTTTGCAAATTAGTGTGGGAGTGAGCAGGCACAGCAAAGCTCGAAACCAAAATGTACCCAGCTCATTTCTCTGGCGAACGTGGTTTTATTTACAACAGCAGCTTGTGACGTCCCAGCTGGTGCTTCGTGGTGCCTGTAGTAAAGCAGGGATGGCTCGGGAAGAGCTCAGTGTGCTGTGGGACTGCTCTCAGCATTCCCACACAAAGGGAGATGTCTCCTGTGGGAGGAATTAGGAAGTAGAGGAGCAGTTTGTGGGGAGCACTTCAGGCCATTCTGGTAGAGAAGAGGGTTCTGGTGAGGCTGGGGACAGTGTGAGACATTCTACTTTATCAAAGCCAGGCTAGGACCTGATGTCCGTGACAATCAGTGTGAGCTAGGGTGGGTGAGGCCTCTCCTGTTTGCTGTGAGAAAGGTGGGCCCAGTGCTGGGAAGGCTGAGGGCACAGGAATGTAAAATGTGGGATCCTGAGCTTGAAACTGGAAGGGGTTTGTTGCTGAAGGCCAGACTTCGGGTTTGATTTTAGTGCTGCCGTTACAGGGTGGGTACTAGTGAGACTGACATGTCATTTTCCAAGAAAGTACGCAGACTGGCTTTGGTCCTAACCTGGCCCTTTGCAAATAACTTATGCAAACTCCCGTGAAATAACCTCTAGATTCAAAATATAACAACCACAGTGAGAAACCACCATGCTCTCCATGCAGACCCTCTGTGTTTGCTCCCTCTGCTGGCTTTGCTCTGGAGAGGAGAGCCAGGATCCACCTGCCAAGGGCTGGCAGAGCTGTGGAGCGTGGAGCATCCCACAGGCTGGCAGAGAGAAAAGCAGCAGCTTCAGCAAGCCCCAGTGCAACATCCTGCACACAGCTCGGGGCAATCCCGAGCTCAAGCACAGATTGGGCTGGGAATGGATCAAGAGAAGCTCTGAGTAGGACTTAGAGGTGTTGGTAGATCAGGGTTGGACCTGCCCTGGCCATGTGAACCCAGAACCCCCAAACCTGGGCTGAGCCCCCAGCATGGGCAGCAGGGGAGGGGGGATTCGGCCCCCTTAGGTGAGACCCCACCTGCAGAGCTGCCTCCAGCCCTGGGGCCAACAGCAGCAGGACCTGGAGTTGTTGGAGCACATATAGAGGAGGCCATGGAGATGCTCCNGAGGGTGGGCAGGCCCTGGCACAGGGTGCCCAGAGCAGCTGTGGCTGCCCCTGGATCCCTGGCAGTGCCCAAGGCCAGGCTGGAGGGGCCTGGAAGAATCTGGGATAGTGGAAGGTGTCCCTGCCCATGGCAGGGGTTTGAGATGAGTTTTAGCACACCTTCCAATCTATTCTATGAAGTTTCCAGCCTCTGATGTGTTACCATTTATATTCCTGCACCAGGAACATGAAATGCTCAGCGAGCAGCAGGGCTGAGGAGGAGGAAAGCACAGTCATTTGCCAACTTCCAATTTTACTGTGCTTCTATAAGTGAGACTCACCAAAAATGTGCACCGTGTCCTTTGGTATGTGAAGTTTGTGTGAAAAAAGAAAATAACCACAGTGATTTAAAATAAGTGATTTAAATTAAGTAAGACACTATTTTGTGAGCTGGAGTATTCCTCCTCTGTGGCAGGGCTGGAGTCTTGAAACTCAAAAGATCTTTTTGGTTGGAACTGCAGCCCTGAACAGTGCAGGACAGGCTGGGGATGCTTTGGGCTACAGCCAGCAATGGTCCAGCTGTGTGGAAAACCAAATGCTTTTGGCTCCATCCTGCTGAGTACGAGGGCTTGTGCTGGCACGACCCAGATCAGTGTCTGGTTGGTGTGAGGGGATGCTTCAACTTCTCCATCTGCCTTTGGCTGGTTGTCCCCTCCCAACAGCTAGACAATGGTGACAGTGGCCACATGTCTGCTGCCCAGGCCCTTCCTGGCCTTGGCATCCAGCAAGAGAAGTCCTGGCTGCTGGGGCTGTTCCTGTTAATGCCAAAGTGCACACTCTGTGGGTTTTGTCATCCTGATTTCCCTTTCTTGTGGTGTTTGCCAGCAAGACTGGCTTTGCGATGGCAGGTGCCTGGATCCAGCCAGGTCACTGGGCAGATCAGGTGTACTAAAACCCATCCTCTGCTGCCTATGGGGCCTCTTAGTCCACCTGGAGTCTTCTCTTTTGTTTCCCTGGGAGATATGTTCCTCTGCTCTTCCTCTCGAGCCCATTGCAGTTATTTCCTAGATCTCAGAAAAGAAATCTGGCTGTGTCCTCTTACAGCTCAGACCCACAGTCTGCAGCTCTTTGGACCCTTTTGGTGTGAGGGAGGCAGGTGCCCCAGGTTTGTGAGCAAACAGTGCAATCCACATCTGCCTTTTCTGCGCAGTTGGAGCAAACCAGTGAAGAAAGTGCTTTGACAGGCTGAAGTTTAAATCCTTCAGAGTGCATTTCCTACAAGCACATTCCTGCAGGGAGCTGCTTGTGCCTGAAGGAGCCCTTTGGGACACGGCTGTGGCTTCATAGCCTCAGGCGGATTCAGCTGCAGGACTGGGAGCACCACGGGGAGTGCAGTGGCTGTGTGGAGGTGGCACATTGTGTGTACCGGGTGCCATCAGCTGCTGCTGCTGCAGAGCCTCTCCAGGTGCAGCCTGCCTGGGATGCACTGGATAAATCACCAGGGGGCTGTAAGGCAGTGTTCCCATGAGGAACCGTGGAGCTCTGGGCAGCGCTGCAGCGTGGCTGCAGTGGCAGCTGTGTGCTGCAAGAGGTCTCTGCAGCACCGCGCTTCACACGCCCACCCGCAGCTGCTCCAGCTTTCCTCACTTCCTCTGGCTGAAGGGCTGGATTTTACCTGCCCCTGCTCTTGCTACAGAGGTCTGAGTTCTCAGCCTCTGAATCATGGGATTCCAGACTGGTTTGAGTTGGGATGGACCTTAAAGCTCATCCCAGTCCACCCCCTGCCACGGGCAGGGACACCTTCCACTACCCCAGCTTGCTCCAAGCCTGGTCCAGCCTGGCCTTGGACACTTCCAGGGATGCAGGGGCAGCCACAGCTTCTCTGGGCAACCTCTGCCAGGGCCTCCCCACCCTCACAGCCAAGAATTCCTTTCCAATATCCCATTTATCTCTGCCCTCAGGCAGTGGGAAGCCGTTCCCTGTGTCCTGTCACTCCAAGTAATTGTCCAAAGCTGTTCTCCAGCTCTCCTGTACCTCACAATTTCCCCATTCCTTATGCTTGGGAGTCTGTAGGAAACTCCTAAAGCTCCCTACAGCATTGGGGGGGGTCACCGTGTCAGCACCCAGTGTCACATCTGATCGTCCATCATGAGTGAGCACTGTCAGGACTCTGCTCTCCCTGCACAGGGAACCAAGGCTCAGCTCTTTGCTACTGCCACCCACTCTCGAGGGTGGCCTGTGCCTGGGGTGAGTGGTGGGACATGACACCACTGGTGCTCCCAGAGTGTGCTTGTCCTGCTGCAGGTCCCACACCTCATGAGGGGTTTACTGCTTGCTGAGTATTGCTGCTCTCAGGAGGGACTTTGGGGGCATGTTGTTACAGACCAGAACTCGACGTGAGCATAGCTTTTTGTGGCACACAACCAGCCTTACCTGCCTCTCCTGCCCTGCAGCTCCTGTGGGGTCACAGTGTCAGAGTCAACATTCAGTAGTTCCCTGGTACTGGGGTGTGGCAGGACAGTGCCACCCTGCTCCATGGGACACTGGCATGTACAGGGCAGAGCTGACTGTCCCATTGGAGTTCCCATGTGTCTCCTTGCCCCCTTTGTTGCACGGTGCCCACCCTGCTACACAGGAACCCACGGGCACCATGAGTTGGGGCACAGACTGGGGCTGGTTCAGCTCCTTGGAGAAGGCTGGCAGCGAAAGGTCTGGTGGGGACTGAGGATGGAGACAGCTCTTTGCCATCTCAGGGTCCCTGCAGGCTCCCCACAGCTTCTGTGCCTCTCCAAGAGGCTTGTGGGGAAGCCTGACACCTCCCGAGGAGCAGAGGGAGGCCGGGGTTCGGGAAGGAGCTGGCAGCGATCTCAAAGGGGACGTTAAGGCTGGAGATTAAGTGGAGTGTTTCCGGTGGGAGCAGGCTGGTGGCTGGGCTCGGGTGTCACCTTGCTTTGACTGCAGCAACAGGGAAGGATGGAAAAAGAAAGGATCCTGAAACCTAAGAGCTGTCTTGCTATTTACTTTGGTTCTGGTTTTACTCCAAGAATAGAAACAAAGACATGGATTTGCATCACCAGGAGCAACTTGAGGAGGGAGGAGGAAGTGATGGGACCTCACTGGTAACAGGAATGTGCTGGCAAGAGGAGGGCCCCAGTGACAGGGAGGCGGTTTGACCTGGGGGTTCCTATTAGCATTTTGTTCATCTCACTTGTGGGTTTTTTTTTAAATGGTGAGTTGGTGAGGTTCAGCAACTGAGCCTTATCTCTGTAAGGGAGCACTTGCAGAGGCAGAGGGTGCCCAAGCTGCTGCACAGAGGAAGGTGCCTTTGGAGGTGCCCCACTTGCATAATCGGGTCTTGATCTCCTGAAAAGAAAAGGAGATTTATCTCTGCACTGACTATTTACATGTCTCATGTAAAGCTGTTTTTCTTCCTTCCTGCTGCTGCTGTTGCATCTCCAGTCTGAGCCCACTCCCACCAGAGGACTGAGAACAGCCACAGTGGAGTGGTAGAGGGGTTTCTGTGAGACCCTCAGACCCTCATCCCGGAGGAGGGAGGGCTGGGGTGAGGAGGCATGGGATGGATGCTTTGTCTGTGGAGTTCTTGACGCTTGTTTAATGGCCAGGGGTGTGTTTGTTGCCGGCCTGCTGAACCTGTCCTTGCTGAAGGCTCCAGGCAGCCCAGGAGAAGGGGACCTGGCACCCGGGAGCAGCTGTCAGGGGAGCAAGAATGCTGAACGATGTTTTGGCAGGAGAGAATTTCCCTGTTTCTTCGGTTGTTACAGAGGTAACTTTCTAAGGTAGAGAGGAGTTTTTCTGAGATGTCCAGCTATCAGCATGACAACATTCAACTTCTGGATATCCCTGTTCCCTGACAGCAGAAATGTGAAGCCTTGTGATAAGTTTCAGCATTTCTGAACACTTTGAGGAAAGCAGGATGAAACAGCTGTCCTGGAATGACCCTACATGCTCCCAGTGCCCCTGTGGGGGTGGTGGGGTCCTGGAAAGACCCCAGTTTCAACTTGGGGTGTTGAGGTCTTGACACTCTTTTCCGGGCCCATTACCTCCTGGGGAGAGAGAGAGGAAACGGGTTGCTGGAGCAGATCGGGGATGGAGCCTCATGCCAGGAGGCTCCAAGGGACAGTGATAGGTACCTGCTGGGCCTGGGCCCTGGTTCAGGCCCTGCTGCCTTGCTCTCTGGCAGGAACTGGTGCACAGGGAGGAGGAGCCACACTGGGCTGTGGTACCTGGGCTGGGAGGGAGCTTGTGCCCGCTCTGGTTGGGGTTTGTGCTGCTTCCCCTCTGGCAGATCATTCTCTTTCAATAATTGGCCTCTATCTCTTTGTGGGTGGGTTCCTCTTTCAGGCTTGAAAGCGAGCAGCAAACCAAGCCCATAGCTCTGCTGATCATCCAGGTTTTGTCCAGATGACCATTCACTGTTCCATGTGGCCCGCAGGTACCTCTGGTGACATCTACAGCGTTGATGGAGCACTGGCTGCCCTAAAAGTAGGGAAAATAGTGTCCTAGTGCCTGGTGCTGGCCTGGGAGGGGGGTCTGTTGCCTCTCTTAGGGAAAGAGAGGCAACAGAGCCACAGGAGCTCCAAGTGTGCTGCAAAGTCTTTATTGAAGAAATCAATGCCCTTGCTGAGGAAAGGCAGGTTTTTCATCCTGGCAAGGAAATAGATGACAAAATTACTGTCATAGAGTGGTGGTGGAAAATGTCCTGCTTTTGGAGGCCTCTTCCAAACAGTGACAAGCCATCTCTTTTCTGTGCAGGCCTCCTTGGCCTCAGAAAGGCATTTAGATCAGCAGCAAAGGCAAATCTTGGTCCAGGGATGTGAAGGGTTTTACTTGGCAGGTTCTTTTTGCATAGGGTAGACCTTTATTTAGTCTTGGTTTTGTTTAGCAGTTCCCATCACACACAGACTCACACCCTCACACCCTTGGACGTGTCTCCTTTCTCCAGGACCATCCAACACCCCCATGGGCATCGCTCCCCCTTCCCAAAAAGTTATTGTTCCTAGAAAACAGAGCAGCTCTGCTGGAATGTTAATTGGGGGAAGTGAATAACCAGGACTCCCCTCTGCCTAACCTTCCCCAGCCCCTTCTTAATGAGCAAATTGCATTTATTTAAGGCATTGAAGGTCCTGTCTCTCCTCCCCTGGGCAGACTGAAGTGTCCATTGTGCAGCTCTGCCTTGGGATTTGCTGCCATTTGTTCAAGGAATGTTTTTTTCAAAGAAAGGCAATTTTTGAGGAAGGTGGGGGGTACAACACCCCTTTCTCTTTTGCTGCAGGGAGAGATGAGTTGAGGTGGGCACAGGAGTGGGTTTGTCACTGGTGCTGTTCCCAGGGTCACTCAGGCTTCATGCTTGGGAGGGAATGTGAGTATTTCCCTATCTTTCCTTGTTGAGGCCGTGGAGGAGACAGAGAATGTGAAATCCAGCCAATGTCTGTAGTATGAAGCAAATCAATCACATGTGAGTGCTCAGGGTGCTGCTCCCTGCCAGCTGTGGGGCCTGGGTCCCTGTCCCAGCTCCTGCCAGCCTGGTCAGAGTGGCCCTGCAGGGCTGGGACTGAGCCTGTGCCTGTGAGGAGAGATTTTCCCAGCGAAGATGTGGTTTGAGGCCATCCCTGAAAAGCCACTAACCCATCCCAGGGGAACTGTGGGTTTGTGTCTGTGTTTCTCAGTGGTGAGTGCTCCATGGAGTGCAGCCCTGGCAGCCCATCCCAGCCCCAGGCTGTGGCTTGTGGCAGAGGTGCCAGTTCCCACAGGTGTGCACAGCTGGCTGGGGAGCCCCAGCTGTGGGACTGGGCTGGGGGCAGCCACCCCTCATCAGACACCCCATGGTGTAAAGGCTGCAGGTCAGGTTGGCCTGCAGGCTTGGAGGTGTGTTTATCCATGAATATTTTTGTTTTCCTGCTCACTGGGCCTTGGTTCACCAGTTGAACCATTGGAGGGGTTTTAGAATCACAGAATAGTTTGGGTTGGAAGGGACCTTAAATCCCAACTCGTTCCTGCCTCTGCCAGGGCAGGGACACCTGCCACTGTCCCAGGCTGCTCCAAGCCCCAGTGTCCAGCCTGGCCTTGGGCACTGCCAGGGATCCAGGGGCAGCCACAGCTGCTCTGGGCACCCTGTGCCAGGGCCTGCCCACCCTCCCAGGGAACAATTCCTTCCCAATATCCCACCTAACCCTGCCCTCTGGCAGTGGGAAAACATTCCCCCTTGTCCTGTCCCTCCATCCCTCATCCAAAGCCCATCTCCAGCCTTCCTGTAGGCCCGTTTAAGTTACTGGAAGGGACTCTGAGGTCTCCTTTTGGTGGTGACTGTAGGGGTGTGGATGCCCTTGGATCCCCACCTTGTGCTAGTTACATCACAACTGTCCCAACTGTCACAGTCTAGCTGGGCGTGGGCTCAGGACTTATCACATGTGGAGCAAGTGCTTTGCTGAGATGAAACCCTGAACTTTTAGTTACAAATGAGATTGGCTGGTGGGGCATCTCTGGTGCTGTTTATTTTGGCGCTGAATTTGTCACGCAGGATGTTTGCACAGGTAATTCTAGTCTCACAGCAGGCTCCTGTGGTGCCCTGCAGGTGTGGGGCTTGTTGGGAGGCTTATGGCAGAGAGGGGTGTCCTGGCATTGCCACGAGGTGCTTCTGCCCAGAGGACCAAGGCTGAGGAGCTATAGAATCCTGGAGGCTCCAGATTGGTGGTAGTGGAGGGGAGAGGTTACTCCTGTCTGATTCTTTCCATAATAGGGAACTAGCCTTTTTTTTTTTCTTATGTACAGTGATTTTGATTGTGTCAGCATTCTGCATTTGGTGTTTTTTGATGGCCCCAGGACTGACTTGGGAACCTGCTGTAATGTTTGGAGGGAGCTTTGTGGTCCTGTGGTGGAGGTAGCGGGGAGGAAATGGGGCGTCAGGAGTGGGCTGGCCCTGGAGGTGCTCCCTGGAGCTGGGCTGGAGAGAGGGAGAGCACCAGGAATGGTGCTCTAGGGGTTTGGGGAGCCTCAAAGCTCAACTATCCCCAGAGAAATATCAAATATTGTGGGGCAGTCTGCAGAAGGGGATACAGAGAGTTTGCAAGTTCAAGGGCTCAGATGAACCCCCTAGAACACCTCTCTCCCTCCATGTGCAAACCTGTTTGAAGATCACAGAATCATAAAGATTGGAAAAACCCTCTCAGATCATTGAGTCCGACTGTTAACCCAGCACCACTGTGTTCACCACTAACCCATGTCCCCATGTGTCACATCCACAGATTTTTTAAGTTCCCCCAGGCATGGTGACTCCACCACTGCCCTGCAGAACCTGAGCTAGTGCCTGACTGCCCTTTCCATGAAGAAATTATCCCCAGTATCCAGGCTCTGTTTCCCATGTGGCATGCACTGATGGGTATCACTGCCTGTCCCGTGTCCATTGCTCACCAGCTTTGGAGCATCTGAACATGCAGAAAATGCCCAAGAGGCAGCAGAGGCAGGTGTTGGATGCTTGGGAAGGGTCCCTAGCCTGTTTGGCAGCAGCAGCCCCTGCAGGACCCCTCTTTAGCAGGGCTGGTGTTTGATGTTGAGTGTAGCAGCAGCAGTGCCTGCCTGGGGACTTACACCCCCTCCCTGGGGTGCCACCTCTCTGGGAATCCCCACCCTGTGGTGCCCCCCTTGCGCTCTGCCCGACCAGGGTTGCACCAAGTGAGCAATTCCCATCTTCTGCATGGATTAAACCCCATGGTTTTCCTTCCCAGCTTGAGTGCCTGTGCAGCTCCAGCCCCTCTCTGTCGCCCAGCCTCTCCTTCCCTCCCAGCCCTTGCCTCTGCCCACCATCCCTCACTTCTTCCTCTCCCCTTTGCTCCCCTCTTGCAGCCGCTGCTTCCTGCTCAGTGCTGGGCAAGCTTTGTCAGAGTAGGGAGAGGTGCAGGCAGCATTCCCATGTCTGGGATTCAATGGGAGAGGCACTGTGGTGGCAGGAGGAGGTGGCAGGTCCTGGCTTCACCCATCCCCTCCTTTTTTCACTGCAAAGGAGGGAGAGCAGCAGCTGAACCAGACCAAATTCTGGGCCTTGTCTGTTGCGTTTGGAGACTCTTTGTTGTTCATGTGTTGCTGATTTGTATATTCATGATTAAACCTGCAGCTGTCCAGTGCTGGGAAGATTTGGGATGAATTAGAATGACAAGAGACATGGTCTTTACAAATAAAGTAATCATTTCTCCCTGCACTTCACATTCATCCTCTTTCAAAGGGTCTCTGTGTGACGCAGATTTGCTGCACTTTGATGCCAGGACTGCTGGGAGATGTCTGGATCTTGCAGTGCTCTTTATTCCCGTGGCAGCCGTGGGTGCAGTGACGTGGGAGGAAGGGGCAGTGTGTTAAATGGTCTGATAGTTTCTAATGGTGTCAAATTCTGCCATTTAAATTGGGACTTTCATGCTAGAGAAGAATTGAAAGGGGAAGATGGGCGTGAAAATCGCTGCTGTGGGCCTCCGTTCCTCCTCAGCGTCCCGGTGCTCGTTGATCAACCTCCCTCCCCATGGTCCTGCTTCCCCTCCCACTGGAGCTTAATCCTCTGCCACGGCATCCCTGTGTTGCCATGGAAATTGCCATCTGCTGGATGAGGCGCCTCACCTCTGCCTGTGGGGAGCTGGAGCCGGGGCTGACCCAGTGGGGAGGTGGCACAGCTCCTGCTGGACCTGGGCTTGGTACTGTGCTGGCTGGAGGTCAGCACGTGCCCTGCAGCAGCAGGGGACTGGGACACGGGTGGCATCAGCACCGTTCCCATCTGGCACGTTATAGTTGTGACTTTGACTTTTTATTGGTGTCCGAAGTTTAACAGCTGGGAGAAGTGGTGGCATGTGCTGCTGTGGCAGTGTGGGTGGTCAGTCACTCCCTGGCCCCTGTTTTCCATGACCAAGCAGTTCTGCCTCCTCCTGCTCCCAGGAGTTGTACCCTACATCCATGCTGCCATTGCCTTAGGAGGAGACCTTCCAGTAATCACCCAGGTTTCTGAAGTGACTGCAGCTTCTGTTCCTCAGCCTCCTGGAGTCTGAGAATGTGAGGTATTGGCTCATTAGAAACTCCCCAGAGATGCCTGGGACCTCTTCACTGGGTGCTGGACAGGTCCTGGTCCCTTCCCGAGGTGGGGATAGGGGAAGCTGCTCCATTTTCCTGGCATGGCGTGAAGGGTTTGTGTGGGGGTGGTGGCAGAGAGCAGGTGGAACTTGGGGTGAGCCCTGGCCCGAGGCCATGTGGGTGGTGTAGGAACCACATTCCCAGGGCTGTGGGACCTGCCTGACTGGGGGAGGAGTGCAGATGTGATGGTGTTGAGTGTTTTTCCCAAGCTCCGCTGAGGAACGTTGAAGCACCAAGAATTCCAGCTTGAGAGGAGGGCTCAGAGGGAGACTTGAGGTTTCTGTGGGTCCATCTGTAGGGATGGCAGTGTCTGGGAGCTCTCAGGGTGCTCTCTGATTGTCCTCTGCTGTACTGTGGTGGCAGGGGGCTTGTGGGCACATCTTGCAGGAGGTTGGTGGTCATGCCCTAAGGGCTGGGCAAGGGCAGCTCTACCAGAGCTGCCTTAGGCTGTTGTGGCAGTGGTGGTGACAGATAAGTGATGCAGCATTGCCTTAGGCATCAGGGCTGGGTGGAAGGAGATCTACTGGATCATGGTCCTACTGGTGCCCAAGGCCAGGTGGGACGGGACTTGGAGCAGCCTGGGATAGTGGGAGGTGTCCCTGCGTTGGCAGGAGTGGAATGGGATGAACTTTAAGGTCCCTTCCAACCCAAAACATCCAAGGCTTCTAAAGCAAAAATGGATAGGGCTGCATGGAAAAGCTAGAAGTCATGTAGTAGGTAGGACAATGTGGAAAGTGCTTTTATTTCTGTGTTTTCTAGTTGAAAGCCAAACAGATTGAAGTTTTAGAGTCATCCACCTGATTTAAATGAAACCATAAAACATCACCATTTCCCAATAAAAAGCTTTTGACAAAGTAACTGCAAAGCTCCCAGGAACCAAATTTTTCTTTGAATGAAATGCAGGGCACTCATTTGGGAAGAGTGGGTTGAGTAAGCCTCCAAACTGTTTTTTTCCCCCTTTAAATAGCACACTTGGAAGATAAGAATGTCGAAGAAACATTATTTGATAGTAGATCTGTTCCTGGAGGGAAGCACATGGAGCACGTGGGGTGTTTGCTGTGCCTGTGGTGTAGAGTTGGAAGGATGTGTGGTGGGGAGGGCTGGGCAGGGCTGAGATCCTCATCCCCCTTTTTAGGCAGCACATATGTTGTCATTAGAGGCTGGCTTGGGAAGCCATAAATGGAGCGAAGTTTGCTTCGTTGCCAACCCAGATGAGATAAAATAGTTTTATAGAGATTTATGGGGATAATAAACTATGTAGGGAAGTTTATGACACGTCTAGCTGTGATCAGTGAACCTTTAAAGGGTTTATTGGGCAGGGATGTTGTCTGCTGTGGACAAGCCTTGTGTGGTGTTGGAATAGTTGGCATTGTGCTATTGGTGTAAAATATTTTGATTTAAATCATGTATTTGCCTCTTCCCAGAGCCTCTCCTCCATAAATGAGCCTGGCAGACTGTGTGTAGTGGAGGACTGGTGGTCAGTCACTTCCAAGTTTTCATCCAAACAAGAGATGAAGCTGAGGGAGATCAGCTGTAGGAACGTGTCACTGAGCACCTCAAGCAGCACAAGGTTGTGTCAGCTTCTAGTGCTTAAAACTAGGATAAACTGAATTTCTGTCCCTAAGCCACTCATTCAGGATTTCTGATTGCCTAGATGAGCATGTGTCTTCCTGCAAGTAACCAAATAATACCATAAATAAAGTCCTGCCTGTCCTGGAAAAAAAGGACGGGAGTGGAAAACGTGGAGATTGTCAGAGTGCAGGACAGCACTGCTGTGGGAGGACGCTGAACTGAGCATCTCCTGCTGTGCCAAGGGAGCTCAGATGTGAGAACAATCTGGGATTCTCTATGTAGGAACCTGGACCTGTGTTGCACAAGAAATCTGAGAGTGAAACCACTGACTCTGGCAAATCTGACAAATGTGCATGACTGTGGGACAAATCCCAACTCCCCTTTTACTTTTGGCAGTGTACCACCCGGATACCCGGATATTTTAGCAGAGTGCCACCACTACGGCTTTGCACAGACTTGGTCTACCAAATGGTGTCTGAAATCTTGAAGTAAAGGCAGACTGTGTTGGGTTTAGGCAGGTTGTGGTAGAAGAAGCTGCTTTACAGTTAAGTGGCCACAGGAGATGAGAGGTGGCTTTGGAATGGGTCTGTGTCCTGAGGTTGTCCCAGCTCACTCCTTACTGCCCACCAGCAAAGTCCCAGTGGGACCCCCAGACTCTGCAGCAGCCTGACCACATCAGCTCTCACCTTCCTCATCCATGTTCCATACCCAACAAGCATTAATTGCCATCAACAAGCATCATTAATTGCTTTGATTCTTGCCCAGAGCTGGGGAATTTTATGGGGAATTGTGTTCCTTTCCCAATATCCCATCTAACACTGCCCCCTTGGCGTGTCCCTCCATGCCTTGTCCCTGTCCAGCTCTCCTGGAGTCCCTTTAGGCCCTGGAAGGGGCTCTGAGGTGTTCCCAGAGCCTTCTCTTCTCCAGGTGAGCACCCTGAGATCTCCCAGCCTGGCTCCAGGGCAGAGGGGCTCCAGCCCTTGCAGCATCTCCGGGGCCTCCTCTGGAATCTCTCTGACAGGTCCCACACACAGACCTGAAGGTCTGGCTGGAAAGGCTCTGGGACTAGAAGGCCTGATTTTCACTCTAAACTCTGCTTTTTTTTTGCCTTTTTTTTTTTTTTAATAAACTTGTCCTTTCTCTTGCAATACACAAGGGTTATATGAAATGCCTCCTGTGTGGTGGTCCCTGCAGAGGTTCAGTGTGTGCCCTGTGAGGATGTGTGCTGGTGGTGGTGGTTTGCTTCATCATGTTGTCACGTCTTCCTTCAGTTATGGGATAAATATTAACACCACAACCACCCACTAACTAGGCACTGCCTGCCATGGCTTATCATCCCAGCCCTGGGCTCTTGGAAAAACTTGACAACACCCTTAAGTTTAAAACAAACACACGTGAAACCCAGTCCCTCTGGGTCTATTAGGCCTGACCAGCAAATGTGCATTTCATTACCCAAAATATGCTGGTAGACCCAGCAGAGTGAGTGAGCCAAGGGGAAGTAGACCTGCAAAACACTTTGGATAAAATACAAAAAGTGTTTTTTATTTTTCCAGCCCACCCCCTTCTCTTCTTGATTTCTCCTGCCATGAATTCCTGGGTAAGGACTTGCATTTCTGAGGGAGGCCTGGGTGCCAAGCTGGGAGATGGATTGTGCAGCCCAGGCCCAGGAATGGCAGGAGTGAACCAGTGGGCGGTCAGAGAACACAGTGTGTTTTATTTTTATTTATTTTTCCTTCTTAATGGTGTCAGTGCTTGGCTCCGGGTGCCTGGATGGGAGAGTTTCTTGGTGTTGTCCCTGCACGTGGTTCAGTCCCAACAGGGTCCTGTGGTGGGAGCAGAGCTGTGCTGGACTGGATCCTGGGGAACAGGGACAGGACAGGGTGTTCCTACTCGGACAGGGTGTTCCTACTCAGCCTGGGGTGGTTGGCACAGCAGGGACCTAGATGGCTGGGGACCATGGAGCTTGGCTCTGCCTGGGTCTGGCTCATCCACCGCCAGGAGTTCTCTGTTGTCACCTCTGTAAGTGGGAGGGAACAGTTTTAAACTAAAAGAGGAGAGATTTAGATGAGATACTGGGAAGAAATTCTTGGTTGTGAGGGTGGTCAGGCCCTGGCACAGGGTGCCCAGAGAAGCTGTGGCTGCCCCTGGATCCCTGGAAGGGTCCAAGGCCAGGCTGGACAGGGCTTGGAGCAGCCTGGGACAGTGGAGGGTGTCCCTGCCCATGGCAGATGGTTGGAGTGAGATGAGTTTTGGGGTCTTTCCCAACCCAAACCATTCTGGGATTCTGTGATTCGCATGTGATCAGCAGGTGTGGCTCCAAGGTCGGCCCCATCCATGCAGAGTATCTGGGATGAGAACTGGTAACACCCAACCCTCCATTGATCCAGCCTGGTGCAAATTACAGACATCAGCGCTCCCCTTTCATCCCTTCTTGGTGGGCTTGGCAGCAAAAGCGCCTGCCTTTTCCAGTGGGATTTTGAAGGCGTTCATTACTTTGCAGTGTTGATGATATCTCCTGGTGCTTGGAAGGATTTTGTCATCTGAGCTGTGCTGCACAAGGATCCTGTGTTGGCCTGATGTGCAGGGGAGGCCGAGGCCCAGCCCGTTTCCATGGCCTTCGAAGAGCCACACGGCAAAAAGTGTCTGAAGAGTTATCTGCTATTTCTGGGGGAAATATTTTGCCTTTGGATGACTGGCTTCGTTGTTCACGTGGAGCAGTGATTTTTTATTCACTAATGTCTACATATCCCACTGCTCTCCCTCCAAGAAAAACACAGTGAGCTGTGTCACCAGCTCCACCAGACTGGTCTCACGGAGTGGAGCCGTGGTGGCTCCATGCAGGGAGTGTTACTGCATGTGAGAAGGTGAGTCACCAGCGGGGCTTTGGGCAGCAGAAGCTCAGGGCATTTTCTCTGGCTGCTTTGGGACAGTTTAACAGAAACATGTCAACTCTGCCCCGTTTTTCCAGATGGAAAAATAGGTGGGGAACCCATAGTTGATCAAATTAAAGAAAATTCCTCCATTCCAAGTAATATGAAGAATCGTAGTGGCCACACTTGTGAGCTCTACGATCAGTTCTTTATTTCAGTGGTACTGGGAAGGGTGGGATTTGGTCACAACTGGGGAAAACCTGCAGAGAGAGCAGCGATGGGAGAGCACCTGGGGACGGGTTCAGGAGAGGCAAAGCAAAAACCACCCCCCAGGTGTGCAAACATCATGGAGGGGTGCAAAGAGCCAAGTATCCCAATCCCTGCCCATCCCGTGCCAGTGGGAATCAGGTTGGATGGGCTTGGAGCAGCATGGTCTGTGGAAGGTGGAAGAGCATCACTGCAAAGGGTTGGGCCTGCTGAGGACCAAAGTGCCTCCCCCTGTGTCACCCAGAGGGCTCAGCAGCACCGCTGTGGGGCTCGTGTGCCTCCTGGGCTCACAGCTTGGCATCCTGCCCCTGTCCGTGAAAGCAGGTCAGAGACTTGGAAGTGATTTTTGGAAGCTGGATTCTCCTTTGAGGAGAATACAGCAGCACAGATCCTGATGGCTTCAGTACATGTTTCTTGGAGAAGCACACAGACTACCTGGGTGCACAGGCTGCTGTCCCACCAAATTTTAGCTTTTTTTTCTAAGAAACAAAGTGTCCGACTCTAGAGCCTTCTGAAATCTCCTGTTGGGATCAGGAGCCTGTGTTTACTCTTATAAAAGCAGAAGGGATGTAATTTTTTCATGGACAGAACCACAAAATCTGTCCCTGCACAAGGTGGTGTCTGGGAAATTTCTTCCTGGGTCTCTCTTCCCCAGTGCTGCTGCTTTTCATGTTTTAACCTGGCTTCATCTCCTGCCATCAGTGCTTCTCCCTGCTCTGTGTGGAGAAAACGGACCTGTAGGTGCAACCACAACAAGGAAAGGTGCAAGTGCTGTGGTCTGACCTGGTTTTTGGGTTTTCCCAAAGCAAGTCATCCTGCATGGTGGGTAATGAGTTCCCCTGTTACAGTTGCACAAGCTGGGGCAGGATAAAGAAGGGATTTCTTCAGGGTTTTTATCAAGGTATAGCTGTGGCAAAGACCAGCCTGCAGCCTCTGTCCCCACTCTCAGCTGCCCAGATGTTGTCATTCCCTGTGGGGGAACATGAGCTCAGTATCTTGCCTGAGACCACATGCACAGAGTCCAGACTCAGTCTCCAGGTGCTCAAGGTCCAAGTTTACTCAGCAGCCTGTGTTGCCTGGAGGTGGTTCCCTGGGTGAGTCCAGAGTGGGTTTAGTTAAACATCCTCCTGTAGGAGCTGTGTGTGTGGCTGCTCCTGTGAGCCAGGAGTGTCTGAGCGGGGTGCCTGTGTCTCCAGGGGTGTGTTACCCTGCAGAAATAGTTTCCTATAAATAAACAGAGAAAGGGGGTTGCTGCTGCGGGATGTCCCTGCACACAGGCTCTGCAAAACCTCTTGTGTAAATAACCTCACTGACAAGACCAGGGCCAAGTGGCCTGGCTGGGGAGGGCTCTTTGAAGGGAGGATGGGATGGTGGAGCAGGTGGATTCCTGCAGAGCCCAAAGCACGTATTGAGCCTCCATCCTCTCCCTGGAGTGGATGGAGGGTTTATCCATGGTGGGGGTGGGCTCCAGTAGTAGCCCTGCCTCTGGTGACACCATGGCTCAGACAGAGCCAAAAAGGGAGAAGAGACTTGTGGTGTCCTGCTTTGCTGGTAAGGAGCTGATTTATTGGGAGCTGCTCCTGCTCCCACTTCTCCTTGCAAGGGATGTGGCCATGACTCAGAGCAGGGTCAGGTCTGGGGGCAGCCCGGGGCCGGGGGACAGAGGCAGCTCTGCTCCCAAATGTGATCCATGGCTGTGAGATCAGGAGAGACACAGCTCACCATGCCCAAAGGGAAACCTGCTTTGGCTTTGGGAAGCACAGCTGGACTTGGCAGGGATAGATATGATACAGGGAAGAAGTCTTCCCTGTGAGAGTGGTGAGGCCCTGGCACAGGGTCCCCAGAGAAGCTGTGGCTGCCCCGTCCTGGAAAGTGTTCCAGGCCAGGTTGGATGGGGCTTGAAGCACCCTGGCATAGTGGGAGGTGTCCCTGCCCATGGCAGGGGGTGGAGTGAGATGAGGTTTTAAGGTCTTTTCCAACCCAAACCATTCCATGATTTTATCTCAGGTGTTTGGAGCTGGCAACTCGAAAGTGCCCCAATCCCTCCCAGCTGGCTCAGTCCCTGCTCTGTGAGTGGAGCTGTCATAGCAGCCCAGCCCCTCTGCTGGCACAGGGACACAGCTGGGCCCTCTCTCAGCTCCACGCTCCCTGCAGAGTCCTTTATTCCTGTTTGCCACTTGTGTGTCTGTACGCTGGGGAGCACTCTTGCCTCTCCCTGCACGTGCCACGCAGGATGCTCAGAGCATGTGCAGCTCACTCTGGAGGCACAGGGACACTTTCCCATCAGTGCTGCTGCTTTTCTCCTGCCCTTCACCAGCTTGGTTAGAAGCAATTTTTTGGACAAGCCACAATTTCAGTTTGTAGTTTGTTTGTCAGTGTCTCTGGGCTGGAGTTCCTCCCTTAAATGCTTTTCCCTGGCTAACTCTGTGTGTTTCAGGGCAGAGGGAAGAGCTGATGCTCAGGTGTGGTGGGAGCTGTGCACCTGTGTGTTCACAGGGGTGTTGAACATCCCTTACCCAGAGCAACTGCTTAATTTCAAGACTCCTAAGTGCTCAGTGGGAACAAGTGAAGAGGCACTTTGACTGTTCTGCTTTTTCTTTCCCCTTTCTCAAGAGAGATTGGAAGCAAGAGAGGGTTAGATGACCACAAGTGTGCTCAAGTGGTTGTGGAGCAAAAGCCCCCCTTTGGAAGAGCTGACACAGATTCATTTTCTTTGCTGGAGCTGCAGAGCCTGGCAGTGCTCAGGTACCTCAACACAGCAAAGGTCTCCCTGGTTTTCACACTGCCCCTTCCTGAGCTGCCCCCGGACCCTGTTTCAGAGCTGACCATCTTCATCCCACAGCAAGTGTGAATATGAGCTGGATTTTGGCTGGCAGTGCCAGGCAGGTGCTGGGCTGCATTCCCCAGGCTGCTCCCAGCCCAGAGGATGCTTCAGGCTTGTTTTCCTTTCATGGCTTTACTTTACTGCCACAGTGAAGGGAGAAATGCTAAACTGCAGGTAACCATGGGTTGTGCTGATTGGTTTGGCTCAGCAGAGGAGTGTTTCTTGAGCTGAGCACTGCTCTGGCTCAGGGGACAGTGACCTGTCCTCCTCTGTGCCTATGTGGGTGTGTGGCAGCTGCTTGACCTGGTTCAGATAAAGGCATGGGATGAAAGGGCTCTGCCCTGCTGGGAGTGAGCTGGGATGAAAGCAGCAGCCTGGCATGCCAGAGCTGCCATCTGAGCCTGTGGGTATCTGCCACCAAAAATGTTTCCTTGGAGCACCAGAAGAGGGGCAGGTTGCTCTTTTTGATGTGTTTCTTCTAAGCACATGCCAGGGATGTGGACTTGCAGAGTCCTGGACAGTGGGGAGAAGGGGCTGGGGTGTTTTTCCCTTTGCCAGTGCCAGTGGTGGCAGAAGGGTCCTGTGCCCAGCTGCTGGTGCCAGCAGTGTGTGGAGGAGCCATGTAGTTTATGCTGCCTGAGTGGGATACAGGGGTCTGGAGATATGATACTCTCTGCTCCTGGAGTATTCCAAATACCATTCAGCTTTCTGAGCTATTTGGGAGAGGAGACACTTCCCCAGGATCAGCACGGTCAGCTTGGATGCTTGCAGAGGGGACGGGAGAGGAGGGGTCTCCTTGGGAAAGGTGTCCTTGGCCAGGCTTTGGCTCTCCTGGGCTTCCCAAGGTCCGGCAGCTCTTTCTCTTCCTAGCTCATTCACTGATTCCTGCGTTGGAATCTCCCTGTTACTCAACCCCTACCTTTTGGGGAACACTGAGTGACGGGGGTCCTTGACAGGGGCTGGGGGCAGAGGGATTCCATGGGGCTCAGTGAAAGCTGAGTGTGGATGTGTGGGACACAAAACACGCTGCAAGCCCCGAGAGCTCCAACTGTGATGTTCAGAGCTGTCATAAGCTGATCAAAACCAGATGATCTGCATCCGTCAGAGATCTTAAAGGGTCCTTCTCACTTCTTGGGACTTTGTTGTGAGGCTGTGACCGCCACATCCTTGTCTGGTCCAGGAGGAAGGAGCTCAGAGCTGAGGGAGCTCTGAGCGAGGGGTGAGCGGGAGAGCCGTGGGGAAAAGCGCTGGTGGTCCCGCTCTGAGGTGATCCCGGCAGCCTGGGGGAGCGGCGCGGTGTTAAATGTCATTTTAATGGGGACAGCAGCCCCTAAATGGAGCAAAATGCAACATGAGATGCATCAAAGCTGTGTTCGTGGTGGAACATATCCGTGGCTTTCAAAAACTAACATTGCTGCAGGACTCGGGCTGTGTGTCACAGGAGAGCCTGGAAGGTTGGCCCTTGGCTTGGCCCAAGAAAATGGGAGAAAAGCTCCTGGCTGCTGGAATGTCTCTGTTGAACTTAGGGTGGTGGGACAAAGGAGAGAGGGAGAGGACCAGTTACACAGGATTTGCTTCAAAGATACTTTATAGTCAGATCAGCAATGATGGAGAAAAGGGAGCAGGGAGAGGGGAGGGAGAATCTTTCTATCACCGTAGTTGTGGGGGGTAAAAGGAAAGCCAGACTTTCCCCCTCCTTTGGAGTACCCCATCCCGTGGATTTAAGCTCTGGCTTTAAAAGGAGAATAAAAAATAATGAGGACATGGATAGATGGTTTCTTTTTATCTCTACAACTGAAGAGATAAATGTGACATTAATTATGTGACACAGCTTTGAAAATCATTATGTATCTCTGTTTTTTTTTAAAAGGAAGGTTTCAGATTTCTGTCTGGGACTAATAAAGAAGGACAATTTGAAAAAATAAAAACAACTTTAAAGATGATCTGTAGGGAGAGTTGATTGTCTTAATTTTCCCTTCTGTAGATGAAGCTTGTTCAGCTCTCCCGTCTCTTGCATGGGTGTGCAGGAGCTGCTGAGGGAGGGAGAGCCAGGAGGGAGGCCTGGCAAGTTTAACAGGACAGAACGTGCTTTGGGATGGGTGAGGGTGAGATGGGACCATGAGAAGGGGAAGCACTGAGCTCTGCACCCCTCTGTCCCCAGGAGAGAGGAAGTGACAGCAGTCAGCAGCACTGAGTGAGCAGTTTGTAATATTCTGTCAAGGTCTGCAGGCAGCTGCCTCCTGAACTGGGTCAGGACAGGGCAGGGAGACCATCAGGTGGGTGAGTTTTGTGATGGCATTTGAAGTGGTGGTTGTAGGATCCTACAATAATTTAGGTTGGAAAAGCCCTTTAAGATCAAGTCCAGCCATAAACACAGGACTGCAAGGCCACCACTAAACCATGTCCCCAAGTGCCATCTTATCATAGAATCATCACAGAATCCCAGGATGGTTTGTGTTGGAAGAGACCTTAAAGCTCATCTTGTTCCACCCCCTGCCATGGGCAGGGACACCTTCCACTATCCCAGGTTCTTCCAGGCCCCATCCAGCCTGGCCTGGGACACTTCCAGGGATCCAGGGGCAGCCACAGCTTCTCTGGGCACCCTGTGCCAGGGCCTGCCCACCCTCCCAGGGAACAATTCCTTCCCAATATCCCATCTAACCCTGCCCTCTGGCAGTGGGAAACCATTCCCTGTCCCTCCATCCCTTGTCCCAAGTCCCTCTCCAGTCCTCTTGGACAGGGGAGCTCTGACCCTCCAGCCCAGACTCCACCCAGGTACCTATGGCCCTGCACCACTGGTCACCCATGCAGCCAATGCAGCTCTTCAGCTTGGCACGAGCTCTGCTGTGAACCTGTCCTGGTGTGACCTTTGTTATGCCCTTTCTCAACCTCTCCGTGGATGGGCATTTCTGCTGGGCAAGCAGACACCTGCTTGCAGGGTGAGGAGCAGAGAGGGTCTCAGGTCACTGCTGCCCATCAAAGCCCACACCAGTGGCAAAGGGTCACTGTGCTTTGCAGCCACTGTCAGGGTGATGGGGACACAGACAGCACAATAGCATGGTCACCACAGGGAAAGGCAGCAGGAAAGCACCCTGGTGAGAAAACAGGTCAGTGCCCTCCCCTCCAGCACCAAATAAATTCTGGAAGCATGTCCCAGAGAAACGCACCCCTGAGTTTGGGTGGTTTGGGTGTCTAGAGTCCCTGGTGGCTTTGAGATTTTTATAACATTCGTCTGCATGCCGTGTGGTGAAAGGCCAACAACTCCCAGGTGGGAGCTCTCGAGGGAATTCTGTCTTGCTACTAGAGATGGGCTCCAGGGAAGAGCCAGGCAGCTCAGACCCCTTCTGCAGGGGGGATTTTTCTCCTGCCTCATGCATGGTGGCTGGCAGTCTGATGCAGCCGAGCCTGTTCCACCTTGGCATCTTCTCAAGGCAGGATCCTGCCATGGTGTTCCTCCTCCTCCCCCCTGATGGATGGTGGCCGGGCTGCTGGAGGACCTGCAGGATTATGTCACCCTCTGCGGTGGCTCCCGCCGTGTGGTGGCTGCGGTGGCCCCGCCTCGCCTCCAGCGCAGGCCCTGCTAATATTTGCTTTATGACACATCTCTGATAGTGCTTGGTGTGTGCTCAGCCAGTCCCTAGAACTCAGCAGCGCCGGCAGTACGTCAGACCAACAATAACAAAAATAAATCACTCCACACTTTCCGTCGGGTGTATATTTAGTGGTTACTGTGCACGAGCCCCCAGGAGAGCCCGATGTGTTTATGGGGGCCAGCCCTGCCCCTCGCAGCGCTGCCTCCACGCCGGTGCTGCTGCACCCCCAGGCTCGGTCACGCTGGGCTGCAGAGCCCAGGTCACCCCCAGGCTGGCTGTCAGCATCTCCGTAAATCCTGGAGCTCTCCCTGCCCTCGCCCAGCATGGACTTGAACTTTCCTTGGAACACAGGGAATGAGCAGAGCCCACCCAGAAGGTTTGATGAGGGGAAGGGGGGGAGGCCCAGGGATGCCCCCCCCGTGAGGTGCTCCCCCTCCCAGCTCAAACGCTGGCTCTCATTTATGCTCAGGGGTGATGTCCCTTCTCCCGTGCTGCCTCCCCAGCCTCAGCCCAGGTGGAATTTTAAACACTCCAGCCTCAGTGACCACCTTTCAGCTCCAAAATTTTCTGAATAAATAGAAGTGTGTGCCACCACGGGTCGTTCTTCCTGCTGTCCTTCCCTGCACATGCTGTCTCGAACCTGTGTTCCATGGCAGCTCATGGCAGTACCTGTTGCTCAGCTTAAAAACCTCAGCCCTAGCAGTGTCCTTGTCACTAGGCCAGCTGCCCGTGCCACAGGGGGTTCCAGGGCCCATCTCCTGCTGAAGGATGCTCTCTGGTTTGCAGCATCATGGGGCAGGTGGGCAGGTAGCACTGAGGGTTAGGAACAGCCTGGGAGGGAACACCCCTGGGATGTGGGGAGGTTGAAGCCCTCAGCGCCGAGGTGTGCCGTGGGGAGGAGCAGCAGAGTGATGCCTGCAGGAGACATGGCCAGCTCAGGCCAGCTCTGCTGGTGGCCCTGGGCAGCCATTTGGCTGTTGAGGGCTGCAGAGCTGTCTCTGCACTCCCACGCCAGCTGCCTGGCTGTCCTCGTGTCCAGCCTCGAGCTGCTGCACGCTTGGCTGGGGTGGAGCAATGAGTAATGATCCAAACCAAACCAGGACTTGGCTTTTCTGCCTGCAGGGAGTCTCTGGTCTGATCCTGCTCTGCCCTCTGCAAAGTCTTTTTTCCACTAGGACACCCCTCAGGACGGAATGCAGGAGTGGTCTGCATCATTTTAACCTCAGTACAGTGTTAGGACCAGACTTAATGCAAAGCTTGAGGATGTTTTACCCACCATGCCACCAGCTGATCTTCTGAGTCAAAATCTTTGTCCCACTGCTCACCTTCTTCATAGTGGAGATTGTCACCTGCCTTCCTTGACCCTGAATGGGACCTTGCTATAAGATCTTGCTTTAAGGTACACTGGCAGGACAAAGGGGAATGGCTTTAAGCTGAAGCAGGAGCGATTTAGACCAGATATTAGGAGTAAATTCTTCCCTATGAGAGTGCTGAGGCCCTGGCACAGGGTGCCCAGAGAAGCTGTGACTGCCTCTGGATCCCTGGAAGTGTCCAAGGCCAGGCTGGACAGGGCTTGGAGCAACCTGGGATAGTGGAAAGTGTCCCTGCCCATGGCAGGGGGTGGAACAAGATGAGCTTTAACACAACCAACACAAACCATGCTGGGATTCTGTGATCTCCTAAGGGTCCATCAGAGCAGAGAGTGGCAGGACCTGTTCCCCTGGGCAGGGCAGGGGGTTTGCATGGGCAGCTGCCAGACAGGCCACCTCCCCCTGGGTGGGAACGTCCCCGGGAGGGACTGGCTCAAGGACAGCAAACACACCCTAAGGAGGATTTGCTTGTGGGAACATCTTGCTCTGAGGTCAAGGCAGAGGTTGCCTCAGGAGCCCAGTGGATAAGGAGGTGGCCATGGCCTCCAAAGCCCCCAAGAGCCCCATGAAACCACCTTTGAGAGTGGCTGGTCCTTGCTTCCATTGGGCCTGGCTGTCCACACCAGTGATGTGTTCTCAAGCGTCTCCTCCTCAGCTCAGCCTGGGTCATGCCATGGGCTGGCCTAACCCTGCTGCTTGCATGGATCATCTGTCTTTGCTCCAGGGCCTTGGCAGGGTGGGCAGAGGCTTTTCCCCAGCAGCCCATGGAAGCCCATTCAAGGTTTCTCTTGGCATCAGTGCATTTCAGATAAGAACTGTAATTGCTGCTCAGCGCTGTAAACCTCAGCTCTGCTCCCAAACCTGAGCCTACCTGCCTTGGACTGGGAATCCCGTGGAGCAAAAGAACATCCTCATGCCCTGCTTGCTGCAGGGCTGCTCCTGGGCACTGCAGTCAGATATCATGAAACCAGCACAGTCTCAGCCTGCCAGCAGCGAGACTGGCTGGCTTTGGAAGCAGTCTGTGCCCTGGGATCTGGCAGTGCAGCTGCTTAGAGTCACTGAGTGCTGCACTGAGTGGGTCTTTCACCTCTGGAGTGGGCAGAGCTAATGCCAAGGGGCAGGAGGCTGGGCAGCCCCAGCCATGGAGGAGTGTTGTGCTGGAGAAGTGTGGCTGTGCCCGAGGGGCAGCATCAGGCAAAAGCAGCCCCTGCTGTGGCAGAGAACTGGATGTAGCTGTTTCATAGCATTCTTTCTGCATCCCTAGGATTTTTGGTGTGATTTTGAACTTGTCAAGGCCCTTGGGGCACCCTGGCTGTTAACCATTATCTGCCTTTGGGCAGGAGTGGTCTGTGGGCAGAAATGAGTGGTCACCCTGAAGATGCCTTGGTTCCTATGGCTGAGATACAGCAGCTCAGGCAAGCTGGGATTGCTAGTTCCTACATTTCCTTAGCGTTCAGCCCAGTGAGAACCAGATTTTAATTTAGGCATATCACCTGGCCACCCTCAACCTGCTGAACCCTGCAGGGCTGTCACCTCACCCCTCCCCACCTGTGGTGATGACTCTGCCTGGGCCCTCATTGCTCATGCAAAACATTTGCCCTGCAATTTGTTTTGTTGCAGTAGCGCTTGCTCTTAATTACAGGGAACCTGCAATCAAAGCAAAAGTGTCACAAGCCTTGTTGCTGTCCTTGCCTGTGACCAGCAGCAGTGGCAGTGAGGCAGCTTCTATGTTCCATCCTGTGAAGTGTTCAAGGCTAGGCTGGATGGGGTGCAGGGCAATGTGGAAGGTGTCCCTGCTCATGGTAGGGGGTAGAATGAGATGAGCTTTAAGGTCCCTTTGAACCCAAACCAGTCTGTGATTCTGTTTCCACTTTCCTTTGCTGGTCAGTGAAAAGTGCAGGAAGGCTCTCCTGTATCTGGGTCGTTGGGACCAGCTGGAAACCAGGCACACACCTTTCCCAGGGTGCTCCCACCTACTGCCTTCAGAAGGGCTTACAAAACAGCTGGGTGAGAAGATCCCATTTCCCTGTTAAAAGGAGCATGCAGATGTCTGGATGCAGATGCTGCACGTCCTGCTGCCGTGTCATGCAGCTTCCCAAGATCTGGGGTTAGAGTGGTTGATGGGTTTAATTCAGCCTGGAGTTCCCATCCAAATCTCAGCTGCTGCATTGCCCAGTGCCAACCACAATGTGTGGGGATACCCAAAACCATCTTGCTGTGAAGGTGGAGAACCAAATTTACCCAGACAAGCCAAGTCTGGTGCATGAAAGCAATGTGTACTTAGCTACGCTCTGCTTGCTGCCCCAGGGTGTCAGCCTGCCTTGCCTTCCTCTGATGATGCCTCTGATAGGGGGGAGAAATGGGAAATAATGGCTGGTTACCAGTTCTGCACAAACAAAACTTGACTGCTGGGTAGCTGCAAGCTAGTGACCAAGATTCGGTGGTGGTATCATGTGGAAGCTTCTTGCTGTGGTAGATAAGGATCTAAGCCAGCACCTCCCTGCCTCTGGTGCTGGGATCTCTTCAGCTCAGCGTGTGAGGTACAAGGCTTATCTCAATATTAAAACTGGTAACAATGAGTGTTTCTTAAATCTTTCCGACTTCAAACACTCTCATGGTTTGTAGTGCTGTGGTGCCTTTCAGCTGAGACAGCTCCAAGCTATCAGCAAGGGAGGAGACGGAGAGTCCTTGTGCTCCTGGGGAGAGGAGGCAGCTCTGCAGTAGGGTTGGGATGGATTCAGCAAACCCACACAGGTCTGGGAATGGGATCCCTCCCCTCTTGCCATGTATGGCTCAAGTACTCCCCACTTGTAACACAGCAGGAGTGGAATCATTGGATAGAGCAGATGAAATAATTCCAGATTGAAGTAGAAATTGTGAGTGCAGCCCTCAGGTACCTAAAGTGGCTCCAGGAGAGCTGGAGAAGGACTTTGGACAAGAGCAGGGTTCGATGGGATATTGGGCAGGAGTTGTTCCCTGGGAGGGTGTTGAGGCCCTGGCACAGGGTGCCCAGAGAAGCTGTGGCTGCCCCTGGATCCCTGGATGTGTCCAAGGCCATGAAGCACCTGGTCTAGTGGAAGGTGTCCCTGCAATTGGGTTGGAACCAGACGATCTTGAAAATCCCTTTCAACTCACCCCATTCTATGATAGATGTTATACTCTGGATGTGGGTTTATCATTGCCTCCCAGAGGTGAAGCTGGTCAGGACAAGGCTGCTGAGGATGCTCTGCTCTCTCCCCAGTAACAGGGCTGGGGCTCAGGGGCTGTCACTGCCTGGGGGGGTTCTGCAGGCACTCCTTTGTCCCTCCTTACACAGACTGCCTCCCTGCTGGCGATGCTGCCTGGGGGTGATGAGGTGGAGGTGGATCAGAGTTAAGCCCTGCCTGGCCTCCCTGTTGCAGGCAAATGAATTTTCAGCTCCCAACAGTTTGTCGTGACTGCTGGGACACCCCCATACTTTCTCCTGCTCTGTGGGTGCCAGAAGAAGCTTTGTCTAAAACAGCTTCCCATCAGGGAAGGATGAGTTTCAGCATGGCCTCAAGCACCAGTCTGCAGCAGGCCTGAGCATCTGCTCAGATTCTTCTCTGAGGTTATCAGGCAGTAACTGCTACCTTCTCCAAGATGAGATCACATCCCTGCCTTGAATGTCATGGAATGTCTGGTGGTTCCAGCCTGTTCCACCCCAAACAGCAGCTGCTGGGAGTCCCAAAATGAAGGGGGACAGGATGACAGAGGACTGGTTATGGAGGGGAACTCTCCTCCTTTTGTGTAAATAAGTGCTTTGAAAGCCATGCTGGATACCAGGAAATTCCTCACCTCCCCCAGTCTGGGCTTTTATGAAAGCAGGTGATGGTTTTGCTCCACAGGGAACACCTGCAGCCAGCAGGGTCAGAGCTGTCCCTGCAGCAGCCATGAGTGCTGGGTAGCTGGCATGTCCCCACAGCACTGGGGCTGGAGGTGTGCAGTGTTCTCCCTTTGTGGGAGAACCCTTTGTCAAGGGTTTTCCCAGCCAGTGCCCGCTGCAAGGGGCTGGCCAGGAGCAGGGCTTGGGGCCAGTGAGGTGACATCCCTTGCCCAGGAATGGGACAGGGCCAGACAGCTGCTTTGGAAGTAAAGGCAGGGAAATGCACTGCTGCCTGCTGGACATCCACCCCTCCTGTCACAAATATCCCCAAAAATGAGCTGGTCCTCACTGTTCAAGGTGGGGGTGGAGCAGTGCTGCAGCACCCAGCCAGGAGCCTGGATAATTTCAGGCTTCTTTTGTGTTTCCCAAATACTTTTCAGCAGAGGTTCCCAGAGCACATTTCAAATAATAGGCAATTTTTCTTTTTACTGCCCCTTTCAGGCTACTAAATGCTGTTTTCCTTTTCCACGGAAGCAATTTTGGGCACACGGAAGCTGCTTGGCCTCTGCAGACACACACAGTGCAGCTGAGGCTGGGAGAGGTTCATCTAAGAGTCCCAGGCTTGAGTTCTCCTTTTTATGCTGTTTCTGCCAGATTTGGGTCTGTGATTCTCCACAAAAGGTAGCCAAGGCAAAATAAATGTGGAATTAGATGGTACATGGAAGCAGACTGGGTGATGTGTCCCAGCCAGGCTCCAAATCTGCTCCTGATGCCAGGGTTTATGGATTGCTGTTAATCTGAGAGGTAGCTTTGTACACTTAATAGGTGTGACTGATCCTGGTGCCAGGAGATTGGCCATTCTCATCAGGTCATTCTTTATTTATAACCTAAAGCAGCTGGAAGTTTCCTCCTGGAGGGAGCGGAGGAGCCGCACTGGCAGCGACGTGGCAGGGTCGGTCCTTCTGCTGCCACCAGCCTGCTGTGAGTTGGCCTCAGGGTGAGTCCTGGAGCCGTGGTGGCTGGAGCTGGGATCTCCCTCCCTCTGGCATGGGGAAGGAGCAGAGAAGCAGCTCTGGAGAAGGACCTGCAGCTCCTCTCAGCCCACAGCCTTCTCTTGCAAGGAGAGGCTGTGCTAAGAGAGACAGTGCTCAGGATGGAGAGGGAGTCCTCTCCCTCTCTGACCCAACCCCTTCCCACCCATCCATCAGTTTAAAAATAGCTGGTGGGGGTCTTTTTAATCCCAGAAGCCTCAGGCTGGTGGTGAGACTGGTTGGGAAGGGGAGGGAGGGATGTGCCTGAGCGTGCACTCAGTTCAATTAACCAGCGCCATGTCAAACACCACCAAGCTCCCTGTCCCCCTGCCCTGCTCCAATTAGCTCTCCCTTTAATGAGAGCCTGCCTCTTGCCTCGCTCAGCTAATTAAAGAGCCCATGCCAGTAAACCATGGCACCAGGTTGACGGTTGGGAGCTTTTCTGAGCAGGATGTGAAGGGAAGAGGGATCACGCTGGCAGCAGCTGCTTGGCCGGGGGCCCTGTGGATTCAGCTCACCCCCACCGAGCTACTGGAAATGGAATATCAGGTTCTAAACCCTGGTTATAAATACGAGTGCGAGAGCTGATGCAACCCTGGCAGACGAGAGCGAGGTGTTTGGAAACAGGAGACTGCTGGCAGGGAAGGAGAGCTGCCCCACTCTCCCACATCAGCTGGCAAAGCTGCTGAGGGGTCCCTGCCCCACCCCGCTCCCACCACCCGGACTGGCCTGGGGCTGCGCTGAGGGAATTAGCTGGGGTAATTGGCGGGCTCCATTGGCTCCTGGGTCTCTCTCCCCCTCTAATAAGTTTTTCAGCCCGAAGAAGAGAAATCTCTGGTGAGACCTTAGAGCCTCTTCCTGTTCCTAAAGGGGCTACAAGAGAGCTGGTGAGAAGCTTTGGCCAACAAAAAGGTCCTGGGAGTGACAAGATAAGTTTCTGAAGCACTTGGAACATCTTGGTTCCCCCCTCCAAGAGCAGATCTGTGCTGACGTGGGTCGGAGAGGGGCTGGATGGGAAGCTGAGGGAAGGGTGTTCACAGAATCTCAGAATGGTTTGGATTGAAAGACCATCTCATGCCACCCCCTACCATGGGCAGGAACACCTTCCACCAGGACCGGGTGCTCCAAGCCCTGTCAGCCTTTCTCCATAGGAGAGGTGTTCCATCCCTCGGCTGTTTCAGGACATGCTGAGCTCTGGCAGCACCCATGGGTGTTTTCTGGCTGAGGTCTGGTGTCAGAGCTCTTTCTGCAGCCAGCTCATCACCTGCAGGGATTTGGGAGTGACAGTACCAAGCCAAATCCACCTCTGCTCCCTGCGTCTGTGGCAGCTCCAAAAACCCTGTTCCTATTAATAGCAGAAATGTCTTGCTCTGAGTGGGGCAAGTGGGGGTCCCAGTGATTTAGCTGGGGTGAGGCCCTTGTCCTGCCATCTCTCAGCTGGTTCACAGCAATGACTGTAATTTGTGAGGAATAAACCTTTGTTTGGAATTCAGGAAGGAATTTTGCACCTGCTGAGGAGTATTTTGGGCTGGTATAGAAGAAGCACAGCAAAGACTCTGGAGAATAATAAACCCTGTAGGTTTCAAAGGAATGTCTTGAGCAGCCTAATGGTTTGAAAACTGTGAAGTTCCTTGCAGGACCTTGCCACCAGGCATTTATCAGGTGTCAGAGAGTGATGGGAAGCAGGGGAGGGCAGGGCAGGGCAGGGACAGGGACAATCAGAAGTTTTGGGTGTAGGGGCTGCTCTTGGCTCTGTGCCCACACCTGCTATGTTCTGCACCTTTCCATCTTGCCTGTATTCCTTGCCAGCAGTGGTTTTGTTCCTTGTCTGAGCTGAGTGTGGCACCAGCCCACGGCTCTGTAGAGGATAAAAGGCAGCCCCCGCTCTGCTCCTGCAGCCTGAGCCCTGCTCCTCACCTTCCAAAGCATCCTGTGCCTCCATCCCTAAGCTCTGGGATGCTTTGGCCAGGTTTGGATGTGTTTGCAAGGGGCAGAGCTGCTGGTTCTGCAGCCCCTGGGGAGGGCAAAGAGCAGATAAGGAGATGATGGTGCATCCCTGCAGCCCTCGCACCGTCGTCCCCTCTGGGACTGAAAATCCGGCGAGTTCTGTGCGGCCACTCCGGGATTTTAATTCCAGCCCCGCGTCTCTCTCCTCCGAGCCCCGAGCCCCGTCGGGGGGCCGGTGCTTCAGCAGCGCTGCCTGCGGCCGGGGGGATGCGGGGGGACCGGGGAAATCCTTCCCGTGCACCCGCCTGCCGAGCCCTTTAGATGTCGCGCTGGAGCAGCGAGTCCCCCGTGAGCCCTCGGCCTCCTCCTCCTCCTCGTGCTCCTGCTGCTGCTGCTCCCGCTCGCCCCGGCCTGGCCGCGGGACTCTCCGGTGACTCTGCCGGCGTCTGCCTCCGGACGAGTCACGCGGAGCCGTGGCTACCACATCGCCTGGCATGCACGGAAAAGGCTGGCACGACTCTAGTCCGTGGCTAGGAAATAGCTCGGAGATCTGTTGGGATCTTTGGGATCTCCTGAGGTCTCCCAGGGTGCTGCCTAGTGCCGTTTCCCCCACCCGTGGGGAGCTGCGGCCGCTCCCCGCTCTCCCGGGAAGGGTATAAAATCTCTGTCCCTGCCGGAGCCGCCGGGTGTCCGGTTACCCCGGGCTCCCAGGCATCCTCCTCGCAGGGCCGGGGCTGTCTCACATGCCGACGTGCTCAGGGCTCTTGGCCGGCTGTGGGGAAAATCTCAGTTCAGTGACGGTGTGACACGGTGTAGGCAACATTTTGGGAAACGCTGGGAACTCCTGGGACAGGAACATTCATCTCTGACGGTGTGATACGGTGTAGGCAACATTTTGGGAAACGCTGGGAACTCCTGGGACAGGAACATTCATCTCCTGTTTCTCCATGTCCCGTGCACTGGTGATCAAGCAGAATTCCAGCTCTGGGGTGGGATGCAGGATTGGAAGGGGGCAAAACGAGGAGTTGTCCCCACTCTACTTGTGCTCCTACCCCTCTCCGTCGGGGCAGGCTGGTTGTGATCTCTGCCGTGTCTCTCTCCCCCTGGGATTTTTGCCTCAGTCTTGTGTTACCTCTCAGCTTTCCATTTTCTTGGCCTATTTTTTCATTTTCTTGTTCCTTTTGCAGTCTGATCCTTGGTCCCTTCTCCTCCCACTGCTAGCTCTCTGCCCACCCTTGGGTCCTGAGCCAGCTCCAGGGTGATGCTGCCCCATGGAAGAAGAGAGCCCTGCCCGGAGGGAAAGATGGAAGCTCCAGGGGAATACGGGGGGGGGAGGTGTCCAAGAGACCCACAGCCCAGTGTGGCACCTCTTTGAACAGAGCTGTCCAGGTGTAAAGTATCCTTCTGCTGGCACATTAAATTGCATTTCCAGTCCTCTTTGGGGGCCTGTCCAACCAGAGGAGGACAGGTTATGGACCCAAATGCTCATGCCCTGCCTGCATTTTGTCTCGGCTAAGCTGTTTTTGGGCTGGTTCATTTTGTTCCTGCCCTGCCATTTTCAGAGTGAGTGACATCAGAAGCTCCAGAGCTGAGCCACTGGAGGGGGAGGGATTTGGTTGTGGAAAGATTGGATTATTCAGTTCAAAGGTAGAAGATCCTGCTTCTCTGGAGGTAGTTCAAAAAAGCCTGGAATTGCTTCCAAAACTCCAGTTACCTGACCTTGGGCATGAATACTGTGCGCCCTGCAAGGTGCCCCTGCTAGGCTCTGGGAGGGATCTCATCCCAGCAGGATGCAGCCCAGCCCTCAGTACATGCTGGGGTGCTGTTTGAGGAGCTGAACCTGGTCCCCCTGACCCGCTGGCTCTTGGAGCTCCCTGGTTTGCAGCAGTCCCTGTGCCAGGTGCAATGCAGCTTGAATTCCTGCCTTGCAGGTCTGAGCTCTTCCTCCACCTGTGGTGGCTTTGTCTCTCCTTGGTTCCCACCAGGAGATGGATACAGGGAAGCTGCTTTCTGGAGGAGACACTGAGGTGTGGAAGGAGCAGGCATTTGACTTTCACTTGCAGGTGGTCCCCAGAAAAGCCACCATGGGTAGGAGCTGTCAGTGCCTGAGCAGTGCGAAAATGTCCTCTGTGAGCCAGGCTAGCTTCCCAGACCCCCTGGATGAGCACGGCTAAGCTTCCACCAAAGGTCAGGTCCTGCTTCTGCTCCGTGGGACTTTTGCCATCTCTTTCAGCAGACAGCAAGTTCTGGGCTGATGCATTTGGGAGAGGGAGGAGCAGAAGAAGCAAATATCATTTATGGTTCTTCTGCGGGTCATTTGCTGCTTGCGAGAAGGAGGCTGTGTTGGGTTGCTGGATGGTTCCCAGGAAGAGGTAATCTTCATGGATTCCAGCTTCTTTCCACAAGGCTGATGATGGTGAAAGGGGAAGGCAAAGGCAAGGAGAGGAGCTGCATGGTTGCAGAGCTGTGAGGGATGGTACAGCACTAATGGTGACCAGCATGCTCCCAGGGCTGGAGCTCGATCCCTCCCAGTGCTGTCGGGCCCTGCCGGGTGCATGAAGCACCAGCAGCCAGGATGCAGGTGAAACAGGGAAGACATTCTCATTCCCTTTCCCAGCAGGCTGAAGGAACAGAAAGAAGCAAGTTCAGTGCTAGGAATGTGGGAGCACAGAGGCCTCTTCCCTCCTTTCCTTTCCCCCTGACTTTCTGAGGGGTTTCTCCCCAGCCCCTTTGCAGCCCTGCACGGGGAGGCTGCAGGACCAGGCACAGCTCCCAGGGCTCCCAGGGTACAGCATGTGATCCGTGGGAAACGTGGGACGGTGGCAGGAGGGCGAGGGGAAAGGAGCAGGAGGAGAAGGGTGTCCCCCTGAGCCCCCCCGCCCCGTCCCACCGAGCGTGCAGTGAATTCCTGCTGGCTGGGCTCATGTGAGAGCATTATCCCCAGGATGAGCTCATGCGCGAAGCGCGCGGGTTATCCGTGTGATTCCGGGTGCTGGAGTTATGTGCAGTTGCCATTTCCACGCATTCCTGGGTTAACAGCCGATCAGGTTTCACTGTTCACATCCCCATTGAGTGCTCGGGCCGTGGCTCCGACGCTGGTGATGGAGCGAAATCCCTTGGCTGTCTGGCTTTTGCTTTCCCAAACCTGGCCTTCCCTGTTCCTCTTCTTCCTTGATCTACTCCAGGCCCTCCCTCCTCTCTCCTGTGGCATTGGCCACACTGCAGGTTCTCCATCCCGTTCCTCATTTCACGTTGATGCTGCTAGAAGTTGGTTGGGGCCATCGCTGTGTGGGATTCTTGGAGAGCCCCTGTCCCCTTGCTGGTGTGTGGATCAGGCTGGCGATGAGTTACCACATCCATCAGAACCCTTGCTCTGCTCCAGTGGGGTGTCCTGGCAGAAAACCAGAATCTGGAGCAGGGTACTTCCCCCCTGTCCCTTCGTCTCTGTTTCCTCACTCATGGGAGGACCTCAGGGAAGATGAACAGCTGAGGAAGGACACCCTGTGTTTGACCAAAAGACTCGGCTCTCTGTTTGTCATTCAGTCTCTGGTGGGTCAGTAATGGGACCAGCCCTGGAAGGGTGTTTGTGACTACAGTGGAGGGTCAGGTCATCTCAACCACTCCAGCCAGGCCATGAGAGGGTCTGCCAGGCTCTGGGGTGTCAGCACGTGGCTGTTGAGTACCCGTGGCAAAGGACACTCTTTGACTTGCTCAGTTCTTGGCTCTTTCCCTGGTGAGGAAGGGATGGGAGAACCAGGATGGCCATAATTTGCAGAAAATGAGCTCTTCTAGGTTTGGTGGGTGTCCATGTGCAGGAGGAGGCTCAGGGCTGGCACCAGGCTGGCTGTGACCCAGCCCACAGCTGGCTGTGACACCCAGGGTGGCCCCTCACCTACACCCATCCAAGGGAGAATACTGGCAGAGCCCAGGTGTGTCTCCAAAGGGTGAAGCCAACACATGTAGATCACTGTCCATCCCATTAGCATCACTGCAAAAGTGGCTGGAGCCTGTTCCTCTTCTTCCCAAGGTTACCCCAGCTGTGAGAGGGCACATCTGCATGGAATTTCATGGCTATGCTGGCATGTCCCCTGTAGCTTCAGGACATGAATTTGGTGCCAGTCCATAGCACAGACGAGTCTGCAAGCCTTGGAGTGACCTTCAGAGCCAGGGCCAGGCGGGGAGGCCATGGAGGTGAGGATGGGGAGATATCACTGCTTAGATTTCCCTGGTTCCCAGTCAGGGAGTGAGTTGGGTGAGGAAAGAGCCTGATCACCCAAAATGAGTTTCCATACTAAATCCAAGGGCCCACAATACCAGGGTGGAATTGGCTCATTCCTTGGGACTCTGCAGGGAAGTGCTTGGAAAGAGAACTGTGGGAGGGCTTGACCAGCTGGGGACCAGGTGAATTTTCTGCTCTGTTGAAAGTTGAAGGTGTTGGCTGAGCCTCAGGTGGTCGAGCAGGTACTCTGCAGGTATAAGTGTTGGTGCTGGCTCTCGCAGTCCTGAGCCCATCCCCTCTCTCCTACTGACCTCTGCAAGGATGAGAACTGTATCCTACGACAGCAGGGAAGAGCTGCTTTGGATGCTCCAGGAAGTAGCCTATTAAAAGAAAAATAATGCATGAATTGTTCTTTTTTGGAGAGTTCCATGCTGCCAGTTTGTTAGGGCCTGAGTAAGAGGCATTTATGACAGCAGCCTCAAATAAATTGCTGAAACTATCTATGTGAATGGGGCAGAGGACTAAACTCAGAGACTGATATAATTGTTTTTCCATCTTCTGTGCCTTAAAAAGCAAAAGATGGAGTGATGTGAATAGATACAAAACTGATAATGGCCAAATTTGGAAAAATCTTAGAAAAAACTGGAAGGACACAGCTGTGATCATGGCAAATGTGTGTGCTGCCTTCTCGTGCACTGATCCTGCACTCTGTGGCTACGGGCACCGGCGTGGTCCTACACCCTTCTTGGGGAGGGGCTGGGCCGACATGTTATTTTAGAAGGTATTTTATATACATCCTAGCTGTGCATTGCAGCTCTGTTTTTGTCCGTGTGCAAGGTTAGGATGCTGTAAGTGAAGTTCCCTTTGTCGGTGTGTGGAGAAAAAGGGAGGGCCAAACATGAATGGTTGGAGGGGAGATGCTCCTCTGCTTGGGAGAGGGAGATGGGAGTACACGGGGTTCCAGCCCTGGAGTGATGGAGGGGAGTGATGTGGAAAGAAAACACAGCCGAGGATCAAACACATGAGTGTGCACTGAGCTGTGCTGGTTCAAACCTTCTTCTTGTTCAGCAGCAGTGAGGTGAAGGGTGTTGACATATTAAGTGGTGGCAATTAGGCTGGGAGTTAACACCTTATTAAGTGGGACTGGGGACAGTTGGCACCTCCAAGTTGGCAAACCCAAGGGCTAAATGGAAGTCTTTGGGAGTCAGAGGAGCCAGCCCAGCTCCAGAGTTGTGGCTCTCCCTCTGGCCAGCTCTGCCATGGCAGCTCAGGGCAGGGGCTGCCTTGGCTCATATTTTCTGTCAGGATTGCCACCACCATTCCCAGATCCTGTGCCCACTGAAATCTGGGGCACGGTGTTCCTGGGGGTTGGATGGGGGGCCTGGCTGTGTGACCTCTCCTTACCCTGCGTGACTCCAGCTGGTAAGGGAGCGTGGTGTGCCAACACCTGCAGTGCTCCTCCATGCTCAGGTGCAGGGATGTTGGTGTCCCACTGCAGCTGCTCAGCCCAGGCAGAGGAACCAGCTGGGGCAGGGGTTTTGTGCTTTGGAGCCCTTTTCTACCAACTTTGCCAGACACTGCAATCAGCCAGGCGCTTATTCCCAGCCCATCAGCCATTCCTGGGCCTGCTGTGGGGGTGGCAGCCTGGAGGAAGGGCTCATTCCTCAGTGACTGGAAGAGGGAGAGGAGACACCAGTCCATGAAATGCAATAAATCCTGTCATGTAGCACTTTCTCTCGTGATTACTGGGATGCGTATCCATAAGGGCCTTTTATGAGACCCAGGCCCTGTATTTTCCAATTTGCATTTACTGGCCTTGTTCGTCCTGCTCCTGATTCAGCCCGTCTGAGAAATTCCAAGGATGCTGTTGGGCTTTCTTGGGTTGTTGCCCCATTTGGAGGGTGAAACCTCGACCAGTCTCAGGGGTGATAATGGGGATGCCTTTGGAGCCCCTTGGTGTGAAACAAGACATGGTCCATGGGGCTGGGGATATTTTGATGTTGGCCTCTCTTCCAGCTAGGCATGGTGCAGGAGGAGTTGTGCCTGCCAGGACATCCCAGGACATGGCAAGGGGAGCTGATTTTCCTGCACTGGTGTTGGCTGACATTCCCAGATGCAGCTGGGGAATGCTCATCTGTGTTCCCAGATTGCTTCCAACCTTTCCTTGCAGGTTCCTTCAGTGGGATGACCGCGTGGCCTGGGGATGGGGTGAGGTCGGTTCCTGCTTGGACAACCTGGGTGCTGTTCTGCTCCAGCCTCTGCTGACATCACCAGTGGAGTCAGCATCCCTGGAAGTGTTCAAAAAACATTTGGATATGGCATTTGGGGACAAAGTTCAGTGGGGCACCTGACAGTCCTTGGTTAGTGATCGGTCTCGATGATCTTAGAGGGCTTTTCCAACTCTAATGATTCCATGATCCTGTGATGTCCACACCACCCTCAGCCTTTTCCCCTGCTTTCTCCCTTTCTCCTCATGCTTGGGAAGGGGGTGGATTTGCCGGCCTTTGTGAGTGGTGATGTCACTGCTGTCCCCGTGGCATGGCAGGGTGATGTCACAGCACCGTGATCCCGAGGAGGAGGAGGAGGAGGAGGCTTCCGGCAGGGGCGAACACGCGGGAGGGGCTGTGGGGGGAACCGTGAACTGAACCGGGAGGGAGCAACGTCAAAGCCAAGCGGGCGTCAGAGCCGCTCCACTGTCAGTGCCGTGGCTCTCAGTGTTTGCTTTTATGTGACAGCTGCTTCCAAAGGCTGGCGGCTCTCCAGGAGCCGGGGCGGGGTGAGTGGTGTGGCTGGTCCTCCGGCAGCGTGCCCTGCCCTTCAGAGAGACAGGCTCTGTGCTGCGGACAAGAGGCATTTTTGTGGTTCTTGTGGTTCCCTGTGTTTTTTTGTGAGAAGGGAAGAGGCAACTGGAGCACAGACTCTCGGCTTGAGCGCACTGCGGGTCGGGCGAGTGGCCCTGGGGCATTGGCAGTGCCTGGCCTGGCTCGGTGCCCACAGCTCAGGGTGCTGCTGTGGGTCCCCAGGGGCTGCAGGCTAAAAGGGAGATGTGTAATCCCCAGTGCCCCGTCCCTGGGCTCCTGTGCTCACTGTGCCCACCCTGTGAGCAATGGCGTGGGGTGATAGCCCCTGCCTTGCCCGCTGGGCTAGGGGAAGAGCCCAGGGTAGCCCAGGACATCGGGACTTTGCTGTGGCCTGGGGTTTCCATGTCTGCTGCTTTGGCACGGGGCTGTGTGAAGGCATCTTTTACCCTGACAGCAAACCCATGGTGACAGCTACCGCGAGGGGTGAGATTAAAACCAGATGCACCCCTCTCTCTCAAACGCCAGTGAAGCCAGAAACAGCCCCCTGGGGACGGGTAGTCTGGGAAGGGCTTGGATGTGCTGCTTTTCCCCTGCTCGGCCTTGGAGCCCAGAGGCACCGCTGAGCCCAGGGCCAGGGAGCGCCCAGCCGTGCTGCCAGGCTGCAGTGGGCACGGCGGGGCCCTTGCCCAAGAGGCAGCGTGGCCCGGAGCACGCGCGGCCGTGGCTAATGAGGAAAGACGTCGTTAATTAGAACAAGGCAGCGCGTCATATGTGTGGCGCCGGCTTTGAAAGGGCTTTGCGTGTTGTCTTCGTTAGGGGTGTGAGAATGCAGCTCACTCGCTTTTTCTTTCTGAACAAATTAAGGACACATTTCACCCATCAGGAGATGAAATAAAGTACAAGCAGGGAGGGAGCGTGTCTGGCGAGCTCCCTGTGCCTGTCCAGCCTCCTCTGCCCCGCCCAGCCCTGGGGTGTGCAGGTTCTGCCAGACCCCTGCCTGCCCTGGCAGCAGCATCTGTTGACCCCTGTCTGCCATCACATGGGGCCTCATGACCTTCCCAGCTCACCTGGGGTGGGTAGAGGGACAAGCTGCAGTTTGGGGCTCCCATAGGCTTGGCAGGGTGGAGATGCCCGTGGCTGGAGCAGCTGATGGAACTTGAAGCCCTCAGAATGCTCTGGCCTCGTGGCAGACTGAGGTCTGTACCACGGTGGGATTCCTCTCCTCAGTACTGGCCGTACGGATAACACTTCTTAAATTATTTTTAAATTTTCTTTTCCTGCTTCTGGACTTGACCTCCCCAGAGAAACACCATCACCATCATGGGGTCTGGAATGGAGGATGAGGTGTGGGCTGGAGGAAGAGACAGGGAATAAAATACAGCTGTTCCTGTGAACCATCGCGATGCTGGTGTTCTGCAGTTAATGGTTCCAAGGGCCACAAAGATGCTCCAAGAGCTGGAGCTCCTCTGCTCTGGAACCAGGCTGGGAGATCTGAGGGTGCTCACCTGGAGAAGAGAGGGCTCTGAGGACGCCTTAGAGCCCCTTGCAGGGCCTAAAGGGGCTCCAGGAGAGCCCAGAGAAGTTGTGGCTGCCCCTGGATCCCTGGAAGTGTTCCAGACTGGTTTGGACAGGTCTTGGAGCAACATGGGATAGTGGGATGTGTCCCTGCCCATGGCAGGGATTGGAATGAGATGGGCTTTAAGGTCCCGTCCAACCCCAGCCATCCTGGGATTTTGTGAAATTGGCACAGACAGCTGCCAGCCCCGGCTCCGTGGGAACCTCATGCTCGGAGCCAGCAGGGATGTGCTGGGCAGCGGGGCCAGGGTGTGCTGGGCACAGCACGTGGGCTCTGCTGGGAGAGGCTCTGCAGCCAGCACAGCTGGGGAGGCCCGTCCAGGCTGGGGACATGGCTCTGGCCAAGCAGCCATGAAGGGACTCCAGTCCCTGGCACCGCTGTCTCGCTCCTTGTTTCAACCATAGAGCATCAGAACTGCTGGAGCCTGAGAAAAAAACCTCAGTGCAGCCATCCCTCCCCCCTCAGTAATCCATTCCCTGAGCTGGATTTAGGGATTCACTGTGGCATTAAATGCAAATAACAGACGAGTCGGTTTCGCCCCAAATGGGGGAGGAAAACGAGTCTGGGAAAGGAGTTTGTGTGCGGTAACGTAACCGTAGCTCGGAGGGGCCCACGGCTCCACGCTCTGTGTGTCTCTGCGTGCCTCTATTTTACCCCTAATACTCGTGGACTGCTGGCTTGTAACGTGACGACTTTTCAACGTCAATAATGTATTGAATAACACTGTCAGAAACGGGGGAAGCGTTAACTCTTTCCCCAGGCTGTGCTGGCCTCTGCAGAGGAGCTGCAGTCCCATGGACAGGGCTGGCGATATTCAAACCCAGCCCTGGGGAATCTCGTGTCCCAAGATTGTTCCCTGTGCCTGGGGCACAGGGACAAGAACAATGGGAACCTGGTCCCTCCCCATCTAATGGTGGCCTGACTGAGGGCTGCAGACAGAGTGTGGCACATTTTACCACAGAACTTTTGAATTAGTTAGGAATTTACCAATTAAGTCACGTTAACTGACAAGGCATTGCTTGCTGTTAAATTTGGCACATCTCTAATTTTTTCCCTGTCCTGGTGACTGAGGAGCAGCTTTTAGCATTTGCAGAATGGATGTTCCCCACATGGGAAGTGCCTCTGTCTGTTGGCTGTACCAGCCCAGCTGGGACCACTTCCCATCTCACACTGGTACTTACTCCTGCCCTGTCTTTGGTGACATTTCCTGCTCACCAAGACAGCATTTCCGTTTCGTATTCCTTGGTGAATATAATTTTTTTCCCATCATGGAGACTCCCCTGCTATGGCCAGCAGGCAGCAGTTGCTTTGTAAACCATTAAGCACAGAATCATATAATCACTAAGTTTGGAAAAGACCTTTAAGATAATCAAGTCCAGCCATTAACCCAGCACTGCCAAGACATAAGTGGCATATCCATACAGCCTTTACACCTCTCAAGGGATAGGGACTCCACCACTGCCCTGGCCAGCTGTGTCAGTGCCTGACCACCCTACCCTTACTGTTAAGAAATTTTCCCAGTATCCAATCTAAACCTCACCTGGTGTAAGTTGAGGCTGTTTTCTCTTGTCTTGTCCCTGTTCCCTGGGAGGAGAGCCCGACCCCCCCCCGGCTGTCCCTTCCTGGCAGGGAGTTGTGCAGAGCCACAGGGTTCCCCCTGAGCCTCCTTTTCTCCAGGCTGAGCCTGCATTGTCCTTCCTCTTGCTTGCTGTTCTCAGGGAAGTTTCTAAAGAGGGACACGTTGGCTCCCTGTTGATGGAACCTGCTGGTGCTTCCCCAGCTCCTCTAGGAGCAGCAGTGATTTCCATGAGCCAGGAGCAGACAGTGTCCCTGAGTGCTCACTGCGTGCCCCGGTGTCACAGCGTCGCTCCAAGGTGTCATCCCAGTGTCACCCCACATGCCCTGCTCACCCTGCTGTGGGGACGGGGCTGCAGGAACATGGCTGGAACTAGGGGCTGGCTGGGAATAGCTGCTTTCCATCCAGTGCAACTTTGGCTAAGTGCTGTGGGGGACTCCCTCCTCCTGTTTGGCCTCAAGGAGAAGGAGGAATTAAAGAAAAAAAAAGGAAAATGTTGGTTTTGTTTTGGCTGGGGAGCTGGAGCCACAAGGAATGACGGGAAGCCACAGCTCGGGTTACCCTGTTCCAGCACACGGCATGGTGCTCCAGCGAGGCGGCACAAGGGGCTTCTCCCTCCCTGCCTTGCTGAGACAGAGCACAAAGCCCAGCCCTGGCCTGCAGGAGCTCTGGGGAAAGAGGGATCGCTGCTGGGAAGTGGCAGCATGCAGGCAGGGTGGGGGTTGCTCACTCCAGGTGGCAAACAGGGCTCTCTGGGAGGAGAAACCAGTGCAGGTGGCACTGGGAGAGCAGTGCTCCCCCCACTGTCTGGTGTGACACACACCCTAAAATAGCCAGGGCTCTCTTTTGACTCGTGGTTTTGAGGGGTTTGGTAATGGGTTGAGCCTCCCAAGGAAATCAGAGCTACATGGAGGAGCACACAGGCAGGAGATGTTCTCCAACAAATGTGTATGGGATCTGAGCCTCCCAGAGAGCCACCTTGGAGTCAGTGGTTCCTGGAGTAATGGTTGAGCTTCTGGATACCCTATGCCAGACTCCCCGACCAGAGCCAGAGCTTGTACTAATCAGGACCCTTGGAGATGGTATAGGTGGACATTGTAGTACCAGAGGACATGGGAACCTTCACCTTTGGGTGTTGTCTCCCATGGTGCAGAGACCTCATCTGGCCGAACAAAGGGCTGAGGGCCCTTGGTATGTGCAGCTGGAGGGGACTGAGCTCAGACCTCGTTAGTGGCTACAGCTTCATCCTGAGGAGCAGCTCCGATCTCTGCTCTCTGTCACAGGGACAGGAGCCAGGGATTGGCTGGAGCTGTGCCAGGGGAGGTTTAGGTTGGAGATCAGGGAAAGGTTCTTTCCTCAGAGGGTACTGGGCACTGCCCAGGCTCCCCAGGGAATGGGCATGGCCCCGAGGCTGCCAGAGCTCCAGGAGTGTTTGGACAGTGCTCTTAGGGATGCCCAGGGTGGGATTGTTGGGGGATCTGCGCAGGGCCAGGGGTTGGGCTGGATGATCCTTGTAAGTCTCTTCCCACTCAGGACATTCTGTGATTCTGTGATTTTGTGGAATGCTCAGAGCCACATGCAGGATCAATGAGAGCTTGTGCAGAGCCTTAGGTATTGCACTGAGTCTTTTCTGTTGAAGAACCAGAATTGACACAGTACATAACAAGAAACCTGTCTTTCTGGAGTGTGTCTAAACACAGACACGCTGGGGAGCAGGGTGAGGGGAGCAATAGTTGTTCCTGGTACAGAGCCCTGTCTGCTCACCATGCAGAGCCTTGAGTTGAGTTCAGTGCCAGAGGGTAGAGGAGGGTTTTACTCTAAATACTGTAGGTTTTTTCCATCATAATGATCTTAACCTAGTGTGGGTTACCTATGGCACACCTCTGGAGCAATGAGGTTTTACGGTCACAGTGGCTGTGTGACCCAGGGCAGGAGAAGCACTGAATTCTTGTGCTGACATGGAGGCAGAGTGTGTCTCCATCCAGGTAGGCTGTGATGTGGAGAGGGACCTCGTGTTGCAGGTCTAGGCTGTGTCACACACAGTACATGAGGTGACATGTCGGGTGACAGCAGTAACCTGTTGGACAGCTCTCGCTGTGCAGTGCATTGCTGGAGGGCAAGAGGAGTTTGCAGACAGGAAGAGGACCCCATCTGCTGCTGCCCGTGGTGGGTGAGCAGGAGCAGGGGAAGTGGAAGCACAGGCAGGGGCCCAGAAAAGTCTCCTGAGCTGTGGGATATGGCACCTGCCCTGGGAATGACCAACCCCACCCCTTGTGCCACTGAGAGCTTTTGAAGCATGATAGCAGGGACCTGAAAGCTCCTTTTCAGGAATGGAGAAGCAAATTGTTTTATCCTTCGGTCTGTGAATCCATCCACTTCGGAGGGGGAAGGAAGGAAGGAAGGAATTTAGGAAGGAATTTAGGAAGGAATTTAGGAAGGAAGGAAGGAAGGAAGGAAGGAATTTAGGAAGGAA